>CM055837.1:12279889-12309928 GCA_029582265.1 Zoroaster sp. YZ-2022
AGATGGCTAAGTGTCCATGGAGGCCGTTTAAGGTACGAAATAATTATCCAAATTCAAAAGTATGGTGTTTTTCTGAAAGGGGAGAACCTAAGCTTTAATTTAGATATAAAATTATCGGCCTGCCTTGAAAACTTTAAAAGTTATTCCCAACCATAGAAATGTTTTTGTTGTAACACTGTATAGTGCTGTATTGTTTGCGGTGAAACCGCATGCAAGTTGACGGTATTTTTATGTGGGCTGAGTGGCCATGGAGGACGGTTAAGGTACGAGATAATTATCCAAAGTCAAATGTATGGTGTTTTCTGAAAGGGCAGAACCTAAGCTTTAATTTAGATATAAAATTATCGGCCTCCCTTGAAAACTTTAAAAGTTATTCCCAACCATAGAAATGTTTTTTTTGTAACACTGTATAGTGCTGTAATGTTTGCGGTGAAACCGCATGCAAGTTGACGGTATTTTACAGAGGGCTATTGGTCCATGGAGGCCGTTTAAGGTACGAAATAATTATCCAAATTCAAAAGTATGGTGTTTTTCTGAAAGGGGAGAACCTAAGCTTTAATTTAGATATAAAATTATCGGCCTCCCTTGAAAACTTTAAAAGTTATTCCCAACCATAGAAATGTTTTTTTGTAACACTGTATAGTGCTGTATTGTTTGCGGTGAAACCGCATGCAAGTTGACGGTATTTTACAGAGGGCTAAGTGTCCATGGAGGCCGTTTAAGGTACGAAATAATTATCCAAATTCAAATGTATGGTGTTTTTCTGAAAGGGGAGAACCTAAGCTTTAATTTAGATATAAAATTATCGGCCTCCCTTGAAAACTTTAAAAGTTATTCCCAACCATAGAAATGTTTTTTTTGTAAAACTGTATAGTGCTGTATTGTTTGCGGTGAAACCGCATGCAAGTTGACCGTATTTTACAGAGGGCTAAGTGTCCATGGAGGCCGTTTAAGGTACGAAATAATTATCCAAATTCAAATGTATGGTGTTTTTCTGAAAGGGGAGAACCTAAGCTTTAATTTAGATATAAAATTATCGGCCTCCCTTGAAAACTTTAAAAGTTATTCCCAACCATAGAAATGTTTTTTTTTGTAACACTGTATAGTGCTGTAATTGTTTGCGGTGAAACCGCATGCAAGTTGACGGTATTTTACAGAGGGCTAAGTGTCCATGGAGGCCGTTTAAGGTACGAAATAATTATCCAAATTCAAAAGTATGGTGTTTTTCTGAAAGGGGAGAACCTAAGCTTTAATTTAGATATAAAATTATCGGCCTCCCTTGAAAACTTTAAAAGTTATTCCCAACCATAGAAATGTTTTTTTTGTAACACTGTATAGTGCTGTATTGTTTGCGGTGAAACCGCATGCAAGTTGACGGTATTTTACAGAGGGCTAAGTGTCCATGGAGGCCGTTTAAGGTACGAAATAATTATCCAAATTCAAATGTATGGTGTTTTTCTGAAAGGGGAGAACCTAAGCTTTAATTTAGATATAAAATTATCGGCCTCCCTTGAAAACTTTAAAAGTTATTCCCAACCATAGAAATGTTTTGTTTGTAACACTGTATAGTGCTGTATTGTTTGCGGTGAAACCGCATGCAAGTTGACGGTATTTTACAGAGGGCTAAGTGTCCATGGAGGCCGTTTAAGGTACGAAATAATTATCCAAATTAAAATGTATGGTGTTTTTCTGAAAGGGGAGAACCTAAGCTTTAATTTAGATATAAAATTATCGGCCTCCCTTGAAAACTTTAAAAGTTATTCCCAACCATAGAAATGTTTTTTTTTGTAACACTGTATAGTGCTGTATTGTTTGCGGTGAAACCGCATGCAAGTTGACGGTATTTTACAGAGGGCTAAGTGTCCATGGAGGCCGTTTAAGGTACGAAATAATTATCCAAATTCAAAAGTATGGTGTTTTTCTGAAAGGGGAGAACCTAAGCTTTAATTTAGATATAAAATTATCGGCCTCCCTTGAAAACTTTAAAAGTTATTCCCAACCATAGAAATGTTTTTTTTTTTTTAACACTGTATAGTGCTGTATTGTTTGCGGTGAAACCGCATGCAAGTTGACGGTATTTTACAGAGGGCTAAGTGTCCATGGAGGCCGTTTAAGGTACGAAATAATTATCCAAATTCAAAAGTATGGTGTTTTTCTGAAAGGGAGAACCTAAGCTTTAATTTAGATATAAAATTATCGGCCTCCCTTGAAAACTTTAAAAGTTATTCCCAACCATAGAAATGTTTTTTTTGTAACACTGTATAGTGCTGTATTGTTTGCGGTGAAACCGCATGCAAGTTGACGGTATTTTACAGAGGGCTATGTCCATGGAGGCCGTTTAAGGTACGAAATAATTATCCAAATTCAAATGTATGGTGTTTTTCTGAAAGGGGAGAACCTAAGCTTTAATTTAGATATAAAATTATCGGCCTCCCTTGAAAACTTTAAAAGTTATTCCCAACCATAGAAATGTTTTTTGTAACACTGTATAGTGCTGTATTGTTTGCGGTGAAACCGCATGCAAGTTGACGGTATTTTACAGAGGGCTAAGTGTCCATGGAGGCCGTTTAAGGTACGAAATAATTATCCAAATTCAAATGTATGGTGTTTTTCTGAAAGGGGAGAACCTAAGCTTTAATTTAGATATAAAATTATCGGCCTCCCTTGAAAACTTTAAAAGTTATTCCCAACCATAGAAATGTTTTTTTTTTAACACTGTATAGTGCTGTATTGTTTGCGGTGAAACCGCATGCAAGTTGACGGTATTTTACAGAGGGCTAAGTGTCCATGGAGGCCGTTTAAGGTACGAAATAATTATCCAAATTCAAAAGTATGGTGTTTTTCTGAAAGGGGAGAACCTAAGCTTTAATTTAGATATAAAATTATCGGCCTCCCTTGAAAACTTTAAAAGTTATTCCCAACCATAGAAATGTTTTTTTGTAACACTGTATAGTGCTGTATTGTTTGCGGTGAAACCGCATGCAAGTTGACGGTATTTTAAAGAGGGCTAATTGTCCATGGAGGCCGTTTAAGGTACGAAATAATTATCCAAATTCAAAAGTATGGTGTTTTTCTGAAAGGGGAGAACCTAAGCTTTAATTTAGATATAAAATTATCGGCCTCCCTTGAAAACTTTAAAAGTTATTCCCAACCATAGAAATGTTTTTTGTGAACACTGTATAGTGATGTATTGTTTGCGGTGAAACCGCATGCAAGTTGACGGTATTTTACAGAGGGCTAAGTGTCCATGGATGCAGTTTAAGGTACGAAATAATTATCCAAATTCGAATGTATGGTGTTTTTCTGAAAGGGGAGAACCTAAGCTTTAATTTAGATATAAAATTATCGGCCTCCCTTTAAAACTTAAAAGTTATTCCCAACCATAGAAATGTTTTTTTTGTAACACTGTATAGTGCTGTATTGTTTGCGGTGAAACCGCATGCAAGTTGACGGTATTTTACAGAGGGCTAAGTGTCCATGGAGGCCGTTTAAGGTACGAAATAATTATCCAAATTCAAAAGTATGGTGTTTTTCTGAAAGGGGAGAACCTAAGCTTTAATTTAGATATAAAATTATCGGCCTCCCTTGAAAACTTTAAAAGTTATTCCCAACCATAGAAATGTTTTTGTTTGTAACACTGTATAGTGCTGTATTGTTTGCGGTGAAACCGCATGCAAGTTGACGGTATTTTACAGAGGGCTAAGTGTCCATGGAGGCCGTTTAAGGTACGAAATAATTATCCAAATTCAAATGTATGGTGTTTTTCTGAAAGGTGAGAACCTAAGCTTTAATTTAGATATAAAATTATCGGCCTCCCTTGAAAACTTTAAAAGTTATTCCCAACCATAGAAATCTGTATTTTTGTAACACTGTATAGTGCTGTAATGTTTGCGGTGAAACCGCATGCAAGTTGACGGTATTTTACAGAGGGCTAAGTGTCCATGGAGGCCGTTTAAGGTACGATTTTTTTTCCAAATTCAAAAGTATGGTGTTTTTCTGAAAGGGGAGAACCTAAGCTTTAATTTAGATATAAAATTATCGGCCTCCCTTGAAAACTTTAAAAGTTATTCCCAACCATAGAAATGTTTTTTTTTGTAACACTGTATAGTGCTGTATTGTTTGCGGTGAAACCGCATGCAAGTTGACGGTATTTTACAGAGGGCTAAGTGTCCATGGAGGCCGTTTAAGGTACGAAAAAATTATCCAAATTCAAAAGTATGGTGTTTTTCTGAAAGGGGAGAACCTAAGCTTTAATTTAGATATAAAATTATCGGCCTCCCTTGAAAACTTTAAAAGTTATTCCCAACCATAGAAATGTTTTTTTTTGTAAAACTGTATAGTGCTGTATTGTTTGCGGTGAAACCGCATGCAAGTTGACGGTATTTTAAAGAGGGCTAAGTGTCCATGGAGGCCGTTTAAGGTACGAAATAATTATCCAAATTCAAATGTATGGTGTTTTTCTGAAAGGGGAGAACCTAAGCTTTAATTTAGATATAAAATTATCGGCCTCCCTTGAAAACTTTAAAAGTTATTCCCAACCATAGAAATGTTTTTTTTGTAACACTGTATAGTGCTGTATTGTTTGCGGTGAAACCGCATGCAAGTTGACGGTATTTTACAGATGGCTAAGTGTCCATGGAGGCCGTTTAAGGTACGAAATAATTATCCAAATTCAAATGTATGGTGTTTTTCTGAAAGGAGAACCTAAGCTTTAATTTAGATATAAAATTATCGGCCTCCCTTGAAAACTTTAAAAGTTATTCCCAACCATAGAAATGTTTTTTTGTAACACTGTATAGTGCTGTATTGTTTGCGGTGAAACCGCATGCAAGTTGACGGTATTTTACAGAGGGCTAAGTGTCCATGGAGGCCGTTTAAGGTACGAAATAATTATCCAAATTCAAATGTATGGTGTTTTTCTGAAAGGGGAGAACCTAAGCTTTAATTTAGATATAAAATTATCGGCCTCCCTTGAAAACTTTAAAAGTTATTCCCAACCATAGAAATGTTTTTTTTGTAACACTGTATAGTGCTGTATTGTTTGCGGTGAAACCGCATGCAAGTTGACGGTATTTTACAGAGGGCTAAGTGTCCATGGAGGCCGTTTAAGGTACGAAATAATTATCCAAATTCAAATGTATGGTGTTTTTCTGAAAGGGAGAACCTAAGCTTTAATTTAGATATAAAATTATCGGCCTCCCTTGAAAACTTTAAAAGTTATTCCCAACCATAGAAATGTTTTTTTTTTGTAACACTGTATAGTGCTGTATTGTTTGCGGTGAAACCGCATGCAAGTTGACGGTATTTTACAGATGGCTAAGTGTCCATGGAGGCCGTTTAAGGTACGAAATAATTATCCAAATTCAAATGTATGGTGTTTTTCTGAAAGGGGAGAACCTAAGCTTTAATTTAGATATAAAATTATCGGCCTCCCTTGAAAACTTTAAAAGTTATTCCCAACCCTAGAAATGTTTGTTTTTTTAACACTGTATAGTGCTGTATTGTTTGCGGTGAAACCGCATGCAAGTTGACGGTATTTTACAGAGGGCTAAGTGTCCATGGAGGCCGTTTAAGGTACGAAAACATTTTCCAAATTCAAAAGTATGGTGTTTTTCTGAAAGGGGAGAACCTAAGCTTTAATTTAGATATAAAATTATCGGCCTCCCTTGAAAACTTTAAAAGTTATTCCCAACCATAGAAATGTTTTTTTTGTAACACTGTATAGTGCTGTATTGTTTGCGGTGAAACCGCATGCAAGTTGACGGTATTTTAAAGAGGGCTAAGTGTCCATGGAGGCCGTTTAAGGTACGAAATAATTATCCAAATACAAATGTATGGTGTTTTTCTGAAAGGTGAGAACCTAAGCTTTAATGAGATATAAAATTATCGGCCTCCCTTGAAAACTTTAAAAGTTATTCCCAACCATAGAAATCTGTATTTTTGTAACACTGTATAGTGCTGTAATGTTTGCGGTGAAACCGCATGCAAGTTGACGGTATTTTACAGAGGGCTAAGTGTCCATGGAGGCCGTTTAAGGTACGAAAACATTTTCCAAATTCAAAAGTATGGTGTTTTTCTGAAAGGGGAGAACCTAAGCTTTAATTTAGATATAAAATTATCGGCCTCCCTTGAAAACTTTAAAAGTTATTCCCAACCATAGAAATGTTTTTGTTTGTAACACTGTATAGTGCTGTATTGTTTGCGGTGAAACCGCATGCAAGTTGACGGTATTTTACAGAGGGCTAAGTGTCCATGGAGGCCGTTTAAGGTACGAAATAATTATCCAAATTCAAATGTATGGTGTTTTTCTGAAAGGGGAGAACCTAAGCTTTAATTTAGATATAAAATTATCGGCCTCCCTTGAAAACTTTAAAAGTTATTCCCAACCATAGAAATGTTTTTTTGTAACACTGTATAGTGCTGTATTGTTTGCGGTGAAACCGCATGCAAGTTGACGGTATTTTACAGAGGGCTAAGTGTCCATGGAGGCCGTTTAAGGTACGAAATAATTATCCAAATTCAAATGTATGGTGTTTTTCTGAAAGGGGAGAACCTAAGCTTTAATTTAGATATAAAATTATCGGCCTCCCTTGAAAACTTTAAAAGTTATTCCCAACCATAGAAATGTTTTTTTTGTAACACTGTATAGTGCTGTATTGTTTGCGGTGAAACCGCATGGAAGTTGACGGTATTTTACAGAGGGCTAAGTGTCCATGGAGGCCGTTTAAGGTACGAAAATGTTTTCCAAATTCAAAAGTATGGTGTTTTTCTGAAAGGGGAGAACCTAAGCTTTAATTTAGATATAAAATTATCGGCCTCCCTTGAAAACTTTAAAAGTTATTCCCAACCCTAGAAATGTTTTTTTTTTTAACACTGTATAGTGCTGTATTGTTTGCGGTGAAACCGCATGCAAGTTGACGGTATTTTACAGAGGGCTAAGTGTCCATGGAGGCCGTTTAAGGTACGAAATAATTATCCAAATTCAAATGTATGGTGTTTTTCTGAAAGAGGAGAACCTAAGCTTTAATTTAGATATAAAATTATCGGCCTTCCTTGAAAACTTTAAAAGTTATTCCCAACCATAGAAATGTTTTTTTTGTAAACTGTATAGTGCTGTATTGTTTGCGGTGAAACCGCATGCAAGTTGACGGTATTTTACAGAGGGCTAAGTGTCCATGGAGGCCGTTTAAGGTACGAAATAATTATCCAAATTCAAATGTATGGTGTTTTTCTGAAAGGGGAGAACCTAAGCTTTAATTTAGATATAAAATTATCGGCCTCCCTTGAAAACTTTAAAAGTTATTCCCAACCATAGAAATCTTTTTTTTTGTAACACTGTATAGTGCTGTAATGTTTGCGGTGAAACCGCATGGAAGTTGACGGTATTTTACAGAGGGCTAAGTGTCCATGGAGGCCGTTTAAGGTACGAAATAATTATCCAAATTCAAATGTATGGTGTTTTTCTGAAAGGTGAGAACCTAAGCTTTAATTTAGATATAAAATTATCGGCCTCCCTTGAAAACTTTAAAAGTTATTCCCAACCATAGAAATGTTTTTTTTGTAACACTGTATAGTGCTGTATTGTTTGCGGTGAAACCGCATGCAAGTTGACGGTATTTTACAGATGGCTAAGTGTCCATGGAGGCCGT
Source organism: Zoroaster sp. YZ-2022 (assembly GCA_029582265.1). NCBI lineage: Eukaryota > Metazoa > Echinodermata > Asteroidea > Forcipulatida > Zoroasteridae > Zoroaster > Zoroaster sp. YZ-2022. Next base: position 12,287,539 of record CM055837.1, read on the forward strand.
TTAAGGTACGAAATAATTATCCAAATTCAAAAGTATGGTGTTTTTCTGAAAGGGGAGAACCTAAGCTTTAATTTAGATATAAAATTATCGGCCTCCCTTGAAAACTTTAAAAGTTATTCCCAACCATAGAAATCTTTATTTTTGTAACACTGTATAGTGCTGTAATGTTTGCGGTGAAACCGCATGGAAGTTGACGGTATTTTACAGAGGGCTAAGTGTCCATGGAGGCCGTTTAAGGTACGAAATAATTATCCAAATTCAAAAGTATGGTGTTTTTCTGAAAGGGGAGAACCTAAGCTTTAATTTAGATATAAAATTATCGGCCTCCCTTGAAAACTTTAAAAGTTATTCCCAACCATAGAAATGTATTTTTTTGTAAAACTGTATAGTGCTGTATTGTTTGCGGTGAAACCGCATGCAAGTTGACGGTATTTTACAGAGGGCTAAGTGTCCATGGAGGCCGTTTAAGGTACGAAATAATTATCCAAATTCAAATGTATGGTGTTTTTCTGAAAGGGGAGAACCTAAGCTTTAATTTAGATATAAAATTATCGGCCTCCCTTGAAAACTTTAAAAGTTATTCCCAACCATAGAAATGTTTTTTTGTAACACTGTATAGTGCTGTATTGTTTGCGGTGAAACCGCATGCAAGTTGACGGTATTTTACAGAGGGCTAAGTGTCCATGGAGGCCGTTTAAGGTACGAAAAAATTATCCAAATTCAAAAGTATGGTGTTTTTCTGAAAGGGGAGAACCTAAGCTTTAATTTAGATATAAAATTATCGGCCTCCCTTGAAAACTTTAAAAGTTATTCCCAACCATAGAAATGTTTTTTTTGTAAAACTGTATAGTGCTGTATTGTTTGCGGTGAAACCGCATGCAAGTTGACGGTATTTTAAAGAGGGCTAAGTGTCCATGGAGGCCGTTTAAGGTACGAAATAATTATCCAAATTCAAATGTATGGTGTTTTTCTGAAAGGGGAGAACCTAAGCTTTAATTTAGATATAAAATTATCGGCCTCCCTTGAAAACTTTAAAAGTTATTCCCAACCATAGAAATCTTTTTTTTGTAACACTGTATAGTGCTGTAATGTTTGCGGTGAAACCGCATGGAAGTTGACGGTATTTTACAGAGGGCTAAGTGTCCATGGAGGCCGTTTAAGGTACGAAACAATTTTCCAAATTCAAAAGTATGGTGTTTTTCTGAAAGGGAAGAACCTAAGCTTTAATTTAGATATAAAATTATCGGCCTCCTTGAAAACTTTAAAAGTTATTCCCAACCATAGAAACCTTTTTTTTGTAACACTGTATAGTGCTGTATTGTTTGCGGTGAAACCGCATGCAAGTTGACGGTATTTTACAGAGGGCTAAGTGTCCATGGAGGCCGTTTAAGGTACGAAATAATTATCCAAATTCAAATGTATGGTGTTTTTCTGAAAGGGGAGAACCTAAGCTTTAATTTAGATATAAAATTATCGGCCTCCCTTGAAAACTTTAAAAGTTATTCCCAACCATAGAAATGTTTTTTTTGTAACACTGTATAGTGCTGTATTGTTTGCGGTGAAACCGCATGCAAGTTGACGGTATTTTACAGAGGGCTAAGTGTCCATGGAGGCCGTTTAAGGTACGAAATAATTATCCAAATTCAAATGTATGGTGTTTTTCTGAAAGGGAGAACCTAAGCTTTAATTTAGATATAAAATTATCGGCCTCCCTTGAAAACTTTAAAAGTTATTCCCAACCATAGAAATGTTTTTTTTGTAACACTGTATAGTGCTGTATTGTTTGCGGTGAAACCGCATGCAAGTTGACGGTATTTTACAGAGGGCTAAGTGTCCATGGAGGCCGTTTAAGGTACGAAATAATTATCCAAATTCAAATGTATGGTGTTTTTCTGAAAGGGGAGAACCTAAGCTTTAATTTAGATATAAAATTATCGGCCTCCCTTGAAAACTTTAAAAGTTATTCCCAACCATAGAAATGTTTTTTTTTGTAACACTGTATAGTGCTGTATTGTTTGCGGTGAAACCGCATGCAAGTTGACGGTATTTTACAGAGGGCTAAGTGTCCATGGAGGCCGTTTAAGGTACGAAATAATTATCCAAATTCAAATGTATGGTGTTTTTCTGAAAGGGAGAACGTAAGCTTTAATTTAGATATAAAATTATCGGCCTCCCTTGAAAACTTTAAAAGTTATTCCCAACCATAGAAATCTTTTTTTTTAACACTGTATAGTGCTGTATTGTTTGCGGTGAAACCGCATGCAAGTTGACGGTATTTTACAGAGGGCTAAGTGTCCATGGGAGGCCGTTTAAGGTACGAAAACATTTTCCAAATTCAAAAGTATGGTGTTTTTCTGAAAGGGGAGAACCTAAGCTTTAATTTAGATATAAAATTATCGGCCTCCCTTGAAAACTTTAAAAGTTATTCCCAACCCTAGAAATGTTTATTTTTTAAACACTGTATAGTGCTGTATTGTTTGCGGTGAAACCGCATGCAAGTTGACGGTATTTTACAGAGGGCTAAGTGTCCATGGAGGCCGTTTAAGGTACGAAATAATTATCCAAATTCAAATGTATGGTGTTTTTCTGAAAGGGGAGAACCTAAGCTTTAATTTAGATATAAAATTATCGGCCTCCCTTGAAAACTTTAAAAGTTATTCCCAACCATAGAAATGTTTTTTTTGTAACACTGTATAGTGCTGTATTGTTTGCGGTGAAACCGCATGCAAGTTGACGGTATTTTACAGAGGGCTAAGTGTCCATGGAGGCCGTTTAAGGTACGAAATAATTATCCAAATTCAAATGTATGGTGTTTTTCTGAAAGGGGAGAACCTAAGCTTTAATTTAGATATAAAATTATCGGCCTCCCTTGAAAACTTTAAAAGTTATTCCCAACCATAGAAATGTTTTTTTTGTAACACTGTATAGTGCTGTATTGTTTGCGGTGAAACCGCATGCAAGTTGACGTTATTTTACAGACGGCTAAGTGTCCATGGAGGCCGTTTAAGGTACGAAATAATTATCCAAATTCAAATGTATGGTGTTTTTCTGAAAGGGGAGAACCTAAGCTTTAATTTAGATATAAAATTATCGGCCTCCCTTGAAAACTTTAAAAGTTATTCCCAACCATAGAAATCTTTATTTTTGTAACACTGTATAGTGCTGTAATGTTTGCGGTGAAACCGCATGGAAGTTGACGGTATTTTACAGAGGGCTAAGTGTCCATGGAGGCCGTTTAAGGTACGAATTTGTTTTCCAAATTCAAAAGTATGGTGTTTTTCTGAAAGGGGAGAACCTAAGCTTTAATTTAGATATAAAATTATCGGCCTCCCTTGAAAACTTTAAAAGTTATTCCCAACCCTAGAAATGTTTTTTTTTTAAACACTGTATAGTGCTGTATTGTTTGCGGTGAAACCGCATGCAAGTTGACGGTATTTTACAGAGGGCTAAGTGTCCATGGAGGCCGTTTAAGGTACGAAAAAATTATCCAAATTCAAAAGTATGGTGTTTTTCTGAAAGGGGAGAACCTAAGCTTTAATTTAGATATAAAATTATCGGCCTCCCTTGAAAACTTTAAAAGTTATTCCCAACCATAGAAATGTTTTTTTTTGTAAAACTGTATAGTGCTGTATTGTTTGCGGTGAAACCGCATGCAAGTTGACGGTATTTTAAAGAGGGCTAAGTGTCCATGGAGGCCGTTTAAGGTACGAAATAATTATCCAAATTCAAATGTATGGTGTTTTTTTGAAAGGGGAGAACCTAAGCTTTAATTTAGATATAAAATTATCGGCCTCCCTTGAAAACTTTAAAAGTTATTCCCAACCATAGAAATCTTTTTTTTTGTAACACTGTATAGTGCTGTAATGTTTGCGGTGAAACCGCATGGAAGTTGACGGTATTTTACAGAGGGCTAAGTGTCCATGGAGGCCGTTTAAGGTACGAAAATGTTTTCCAAATTCAAAAGTATGGTGTTTTTCTGAAAGGGGAGAACCTAAGCTTTAATTTAGATATAAAATTATCGGCCTCCCTTGAAAACTTTAAAAGTTATTCCCAACCATAGAAATGTTTTTTTGTAACACTGTATAGTGCTGTATTGTTTGCGGTGAAACCGCATGCAAGTTGACGGTATTTTAAAGAGGGCTAAGTGTCCATGGAGGCCGTTTAAGGTACGAAATAATTATCCAAATTCAAATGTATGGTGTTTTCTGAAAGGGGAGAACCTAAGCTTTAATTTAGATATAAAATTATCGGCCTCCCTTGAAAACTTTAAAAGTTATTCCCAACCATAGAAATCTTTATTTTTGTAACACTGTATAGTGCTGTAATGTTTGCGGTGAAACCGCATGGAAGTTGACGGTATTTTACAGAGGGCTAAGTGTCCATGGAGGCCGTTTAAGGTACGATTTGTTTTTCCAAATTCAAAAGTATGGTGTTTTTCTGAAAGGGGAGAACCTAAGCTTTAATTTAGATATAAAATTATCGGCCTCCCTTGAAAACTTTAAAAGTTATTCCCAACCATAGAAATGTTTTTTTTGTAACACTGTATAGTGCTGTATTGTTTGCGGTGAAACCGCATGCAAGTTGACGGTATTTTACAGAGGGCTAAGTGTCCATGGAGGCCGTTTAAGGTACGAAATAATTATCCAAATTCAAATGTATGGTGTTTTTTCTGAAAGGGGAGAACCTAAGCTTTAATTTAGATATAAAATTATCGGCCTCCCTTGAAAACTTTAAAAGTTATTCCCAACCATAGAAATCTTTATTTTTGTAACACTGTATAGTGCTGTATTGTTTGCGGTGAAACCGCATGGAAGTTGACGGTATTTTACAGAGGGCTAAGTGTCCATGGAGGCCGTTTAAGGTACGAAAATTTTTTCCAAATTCAAAAGTATGGTGTTTTTCTGAAAGGGGAGAACCTAAGCTTTAATTTAGATATAAAATTATCGGCCTCCCTTGAAAACTTTAAAGGTTATTCCCAACCCTAGAAATGTTTTTTTTTTAAACACTGTATAGTGCTGTATTGTTTGCGGTGAAACCGCATGCAAGTTGACGGTATTTTACAGAGGGCTAAGTGTCCATGGAGGCCGTTTAAGGTACGAAAAAATTATCCAAATTCAAAAGTATGGTGTTTTTCTGAAAGGGGAGAACCTAAGCTTTAATTTAGATATAAAATTATCGGCCTCCCTTGAAAACTTTAAAAGTTATTCCCAACCATAGAAATGTTTTTTTTGTAAAACTGTATAGTGCTGTATTGTTTGCGGTGAAACTGCATGCAAGTTGACGGTATTTTAAAGAGGGCTAAGTGTCCATGGAGGCCGTTTAAGGTACGAAATAATTATCCAAATTCAAATGTATGGTGTTTTTCTGAAAGGGGAGAACCTAAGCTTTAATTTAGATATAAAATTATCGGCCTCCCTTGAAAACTTTAAAAGTTATTCCCAACCATAGAAATCTGTATTTTTGTAACACTGTATAGTGCTGTAATGTTTGCGGTGAAACCGCATGGAAGTTGACGGTATTTTACAGAGGGCTAAGTGTCCATGGAGGCCGTTTAAGGTACGACAAATTCAAAAGTATGGTGTTTTTCTGAAAGGGGAGAACCTAAGCTTTAATTTAGATATAAAATTATCGGCCTCCCTTGAAAACTTTAAAAGTTATTCCCAACCCTAGAAATGTTTTTTTTTTTAACACTGTATAGTGCTGTATTGTTTGCGGTGAAACCGCATGCAAGTTGACGGTATTTTACAGAGGGCTAAGTGTCCATGGAGGCCGTTTAAGGTACGAAGAAATTATCAACATTCAAAAGTATGGTGTTTTTCTGAAAGGGGAGAACCTAAGCTTTAATTTAGATGTAAAATTATCGGCCTCCCTTGAAAACTTTAAAAGTTATTCCCAACCATAGAAATGTTTTTTTTGTAACACTGTATAGTGCTGTATTGTTTGCGGTGAAACCGCATGCAAGTTGACGGTATTTTACAGAGGGCTAAGTGTCCATGGAGGCCGTTTAAGGTACGATTTTTTTTTCCAAATTCAAAAGTATGGTGTTTTTCTGAAAGGGGAGAACCTAAGCTTTAATTTAGATATAAAATTATCGGCCTCCCTTGAAAACTTTAAAAGTTATTCCCAACCCTATAAATGTTTTTCTGTAACACTGTATAGTGCTGTATATTGTTTCCGGTGAAACCGTCTGCAAGTTGACGGTATTTTACAGAGGGCTAAGTGTCCATGGAGGCCGTTTAAGGTACGAAATAATTATCCAAATTCAAATGTATGGTGTTTTTCTGAAAGGGAAGAACCTAAGCTTTAATTTAGATATAAAACTATTGGCCTCCCTTGAAAACTTTAAAAGTTATTCCCAACCATAGAAATGTTTTTTTTTGTAACACTGTATAGTGCTGTATTGTTTGCGGTGAAACCGCATGCAAGTTGACGGTATTTTACAGAGGGCTAAGTGTCCATGGAGGCCGTTTAAGGTACGAAAAAATTATCCAAATTAAAAAGTATGGTGTTTTTCTGAAAGGGAAGAACGTAAGGTTTAATTTAGATATAAAATGATCGGCCTCCCTTGAAAACTTTAAAGGTTATTTCCAACCCTAGAAATGTTTTTTTTGTAACACTGTATAGTGCTGTATTGTTTGCGGTGAAACCGCATGCAAGTTGACGGTATTTTACAGAGGGCTAAGTGTCCATGGAGGCCGTTTAAGGTACGATTTTTTTTCCAAATTCAAAAGTATGGTGTTTTTCTGAAAGGGAAGAACCTAAGCTTTAATTTAGATATAAAATTATCGGCCTCCCTTGATAACTTTAAAAGTTATTCCCAACCATAGAAATGTTTTTTTTTGTAACACTGTATAGTGCTGTATTGTTTGCGGTGAAACCGCATGCAAGTTGATGGTATTTTACAGAGGGCTAAGTGTCCATGGAGGCCGTTTAAGGTACGACAAAAATTCCCAAATTCAAAAGTATGGTGTTTTTCTGAAAGGGAAGAACCTAAGCTTTAATTTAGATGTAAAATTATCGGCCTCCCTTGAAAACTTTAAAAGTTATTCCCATCCCTATAAATGTTTTTTTGTAACACTGTATAGTGCTGTATATTGTTTCCGGTGAAACCGTATGCAAGTTGACGGTATTTTACAGAGGGCTAAGTGTCCATGGAGGCCGTTTAAGGTACGAAATAATTATCCAAATTCAAAAGTATGGTGTTTGTCTGAAAGGGGAGAACCTAAGCTTTAATTTAGATGTAAAATTATCGGCCTCCCTTGAAAACTTTAAAAGTTATTCCCAACCATAGAAATGTTTTTTTTTGTAACACTGTATAGTGCTGTATTGTTTGCGGTGAAACCGCATGCAAGTTGATGGTATTTTACAGAGGGCTAAGTGTCCATGGAGGCCGTTTAAGGTACGAAAAAATTATCAAAATTCAAAAGTATGGTGTTTTTCTGAAAGGGAAGAACCTAAGCTTTAATTTAGATATAAAATTATCGGCCTCCCTTGAAAACTTTAAAAGTTATTCCCAACCCTATAAATGTTTTTTTGTAACACTGTATAGTGCTGTATATTGTTTCCGGTGAAACCGCATGCAAGTTGATGGTATTTTACAGAGGGCTAAGTGTCCATGGAGGCCGTTTAAGGTACGAAAAAATTATCAAAATTCAAAAGTATGGTGTTTTTCTGAAAGGGAAGAACCTAAGCTTTAATTTAGATATAAAATTATCGGCCTCCCTTGAAAACTTTAAAAGTTATTCCCAACCCTATAAATGTTTTTTTTGTAACACTGTATAGTGCTGTATATTGTTTCCGGTGAAACCGCATGCAAGTTGACGGTATTTTACAGAGGGCTAAGTGTCCATGGAGGCCGTTTAAGGTACGAAATAATTATCCAAATTCAAATGTATGGTGTTTTTCTGAAAGGGCAGAACCTAAGCTTTAATTTAGATATAACATTATCGGCCTCCCTTGACAACTTTAAAAGTTATTCCCAACCATAGAAATCTTTTTTTTTGTAACACTGTATAGTGCTGTAATGTTTGCGGTGAAACCGCATGCAAGTTGACGGTATTTTACAGAGGGCTAAGTGTCCATGGAGGCCGTTTAAGGTACGATTTTTTTTTCCAAATTCAAAAGTATGGTGTTTTTCTGAAAGGGAAGAACGTAAGCTTTAATTTAGATATAAAATGATCGGCCTCCCTTGAAAACTTTAAAAGTTATTTCCAACCCTAGAAATGTTTTTTTTGTAACACTGTATGGTGCTGTATTGTTTGCGGTGAAACCGCATGCAAGTTGACGGTATTTTACAGAGGGCTAAGTGTCCATGGAGGCCGTTTAAGGTACGATTTTTTTTTCCAAATTCAAAAGTATGGTGTTTTTCTGAAAGGGAAGAACCTAAGCTTTAATTTAGATATAAAATTATCGGCCTCCCTTGATAATATAAGTTTTGAGGCTTTGCATGGTGGAATATCGATATCGTTTCGGTTTGCGGTAACACCATGTGTTTATCTCAACTAACGTGAAGCTGAGATACAGGTTCTGAAAAGAACCGTATCGCACAACTCGTATCTCAACCTTCGTTAAGTGAGAAAGGTTCAAGGGAGAACCAATTTCGGGCAACTCGTTTTTCTCTACTGTCGCTAAGTGAGAAATATGGTTCAGGGAGAACCATGGGGACTTCACGGGTTAATATGGTTCAGGGAGAACCATAGGGACTTCACGGGTTATTCTCTACGTTTCGATTAGCCTGCTCTAATCTTCTTCAGGAGAATGAAGAGGTTTGCCGATGCAACTCCTTAAGTAGTATTTGCTGGGATTATGTGTAGAATGGGAAGTGTTCCGATTGGTGCTACTGTTGTGTGATGTGTTGTGATTGGTTGCCACCGTGGCATTGTTCTTGTTGTGTGTGTTTCCGCCTGCTGTGTGTGAGTTGCCTGCTCGCTGAGGCGTATCAGTTGACAGTGGGGTGTGGGTGTTGGTGGATGGTAGGATTGAATGCCAAATGTTGCTGATGAAATAGCCGATGTCCTGGGGGACAGTGTCATGTTTATGAATCTCAATAGCCTCTCTGATACGACGGGTGTACCAGTGCTTTTCCGGGGCTATGATCTTTGCATTCTGCCAGTCAATGATATGGTCCAAATCGGTGGAGTGTTTGATGATCGCAGATTTGTCACATTCCCCTCTGCGGCCGTGGGCATTGTGTTCCTTGAGCCTGGTCGTAAGGTCTCTGCCGGTCTCGCCAATGTACACTTTCCCACAAGTACAAGGAATTCGGTAGACCCCAGCTTGACGGCTGGGATCATGTCTGTCCTTGTGGGTGTGTAACTTCGTTTCCAACTTGTTTCGAGTCCGGTAGTAGACCTTAATGTCAGCTTCCCTCAGGATACGCTGAATCTTGTGTGAAGTGTGGCCGATGTACGGTAGCACGGCAATGGGTTTTTCGGTTGCGTCAGAGGATCGTGGAGCGTTCCTATTCGGGAGGAACTTAAGCTTATCAGGTCTGTACCCATTGTCTCTTAGCACGGCGTTAAGATGTTTCAACTCGGATGGCAAGTGCTCTTTATCACTGATAGTGTGTGCCCTTCGAAGTAGGGTGCGATTCACGGAGGATTTCACGGATGGTGGGTGGAACGACCGGGCATTTAGGTAGCGGTCTGTGTGTGGGTTTCTGTAAACCGAATGCCCAAGTGAGCCTTCAACCCGTTTCTCCCTGAACCATATTTCTCACTTAGCGACAGTAGAGAAAACGAGTTGCCCGAAATTGGTTCTCCTTGAACCTTTCTCACTTAACGAAGGTTGAGATACGAGTTGTGCGATACGGTTCTCCCTTGATAACTTTAAAAGTTATTCCCAACCATAGAAATGTTTTTTTTTGTAACACTGTATAGTGCTGTATTGTTTGCGGTGAAACCGCATGCAAGTTGATGGTATTTTACAGAGGGCTAAGTGTCCATGGAGGCCGTTTAAGGTACGAAAAAAATTCCCAAATTCAAAAGTATGGTGTTTTTCTGAAAGGGAAGAACCTAAGCTTTAATTTAGATGTAAAATTATCGGCCTCCCTTGAAAACTTTAAAAGTTATTCCCATCCCTATAAATGTTTTTTTGTAACACTGTATAGTGCTGTATATTGTTTCCGGTGAAACCGTATGCAAGTTGACGGTATTTTACAGATGGCTAAGTGTCCATTGAGGCCGTTTAAGGTACGAAATAATTATCCAAATTCAAATGTATGGTGTTTTTCTGAAAGGGGAGAACCTAAGCTTTAATTTAGATATAAAATTATCGGCCTCCCTTGAAAACTTTAAAAGTTATTCCCAACCATAGAAATCTTGTTTTTTGTAATACTGTATAGTGCTGTAATGTTTGCGGTGAAACCGCATGGAAGTTGACGGTATTTTACAGAGGGCTAAGTGTCCATGGAGGCCGTTTAACCCTCTCAGTACTGAATTGTTTTGACATAAACAACCGCTGGTGACCGCATTGTTTGACCACTCAAGCGTGAAGCACACATTCTTACACAACAGAAAGCTTGTGTTCAAAGGCCAATTTTACAAACTCTATTATCACCTTGAAGATATCGTTGTACAGCAAAATAAATAATAAAAATATCTTACTTATTGAATTCCCTTTCATAAAATCCAAAAAAACATTAAGATCGGTCAATAAATGTCCAAGTTCTCGATCTTTGTTTCCTCAGTGTGATCTGTAAACTCAAACACTTTTTTGTACACAAACACATGGCGCTCAGTAGGTATTTGGCATTTCGGATCTTTCCACTCCAGTTTGAAGGGATTGCATAATAGCAACCTTATTTTATTTCACCATCAATGGAAAGATCTGATCTTACTCTTTCCAACCATTGTAAGCTTGGGTATGGAGGGTGAACATGGACAAAACTACAGCTTTATAACAAATGGCCTTTGTGCTCAGGCTTGAGTGCTTTTTTGTGTGAAAGCTTGGTCGACTCAAGTCGCCTTTGGTAAGGAAGAGGGGGTATGAGTGCAGTCGACTAAAGTCGCCTATGGTAAGGAAAGGCTTAAGGTACGAAAAAATTATCCAAATTAAAAAGTATGGTGTTTTTCTGAAAGGGAAGAACCTAAGCTTTGATTTAGATATAAAATGATCGGCCTCCCTTGAAAACTTTAAAAGTTATTTCCAACCCTAGAAATGTTTTTTTTGTAACACTGTATAGTGCTGTATTGTTTGCGGTGAAACCGCATGCAAGTTGACGGTATTTTAGAGAGGGCTAAGTGTCCATGTAGGCCGTTTAAGGTACGAAATAATTATCCAAATTCAAAACTATGGTGTTTGTCTGAAAGGGGAGAACCTAAGCTTTAATTTAGATATAAAATTATTGGCCTCCCTTGAAAACTTTAAAAGTTATTCCCAACCCTAGAAATGTTTTTTTGTAACACTGTATAGTGCTGTATATTGTTTCCGGTGAAACCGTATGCAAGTTGACGGTATTTTACACAGGGCTAAGTGTCCATGGAGGCCGTTTAAGGTACGAAATAATTATCCAAATTCAAAAGTATGGTGTTTGTCTGAAAGGGGAGAACCTAAGGTTTAATTTAGATATAAAATTATCGGCCTCCCTTGAAAACTTTAAAAGTTATTCCCATCCCTATAAATGTTTTTTTGTAACACTGTATAGTGCTGTATATTGTTTCCGGTGAAGCCGTATGCAAGTTGACGGTATTTTACAGAGGGCTAAGTGTCCATGGAGGCCGTTTAAGTTACGAAATAATTATCCAAATTCAAAACTATGGTGTTTGTCTGAAAGGGGAGAACCTAAGCTTTAATTTAGATATAAAATTATCGGCCTCCCTTGAAAACTTTAAAAGTTATTCCCAATCCTAGAAATGTATTTTTGGTAACACTGTATAGAGCTGTATTGTTTGCGGTGAAACCGCATGCAAGTTGACGGTATTTTACAGATGGCTAAGTGTCCATTGAGGCCGTTTAAGGTACGAAATAATTATCCAAATTCAAATGTATGGTGTTTTTCTGAAAGGGGAGAACCTAAGCTTTAATTTAGATATAAAATTATCGGCCTCCCTTGAAAACTTTAAAAGTTATTCCCAACCATAGAAATGTTTTTTTGTAATACTGTATAGTGCTGTAATGTTTGCGGTGAAACCGCATGGAAGTTGACGGTATTTTACAGAGGGCTAAGTGTCCATGGAGGCCGTTTAAGGTACGAATTTTTTTTCCAAATTCAAAAGTATGGTGTTTTTCTGAAAGGGAAGAACCTAAGCTTTAATTTAGATATAACATTATCGGCATCCCTTGATAACTTTAAAAGTTATTCCCAACCATAGAATTTTTTTTTTTGTAACACTGTATAGTGCTGTATTGTTTGCGGTGAAACCGCATGCAAGTTGACTGTATTTTACAGAGGGCTAAGTGTCCATGGAGGCCGTTTAAGGTACGAAATAATTATCCAAATTCAAATGTATGGTGTTTTTCTGAAAGGGAAGAACCTAAGCTTTAATTTAGATACAAAATTATCGGCCTTCCTTGAAAACTTTAAAAGTTATTCCCAACCATAGAAATCTTGTTTTTTGTAACACTGTATAGTGCTGTAATGTTTGCGGTGAAACCGCATGCAAGTTGACGGTATTTTACAGAGGGTTAAGTGTCCATGGAGGCCGTTTAAGGTAGGAATTTTTTTTCCAAATTCAAAAGTATGGTGTTTTTCTGAAAGGGAAGAACCTAAGCTTTAATTTAGATATAAAATTATTGGCCTCCCTTGAAAACTTTAAAAGTTATTCCCAACCATAGAAATGTTTTATTTTGTAACACTGTATAGTGCTGTATTGTTTGCGGTGAAACCGCATGCAAGTTGACGGTATTTTACTGAGGGCTAAGTGTCCATGCAGGCCGTTTAAGGTACGAAAAAATTATCCAAATTAAAAAGTATGGTGTTTTTCTGAAAGGGAAGAACCTGAAGCTTTAATTTAGATATAAAATGATCGGCCTCCCTTGAAAACTTTAAAAGTTATTTCCAACCCTAGAAATGTTTTTTTTGTAACACTGTATAGTGCTGTATTGTTTGCGGTGAAACCGCATGCAAGTTGACGGTATTTTAGAGAGGGCTAAGTGTCCATGTAGGCCGTTTAAGGTACGAAATAATTATCCAAATTCAAAACTATGGTGTTTGTCTGAAAGGGGAGAACCTAAGCTTTAATTTAGATATAAAATTATTGGCCTCCCTTGAAAACTTTAAAAGTTATTCCCAACCCTAGAAATGTTTTTTTGTAACACTGTATAGTGCTGTATATTGTTTCCGGTGAAACCGTATGCAAGTTGACGGTATTTTACACAGGGCTAAGTGTCCATGGAGGCCGTTTAAGGTACGAAATAATTATCCAAATTCAAAAGTATGGTGTTTGTCTGAAAGGGAAGAACCTAAGGTTTAATTTAGATATAAAATTATCGTACTCCATTGAAAACTTTAAAAGTTATTCCCATCCCTATAAATGTTTTTTTGTAACACTGTATAGTGCTGTATATTGTTTCCGGTGAAGCCGTATGCAAGTTGACGGTATTTTACAGAGGGCTAAGTGTCCATGGAGGCCGTTTAAGTTACGAAATAATTATCCAAATTCAAAACTATGGTGTTTGTCTGAAAGGGGAGAACCTAAGCTTTAATTTAGATATAAAATTATCGGCCTCCCTTGAAAACTTTAAAAGTTATTCCCAATCCTAGAAATGTATTTTTTGTAACACTGTATAGAGCTGTATTGTTTGTGGTGAAACCGCATGCAAGTTGACGGTATTTTAGAGAGGGCTAAGTGTCCATGTAGGCCGTTTAAGGTACGAAATAATTATCCAAATTCAAAACTATGGTGTTTGTCTGAAAGGGGAGAACCTAAGCTTTAATTTAGATATAAAATTATTGGCCTCCCTTGAAAACTTTAAAAGTTATTCCCAACCCTAGAAATGTTTTTTTGTAACACTGTATAGTGCTGTATATTGTTTCCGGTGAAACCGTATGCAAGTTGACGGTATTTTACACAGGGCTAAGTGTCCATGGAGGCCGTTTAAGGTACGAAATAATTATCCAAATTCAAAAGTATGGTGTTTGTCTGAAAGGGGAGAACCTAAGCTTTAATTTAGATATAAAATTATCGGCCTCCCTTGAAAACTTTAAAAGTTATTCCCAACCATAGAAATGTTTTTTTTGTAACACTGTATAGTGCTGTATATTGTTTCCGGTGAAACCGTATGCAAGTTGACGGTATTTTACAGAGGGCTAAGTGTCCATGGAGGCCGTTTAAGGTACGAAATAATTATCCAAATTCAAAACTATGGTGTTTGTCTGAAAGGGGAGAACCTAAGCTTTAATTTAGATATAAAATTATTGGCCTCCCTTGAAAACTTTAAAAGTTATTCCCAACCCTAGAAATGTTTTTTTGTAACACTGTACAGTGGGGTATTGTTTGCGGTGAAACCGCATGCAAGTTGACGGTATTTTACAGATGGCTAAGTGTCCATTGAGGCCGTTTAAGGTACGAAATAATTATCCAAATTCAAATGTATGGTGTTTTTCTGAAAGGAGAACCTAAGCTTTAATTTAGATATAAAATTATCGGCCTCCCTTGAAAACTTTAAAAGTTATTCCCAACCATAGAAATTTTTGTTTTTTAACACTGTATAGTGCTGTATTGTTTGCGGTGAAACCGCATGCAAGTTGACCGTATTTTACAGAGGGCTACGTGTCCATGGAGGCCGTTTAAGGTACGAATTTCTTTTCCAAATTCAAAAGTATGGTGTTTTTCTGAAAGGGAAGAACCTAAGCTTTAATTTAGATATAACATTATCGGCCTCCCTTGATAACTTTAAAAGTTATTCCCAACCATAGAAATGTTTTTTTGTAACACTGTATAGTGCTGTATTGTTTGCGGTGAAACCGCATGCAAGTTGACTGTATTTTACAGAGGGCTAAGTGTCCATGGAGGCCGTTTAAGGTACGAAATAATTATCCAAATTCAAATGTATGGTGTTTTTCTGAAAGGGAAGAACCTAAGCTTTAATTTAGATACAAAATTATCGGCCTTCCTTGAAAACTTTAAAAGTTATTCCCAACCATAGAAATCTTGTTTTTTGTAACACTGTATAGTGCTGTAATGTTTGCGGTGAAACCGCATGCAAGTTGACGGTATTTTACAGAGGGTTAAGTGTCCATGGAGGCCGTTTAAGGTAGGAATTTTTTTTCCAAATTCAAAAGTATGGTGTTTTTCTGAAAGGGAAGAACCTAAGCTTTAATTTAGATATAAAATTATTGGCCTCCCTTGAAAACTTTAAAAGTTATTCCCAACCATAGAAATGTTTTATTTTGTAACACTGTATAGTGCTGTATTGTTTGCGGTGAAACCGCATGCAAGTTGACGGTATTTTACTGAGGGCTAAGTGTCCATGCAGGCCGTTTAAGGTACGAAAAAATTATCCAAATTAAAAAGTATGGTGTTTTTCTGAAAGGGAAGAACCTGAAGCTTTAATTTAGATATAAAATGATCGGCCTCCCTTGAAAACTTTAAAAGTTATTTCCAACCCTAGAAATGTTTTTTTTTGTAACACTGTATAGTGCTGTATTGTTTGCGGTGAAACCGCATGCAAGTTGACGGCAAATTAGAGAGGGCTAAGTGTCCATGGAGGCCGTTTAAGGTACGAAAAAAATTCCCAAATTTAAAAGTATGGTGTTTTTCTGAAAGGGAAGAACCTAAGCTTTAATTTAGATATAAAATTATCAGCCTCCCTTGAAAACTTTAAAAGTTATTCCCATCCCTATAAATGTTTTTTTGTAACACTGTATAGTGCTGTATATTGTTTCCGGTGAAGCCGTATGCAAGTTGACGGTATTTTACAGAGGGCTAGGTGTCCATGGAGGCCGTTTAAGGTACGAAATAATTATCCAAATTCAAAAGTATGGTGTTTGTCTGAAAGGGAAGAACCTAAGCTTTAATTTAGATCAAAAATTATCGGCCTCCCTTGAAAACTTTAAAAGTTATTCCCAACCCTAGAAATGTATTTTTTGTAACACTGTATAGAGCTGTATTGTTTGCGGTGAAACCGCATGCAAGTTGACGGTATTTTACAGATGGCTAAGTGTCCATTGAGGCCGTTTAAGGTACGAAATAATTATCCAAATTCAAATGTATGGTGTTTTTCTGAAAGGGGAGAACCTAAGCTTTAATTTAGATATAAAATTATCGGCCTCCCTTGAAAACTTTAAAAGTTATTCCCAACCATAGAAATCTTTTTTTTGTGTAATACTGTATAGTGCTGTAATGTTTGCGGTGAAACCGCATGCAAGTTGACGGTATTTTACAGAGGGTTAAGTGTCCATGGAGGCCGTTTAAGGTACGAAAAAATTATCCAAATTCAAAAGTATGGTGTTTTTCTGAAAGGGAAGAACCTAAGCTTTAATTTAGATATAAAATTATTGGCCTCCCTTGAAAACTTTAAAAGTTATTCCCAACCCTATAAATGTTTTTTTGTAACACTGTATAGTGCTGTATATTGTTTCCGGTGAAACCGTATGCAAGTTGACGGTATTTTACAGAGGGCTAAGTGTCCATGGAGGCCGTTTAAGGTACGAAATAATTATCCAAATTCAAAAGGATGGTGTTTGTCTGAAAGGGGAGAACCTAAGCTTTAATTTAGATATAAAATTATCGGCCTCCCTTGAAAACTTTAAAAGTTATTCCCAACCATAGAAATCTTTTTTTTGTAACACTGTATAGTGCTGTATTGTTTGCGGTGAAACCGCATGCAAGTTGACTGTATTTTACAGAGGGCTAAGTGTCCATGGAGGCCGTTTAAGGTACGAAATAATTATCCAAATTCAAATGTATGGTGTTTTTCTGAAAGGGAAGAACCTAAGCTTTAATTTAGATATAAAATTATCGGCCTCCCTTGAAAACTTTAAAAGTTATTCCCAACCATAGAAATGTTTTTGTTGTAACACTGTATAGTGCTGTATTGTTTGCGGTGAAACCGCATGCAAGTTGACGGTATTTTACAGAGGGCTAAGTGTCCATGGAGGCCGTTTAAGGTACGAAAAAATTTTCCAAATTCAAAAGTATGGTGTTTTTCTGAAAGGGAAGAACCTAAGCTTTAATTTAGATATAAAATTATCGGCCTCCCTTGAAAACTTTAAAAGTTATTCCCAACCATAGAAATGTTTTTTTTGTGTAACACTGTATAGTGCTGTATTGTTTGCGGTGAAACCGCATGCAAGTTGACGGTATTTTACAGAGGGCTAAGTGTCCATGGAGGCCGTTTAAGGTACGAAAAAATTATCCAAATTCAAAAGTATGGTGTTTTTCTGAAAGGGAAGAACCTAAGCTTTAATTTAGATATAAAATTATCGGCCTCCCTTGAAAACTTTAAAAGTTATTTCCAACCCTAGAAATGTTTTTTTTGTAACACTGTATAGTGCTGTATTGTTTGCGGTGAAACCGCATGCAAGTTGACGGTATTTTAGAGAGGGCTATGTGTCCATGGAGGCCGTTTAAGGTACGAAATCAATTCCCAAATTTAAAAGTATGGTGTTTTTCTGAAAGGGAAGAACCTAAGCTTTAATTTAGATATAAAATTATCAGCCTCCCTTGAAAACTTTAAAAGTTATTCCCATCCCTATAAATGTTTTTTTGTAACACTGTATAGTGCTGTATATTGTTTCCGGTGAAGCCGTATGCAAGTTGACGGTATTTTACAGATGGCTAAGTGTCCATGGAGGCCGTTTAAGGTACGAAATAATTATCCAAATTCAAATGTATGGTGTTTTTCTGAAAGGGGAGAACCTAAGCTTTAATTTAGATATAAAATTATCGGCCTCCCTTGAAAACTTTAAAAGTTATTCCCAACCATAGAAATCTTTATTTTTGTAACACTGTATAGTGCTGTATTGTTTGCGGTGAAACCGCATGCAAGTTGACGGTATTTTACAGAGGGCTAAGTGTCCATGGAGGCCGTTTAAGGTACGAAATAATTATCCAAATTCAAAAGTATGGTGTTTTTCTGAAAGGGAGAACCTAAGCTTTAATTTAGATATAAAATTATCGGCCTCCATTGAAAACTTTAAAAGTTATTCCCAACCATAGAAATGTTTTTTTGTAACACTGTATAGTGCTGTATTGTTTGCGGTGAAACCGCATGCAAGTTGACGGTATTTTACAGAGGGCTAAGTGTCCATGGAGGCCGTTTAAGGTACGAAATAATTATCCAAATTCAAAAGTATGGTGTTTTTCTGAAAGGGAAGAACCTAAGCTTTAATTTAGATATAAAATTATCGGCCTCCCTTGAAAACTTTAAAAGTTATTCCCAACCATAGAAATTTGTTTTTGTAACACTGTATAGTGCTGTAATGTTTGCGGTGAAACCGCATGCAAGTTGACGGTATTTTACAGAGGGCTAAGTGTCCATGGAGGCCGTTTAAGGTACGATTGTTTTTCCAAATTCAAAAGTATGGTGTTTTTCTGAAAGGGAAGAACCTAAGCTTTAATTTAGATATAAAATTATCGGCCACCCTTGAAAACTTTAAAAGTTATTCCCAACCATAGAAATGTTTTTTGTAACACTGTATAGTGCTGTATTGTTTGCGGTGAAACCGCATGCAAGTTGACTGTATTTTACAGAGGGCTAAGTGTCCATGGAGGCCGTTTAAGGTACGAAATAATTATCCAAATTCAAAAGTATGGTGTTTTTCTGAAAGGGAAGAACCTAAGCTTTAATTTAGATATAAAATTATTGGCCTCCTTGAAAACTTTAAAAGTTATTCCCAACCCATAGAAAAGTTTTTTGTAACACTGTATAGTGCTGTATTGTTTGCGGTGAAACCGTATGCAAGTTGACGGTATTTTACAGAGGGCTAAGTGTCCATGGAGGCCGTTTAAGGTACGAAATAATTATCCAAATTCAAAAGTATGGTGTTTTGTCTGAAAGGGAGAACCTAAGCTTTAATTTAGATATAAAATTATCGGCCTCCCTTGAAAACTTTAAAAGTTATTCCCAACCTATAAATGTTTTTTGTAACACTGTATAGTGCTGTATATTGTTTCCGGTGAAACCGTATGCAAGTTGACAGTATTTTACAGAGGGCTAAGTGTCCATGGAGGCCGTTTAAGGTACGAAATAATTATCCAAATTCAAAAGTATGGTGTTTTCTGAAAGGGAGAACCTAAGCTTTAATTTAGATATAAAATTATCGGCCTCCTTGAAAACTTTAAAAGTTATTCCCAACCATAGAAATGTATTTTTTGTAACACTGTATAGTGCTGTATTGTTTGCGGTGAAACCGCATGCAAGTTGACAGTATTTTACAGAGAAGTGTCCATGGAGGCCGTTTAAGGTACGAAATAATTATCCAAATTCAAATGTATGGTGTTTTTCTGAAAGGAGAACCTAAGCTTTAATTTAGATATAAAATTATCGGCCTCCCTTGAAAACTTTAAAAGTTATTCCCAACCATAGAAATGTTTGTTTTTGTAACACTGTATAGTGCTCTATTGTTTGCGGTGAAACCGCATGCAAGTTGACGGTATTTTACAGAGGGCTAAGTGTCCATGGAGGCCGTTTAAGGTACGATTTTTTTTCCCAAATTCAAAAGTATGGTGTTTTTCTGAAAGGGAAGAACCTAAGCTTTAATTTAGATATAAAATTATCGGCCTCCCTTGAAAACTTTAAAAGTTATTCCCAACCATAGAAATGTTTTTTGTAACACTGTATAGTGCTGTATTGTTTGCGGTGAAACCGCATGCAAGTTGACTGTATTTTACAGAGGGCTAAGTGTCCATGGAGGCCGTTTAAGGTACGAAATAATTATCCAAATTCAAATGTATGGTGTTTTTCTGAAAGGGAAGAACCTAAGCTTTAATTTAGATATAAAATTATCGGCCTCCCTTGAAAACTTTAAAGTTATTCCCAACCATAGAAATGTTTTTTGTAACACTGTATAGTGCTGTATATTGTTTGCGGTGAAACCGCATGCAAGTTGACGGTATTTTACAGAGGGCTAAGTGTCCATGGAGGCCGTTTAAAGGTACGAAATTATTTCCAAATTCAAAAGTATGGTGTTTTTCTGAAAGGGAGAACCTAAGCTTTAATTTAGATATCAAATTATCGGCCTTCCTTGTAATCTTTAAAAGTTATTCCCACCCATAGAAATGTTTTTTTTTGTAACACTGTATAGTGCTGTATTGTTTGCGGTGAAACCGCATGCAAGTTGACGGTATTTTACAGAGGGCTAAGTGTCCATGGAGGCCGTTTAAGGTACGAAATAATTATCCAAATTCAAAAGTATGGTGTTTTTCTGAAAGGGAGAACCTAAGCTTTAATTTAGATATAAAATTATCGGCCTCCATGAAAACTTTAAAAGTTATTCCCAACCCTAGAAATGTTTTTGTAACACTGTATAGTGCTGTATTGTTTGCGGTGAAACCGCATGCAAGTTGACGGTATTTTACAGAGGGCTAAGTGTCCATGGAGGCCGTTTAAGGTACGAAATAATTATCCAAATTCAAAAGTATGGTGTTTTTCTGAAAGGGAGAACCTAAGCTTTAATTTAGATATAAAATTATCGGCCTCCCTTGAAAACTTTAAAAGTTATTCCCAACCATAGAAATGTTTTTTGTAACACTGTATAGTGCTGTATTGTTTGCGGTGAAACCGCATGCAAGTTGACGGTATTTTACAGAGGGCTAAGTGTCCATGGAGGCCGTTTAAGGTACGAAATAATTATCCAAATTCAAAAGTATGGTGTTTTTCTGAAAGGGGAGAACCTAAGCTTTAATTTAGATATAAAATTATCGGCCTCCCTTGAAAACTTTAAAAGTTATTCCCAACCATAGAAATGTTTTTTTGTAACACTGTATAGTGCTGTATTGTTTGCGGTGAAACCGCATGCAAGTTGACGGTATTTTACAGAGGGCTAAGTGTCCATGGAGGCCGTTTAAGGTACGAAATAATTTTCCAAATTCAAAAGTATGGTGTTTTCTGAAAGGGGAGAACCTAAGCTTTAATTTAGATATAAAATTATCGGCCTCCCTTGAAAACTTTAAAAGTTATTCCCAACCCTATATTTTTTTTTGTAACACTGTATAGTGCTGTATTGTTTGCGGTGAAACCGCATGCAAGTTGACGGTATTTTACAGAGGGCTAAGTGTCCATGGAGGCCGTTTAAGGTACGAAATAATTATCCAAATTCAAATGTGGTTGGTTTTTATGAATTGGGAGAACCTAAGCTTTAATTTAGATATAAAATGATCGGCCTCACTTGAAAACTTTAAAAGTTATTCCCAACCATAGAAATGTTTTTTTTGTAACACTGTATAGTGCTGTATTGTTTGCGGTGAAACCGCATGCAAGTTGACCGTATTTTACAGAGGGCTAAGTGTCCATGGAGGCCGTTTAAGGTACGAAAAATAATTATCAAATTCAAAAGTATGGTGTTTTTCTGAAAGGGAGAACCTAAGCTTTAATTTAGATATAAAATTATCGGCCTCCCTTGAAAACTTTAAAAGTTATTCCCAACCATAGAAATGTTTTTTTGTAACACTGTATAGTGCTGTATTGTTTGCGGTGAAACCGCATGCAAGTTGACGGTATTTTACAGAGGGCTAAGTGTCCATGGAGGCCGTTTAAGGTACGAAAAAATTATCCAAATTCAAAAGTATGGTGTTTTTCTGAAAGGGAGAACGTAAGCTTTAATTTAGATATAAAATTATCGGCCTCCTTGAAAACTTTAAAGTTATTCCCAACCATAGAAATCTGTATTTTTGTAACACTGTATAGTGCTGTATTGTTTGCGGTGAAACCGCATGCAAGTTGACGGTATTTTACAGAGGGCTAAGTGTCCATGGAGGCCGTTTAAGGTACGAAAAAATTATCAACATTCAAAAGTATGGTGTTTTTCTGAAAGGGGAGAACCTAAGCTTTAATTTAGATATAAAATTATCGGCCTCCCTTGAAAACTTTAAAAGTTATTCCCAACCATAGAAATGTTTTTTTGTAACACTGTATAGTGCTGTATTGTTTGCGGTGAAACCGCATGGAAGTTGACGGTATTTTACAGAAGGCTAAGTGTCCATGGAGGCCGTTTAAGGTACGAAATAATTATCCAAATTCAAATGTATGGTGTTTTTTCTGAAAGGGGAGAACCTAAGCTTTAATTTAGATATAAAATTATCGGCCTCCCTTGAAAACTTTAAAAGTTATTCCCAACCATAGAAATCTTTTTTTTTGTAACACTGTATAGTGCTGTAATGTTTGCGGTGAAACCGCATGGAAGTTGACGGTATTTTACAGAAGGCTAAGTGTCCATGGAGGCCGTTTAAGGTACGAAATAATTATCCAAATTCAAAAGTATGGTGTTTTTTCTGAAAGGGGGGAAAAC
>CM055837.1:12310428-12330699 GCA_029582265.1 Zoroaster sp. YZ-2022
TTTTAAATTTGGGGGTTTCACCGCAAACAATACAGCACTATACAGTGTTACAAAAAAACATTTTCCTCAGGGTTGGGAATAACTTTAAAGTTTTCAAGGGAGGTCGATAATTTTATGATCTAAATTGCTAGGGTTCTTCCCTTTCAGACAAACACCATACTTTTGAATTTGGATAATTATTTCTGTACCTAAACGGCCTCCATGGACACTTAGCCCTCTGTAAATACCGTCAACTTGCATACGGTTCACCCGAAACAATATACAGCACTATACAGTGTTACAAAAACATTTATAGGATGGGAATAACTTTAAAGTTTTCAAGGCTGATAATTTATATCTAAATTAAAGCTTAGGTTCCTTTCAGAAAAACACCATACTTTTAAAATTTGGGAAATTTTTTTTTTCCAACCTTAAACGGCCTCCATGGACACTTAGCCCTCTAAATACTGTCAACTTGCATGCGGTTTCACCGCAAACAATACAGCACTATACAGTGTTTAAAAAAAAATTTCTATGGTTGGGAATAACTTTAAAGTTTTTCAAGGAGGCCAATAATTTTATATCTAAATTAAAGTTTAGGTTCTTCCCTTTCAGAAAACACCATATTTTTGAATTTGGAAAAAAATTCGTACCTTAAACGGCTCCATGGACACTTACCCCTGTAAATACTACAGTCAACTTGCAATGGGTTTCACCGCAAACATTACAGCACTATACGGGACAAAAAAAAAAAGATTTCTATGGTTGGGAATAACTTTAAAGTTTTCAAGGAGGCTGATAATTTTATATCTAAATTAAAGCTTAGGGTCTTTCCCTTTCAGAAAAACACCATACATTTGAATTTGGATAATTATTTCGTACCTTAAACGGCCTCCATGCACTTAGCCTCTGTAAATACAGTCAACTTGCATACGGTTTCACCGCAAACACAACACTACTACAGTGTTACAAAAAACACATTTCTATGGTTGGGAATAACTATTAATGTTTTCAAGGGAGGCTGATAATTTTATATCTAAATTAAAGCTTAGGTTCTCCTTTCAGAAAACACCATACTTTTTGAATTTGGATAATTATTTGTACCCTTAAACGGCCTCCATGGACACTTAGCCCTCTGTAAAATACCGTCAACTTGCATGCGGTTTCACCGCAACAATATACAGCACTATACAGTGTTACAAAAAACATTTCTAGGGTTGGGAATAACTTTTAAAGTTTTCAAGGAGGCCGATAATTTTATATCTAAATTAAAGCTTAGGTTCTTCCCTTTCAGAAAAACACCATACTTTTTGAATTTGGAAAATAAATTCGTATACCTTAAACGGCCTCCATGGACACTTAGCCCTCTGTAAATACCGTCAACTTGCATACGGTTTCACCAGAAACAATATACAGCACTGTACAGTGTTACAAAAACATTTCTAGGGTTGGGAATAACTTTAAAGTTTTCAAGGAGGCCAATAATTTTATATCTAAATAAAAGCTTAGGTTCTTCCCTTTCAGAAAAACACCATACTTTTGAATTTGGAAATTTTTTTCGTACCTTAAACGGCCTCCATGGACACTTAGCCCTCTGTAAAATACCATCAACTTGCATGCGGTTTCACCGCAAACAATACAGCACTATACAGTGTTACAAAAAAAAGCATTACTGTGGTTGGGAATAACTTTTAAAGTTTTCAAGGGAGGCCGATAATTTTATATCTAAATTAAAGCTTAGGTTCTTCCCTTTCAGAAAAACACCATACTTTTGAATTTGGAAAAAAAATTCGTACCTTAAACGGCCTCCATGGACACGTAGCCCTCTGTAAAATACCGTCAACTTCCATGCGGTTTCACCGCAAACATTACAGCACTATACAGTATTAAAAAACAAAAAATTTCTATGGTTGGGAATAACTTTTAAAGTTTTCAAGGGAGGCCGATAATTTTATATCTAAATTAAAGCTTAGGTTCTCCCCTTTCAGAAAAACACCATACATTTGAATTTGGATAATTATTTCGTACCTTAAACGGCCTCAATGGACACTTAGCCATCTGTAAAATACCGTCAACTTGCATGCGGTTTTACCGCAAACAATACAGCTCTATACAGTGTTACCAAAAATACATTTCTAGGATTGGGAATAACTTTTAAAGTTTTCAAGGGAGGCCGATAATTTTATATCTAAATTAAAGCTTAGGTTCTCCCCTTTCAGACAAACACCATAGTTTTGAATTTGGATAATTATTTCGTAACTTAAACGGCCTCCATGGACACTTAGCCCTCTGTAAAATACCGTCAACTTGCATACGGCTTCACCGGAAACAATATACAGCACTATACAGTGTTACAAAAAAACATTTATAGGGATGGAATAACTTTAAAGTTTTCAAGAGAGGCCGATAATTTTATATCTAAATTAAACCTTAGGTTCTTCCCTTTCAGACAAACACCATACTTTTGAATTTGGATAATTATTTCGTACCTTAAACGGCCTCCATGGACACTTAGCCCTCTGTAAAATACCGTCAACTTGCATGCGGTTTCACCGCAAACAATACAGCACTATACAGTGTTACAAAAATACATTTCTAGGTTTGGGAATAACTTTAAAGTTTTCAAGGGAGGCCGAATAATTTTATATCTAAATTAAAGCTTAGGTTCTCCCTTTCAGATAAACACCCTAGTTTTGAATTGGATAATTATTTCGTTCCTTAATCGGCCGCCATGGACACTTAGCCCTCTAAAATACCGTCAACTTGCATGTGGTTTCACCGCAAACAATACAGCACTATACAGTGTTACAAAAAAAAAACATTTCTATGGTTGGGAATAACTTTTAAAGTTTTCAAGGGAGGCCGATAATTTTATATCTAAATTAAAGCTTAGGTTCTTCCCTTTCAGAAAAACACCATACTTTTGAATTTGGAAAAATATTTCGTACCTTAAACGGCCTCCATGGACACTTAGCCCTCTGTAAAATACCGTCAACTTCCATGCGGTTTCACCGCAAACATTACAGCACTATACAGTATTACAACAAAAAAAATTCTATGGTTGGGAATAACTTTTAAAGTTTTCAAGGGAGGCCGATAATTTTATATCTAAATTAAAGCTTAGGTTCTTCCCTTTCAGAAAAACACCATACATTTGAATTTGGATAATTATTTCGTACCTTAAACGGCCTCCATGGACACTTAGCCCTCTGTAAAATACAGTCAACTTGCATGCGGTTTCACCGCAAACAATACAGCACTATACAGTGTTACAAAAAAATACATTTCTATGGTTGGGAATAACTTTTAAAGTTTTCAAGGGAGGCCGATAATTTTATATCTAAATTAAAGCTTAGGTTCTCCCCTTTCAGACAAACACACCATACTTTTGAATTTGGATAATTATTTCGTACCTTAAACGGCCTCCATGGACACTTAGCCCTCTGTAAAATACCGTCAACTTGCATACGGTTTCACCGGAAACAATATACAGCACTATACAGTGTTACAAAAAAAACATTTCTGTGGTTGGGAATAACTTTAAAGTTTTCAAGGGAGGCCGATAATTTTATATCTAAATTAAAGCCTTAGGTTCTCCTTTCAGAAAAACACCATACTTTTGAATTTGGATAATTATTTCGTACCTTAAACGGCCTCCATGGACACTTAGCCCTCTGTAAAATACTGTCAACTTGCATACGGTTTCACCGGAAACAATACAGCACTATACAGTGTTACAAAAAAACATTTCTATGGGTTGGGAATAACTTTTAAAGTTTTCAAGGAGGCCAATAAATTTATATCTAAATAAAATCTTAGGTTCTCCCTTTCAGAAAAACACCATACTTTTGAATTTGGATAATTATTTCGTACCTTAAACGGCCTACATGGACACTTAGCCCTCTGTAAAATACCGTCAACTTGCATGCGGTTTCACCGCAAACAATACAGCACTATACAGTGTTACAAAAAACATTTCTATGGTTGGGAATAACTTTTAAAGTTTTCAAGCGAGGCTGATAATTTTATATCTAAATTAAAGCTTAGGTTCTTCCCTTTTCAGAAAAACACCATACTTTTGAATTTGGAAAAATTCGTACCTTAAACGGCGTCCATGGACACTTAGCCCTCTGTAAAATACCGTCAACTTCCATGCGGTTTCACCGCAAACAATACAGCACTATACAGTCTTACAAAAAAACATTTCTATGGTTGGGAATAACTTTAAAGTTTTCATGAGGCCGATAATTTTATATCTAAATTAAAGCTTATGTTATCTTTTTTCAGAAAAACATCATACATGTGAATTTGTATAATTATTTAGTAGCCTATATTGCGTCCTTGGACACTTAGCCCTCTGTAAAATACAGTCAACTTGCATGCGGTTTCACCGCAAACAATACAGCACTATACAGTGTTACCAAAAATCATTGCTAGGGTGGGGAATAACTTTAAAGTTTTCAAGGAGGCCGATAATTTTATATCTAAATTAAAGCTTAGGTTCTCCCCTTTTCAGACAAACACCATAGTTTTGAATTTGGATAATTATTTCGTACCTTAAACGGCCTCCATGGACACTTAGCCCTCTGTAAAATACCGTCAACTTGCATGCCGTTTCACCGCAAACAATACAGCACTATACAGTGTTACAAAAAAACATTTATAGGGATGGGAATAACTTTTAAAGTTTTCAAGGAGGCCGATAATTTTATATCTAAATTAAAGCTTAGGTTCTCCCCTTTCAGACAAACACCATACTTTTGAATTTGGATAATTATTTCGTACCTTAAACGGCCTCCATGGACACTTAGCCCTCTGTAAAATACGGTCAACTTGCATACGGTTTCACCGCAAACAATACAGCACTATACAGTGTTACAAAAAAACATTTCTATAGTTGGGAATAACTTTTAAAGTTTTCAAGGGAGGCAATAATTTTATATCTAAATTAAAGCTTAGGGTTCTTCCCTTTTCAGAAAAACACCATACTTTTGAATTTGGATAATTATTTCGTACCTTAAACGGCCTCATGGACACTTAGCCCTCTGTAAAATACTGTCAACTTGCATGCGGTTTCACCGCAAACAATACAGCACTATACAGTGTTACAAAAAAACATTTCTATGGTTGGGAATAACTTTTAAAGTTTTCAAGGAGGCCGATAATTTTATATCTAAATTAAAGCTTAGGTTCTTCTCCTTTTCAGAAAAACACCATACTTTTGAATTTGGATAATTTGTTTTCGTACCTTAAACGGCCTCCATCGACACTTAGCCCTCTGTAAAATACCGTCAACTTCCATGCGGTTTCACCGCAAACATTACAGCACTATACAGTGTTGTGTTACAACAAAAACAATTCTATGGTTGGGAATAACTTTAAAGTTTTCAAGGAGGCCGATAATTTTATATCTAAATTAAAGCTTAGGTTCTTCCCTTTCAGAAAAACACCATACATTTTGAATTTGGATAATTATTTCGTACCTTAAACGGCCTCCATGGACACTTAGCCATCTGAAAATACCGTCAACTTGCATGCGGTTTCACTGCAAACAATACAGCACTATACAGTGTTACAAAAATACATTTCTAGGATTGGGAATAACTTTAAAAGTTTTCAAGGGAGGCCGATAATTTTATATCTAAATTAAAGCTTAGGTTCTCCTTTTCAGACAAACACCATAGTTTTGAATTTGGATAATTATTTCGTAACTTAAACGGCCTCCATGGACACTTAGCCCTCTGTAAAATACCGTCAACTTGCATACGGTTTCACCGGAAACAATATACAGCACTATACAGTGTTACAAAAAAACATTTATAGTGATGGGAATAACTTTTAAAGTGTTCAAGGGAGGCCGATAATTTAATATCTAAATTAATGCTTAGGTTCTTCCCTTTCAGAAAAACACCATACTTTTTGAATTTGGATAATTATTTCTTACATTAAACGGCATTCATGTACACTTAGCCCTATGTAAAATACAGTCAAATTGCATACGGTTTCACCGGAAACAATACAGCACTATACAGTGTTACAAAAAACATTTCTATGGTTGGGAATAACTTTAAAGTTTTCAAGGGAGGCCGATAATTTTATATCTAAATTAAAGCTTAGGTTCTCCTTTCAGATAAAACACCATAGTTTTGAATTTGGATAATTATTTCGTACCTTAAACGGCCTACATGGACACTTAGCCCTCTCTAAAATACCGTCAACTTGCATGCGGTTTCACCGCAAACAATACAGCACTATACAGTGTTACAAAACAAAGATTTCTATGGTTGGGAATAACTTTTAAAGTTTTCAAGGGAGGCCGATAATTTTATATCTAAATTAAAGCTTAGGTTCTCCCCTTTCAGACAAACACCATACTTTTGAATTTGGATAATTATTTCACCTTAAACGGCCTCCATGGACACTTAGCCCTCTGTAAAATACTGTCAACTTGCATGCGGTTTCACCGCAAACATACAGCACTATACAGTGTTACAAAAACATTTATAGGGTTGGGAATAACTTTAAAGTTTTCAAGGGAGGCCGATAATTTTATATCTAAATTAAAGCTTAGGTTCTTCCCTTTCAGAAAACACCATACTTTTTGAATTTGGATAATTTTTCGTACCTTAAACGGCCTCCATGGACACTTAGCCCTCTGTAAAATACTGTCAACTTGCATGCGGTTTCACCGCAAACATTACAGCACTATACAGTGTTACAAAAAAAAAGATTTCTATGGTTGGGAATAACTTTTAAAGTTTTCAAGGGAGGCCGATAATTTTATATCTAAATTAAAGTTTAGGTTCTCCCCTTTCAGAAAAACACCATACATTTGAATTTGGATAATTATTTCGTACCTTAAACGGCCTCAATGGACACTTAGCCATCTGTAAAATACCGTCAACTTGCATACGGCTTCACCGGAAACAATATACAGCACTATACAGTGTTACAAAAAAACATTTATAGGGATGGGAATAACTTTTAAAGTTTTCAAGGGAGGCTGATAATTTTATATCTAAATTAAAGCTTAGGTTCTTCCCTTTCAGAAAAACACCATACTTTTAAATTTGGGAATTGATTTCGTACCTTAAACGGCCTCCATGGACACATAGCCCTCTCTAAAATACCGTCAACTTGCATGCGGTTTCACCGCAAACAATACAGCACTATACAGTGTTACAAAAAAAACATTTCTAGGGTTGGAAATAACTTTTAAAGTTTTCAAGGGAGGCCGATCATTTTATATCTAAATTAAAGCTTAGGGTTCTTCCTTTTCAGAAAACACCATACTTTTGAATTTGATAATTATTTCGTACCTTAAAACGGCCTCATGGACACTTAGCCCTCTGTAAAATACCGTCAACTTGCATGCGGTTTCACCGCAAACAATACATCACTATACAGTGTTACACAAAAAACATTTCTATGGTTGGGAATAACATTTAAAGTTTTCAAGGGAGGCCGATAATTTTATATCTAAATTAAAGCTTAGGTTCTTCCCTTTCAGAAAAACACCATACTTTTGAATTTGGAAAATTGTTTAGTACCTTAAACGGCCTCCATGGACATTTAGCACTCTGTAAAATACCGTCAACTTCCGTGCGGTTTCACCGCAAACATTACAGCACTATACAGTGTTACAAAAAAAAACATTCTATGGTTGGGAATAACTTTTAAAGTTTTCAAGGGAGGCCGATAATTTTATATCTAAATTAAAGCTTAGGTTCTTCCCTTTCAGAAAACACCATACATTTGAATTTGGATAATTATTTCGTACCTTAAACGGCCTCCATGGACACTTAGCCCTCTGTAAAATACAGTCAACTTGCATGCGGTTTCACCGCAAACAATACAGCACTATACAGTGTTACAAAAAAAAGATTTCTATGGTTGGGAATAACTTTAAAGTTTTCAAGGAGGCTGATAATTTTATATCTAAATTAAAGCTTAGGTTCTCCCTTTCAGACAAACACCATCCTTTTGAATTTGGATAATTATTTCGTACCTTAAACGGCCTCCATGGACACTTAGCCCTCTGTAAAATACCGTCAACTTGCATACGGTTTCACCGCAAACAATATACAGCACTATACAGTGTTACAAAAAACATTTATAGGGTTGGGAATAACTTTTAAAGTTTTCAAGGGAGGCCAATAATTTTATATCTAAATTAAAGCTTAGGTTCTTCCCTTTCAGAAAAACACCATACTTTTGAATTTGGATAATTTTTTCGTACCTTAACGGCCCTCCATGGACACTTAGCCTCTGTAAAATACCGTCAACTTGCATGCGGTTTCACCGCAAACATTACAGCACTATACAGTATTACACAAAAAAGATTTCTCTGGTTGGGAATAACTTTAAAGTTTTCAAGGGAGGCCGATAATTTTATATCTAAATTAAAGCTTCGGTTTCTCCCTTTCAGAAAAACACCATACATTTGAATTTGGATAATTATTTCGTACCTTAAACGGCCTCAATGGACACTTAGCCATCTGTAAAATAACGTCAACTTGCATGCGGTTTCACCGCAAACAATACAGCTCTATACAGTGTTACAAAAAATACATTTCTAGGGTTGGGAATAACTTTTAAAGTTTTCAAGGGAGGCCGATAATTTTATATCTAAATTAAAGCTTAGGTTCTTCCCTTTCAGACAAACACCATACTTTTGAATTTGGATAATTATTTCGTACCTTAAACGGCCTCCATGGACACCTAGCCCTCTGTAAAATACCGTCAACTTGCATACGGCTTCACCGGAAACAATATACAGCACTATACAGTGATACAAAAAAACATTTATAGGGATGGGAATAACTTTTAAAGTTTTCAAGGGAGGCTGATAATTTTATATCTAAATTAAAGCTTAGGTTCTTCCCTTTCAGAAAAACACCATACTTTTAAATTTGGGAATTTTTTTCGTACCTTAAACGGCCTCCATGGACACTTAGCCCTCTCTAATTTGCCGTCAACTTGCATGCGGTTTCACCGCAAACAATACAGCACTATACAGTGTTACAAAAAAAAACATTTCTAGGGTTGGAAATAACTTTTAAAGTTTTCAAAGGGAGGCCGATCATTTTATATCTAAATTAAAGCTTAGGTTCTTCCCTTTCAGAAAAACACCATACTTTTTAATTTGGATAATTTTTTCGTACCTTAAACGGCCTGCATGGACACTTAGCCCTCAGTAAAATACCGTCAACTTGCATGCGGTTTCACCGCAAACAATACAGCACTATACAGTGTTACAAAATAAAACATTTCTATGGTTGGGAATAACTTTTAAAGTTTTCAAGGAGGCCAATAATTTTATATCTAAATTAAAGCTTAGGTTCTTCCTTTCAGAAAAACACCATACTTTTGAATTTGGAAAAATTCCTACCTTAAACGGCCTCCATGGACACTTAACCCTCTGTAAAATACCGTCAACTTGCATGCGGTTTCACCGCAAACATTACAGCACTATACAGTGTTACAAAAAAAAAGATTTCTATGGTTGGGAATAACTTTTAAAGTTTTCAAGGAAGGCCGATAATTTTGTATCTAAATTAAAGCTTAGGTTCTTCCTTTCAGAAAACACCATACATTTGAATTTGGATAATTATTTCGTACCTTAAACGGCCTCCATGGACACTTAGCCCTCTGTAAAATACAGTCAACTTGCATGCGGTTTCACCGCAAACAATACAGCACTATACAGTGTTACAAAAAAAAACATTTCTATGGTTGGGAATAACTTTAAAGTTATCAAGGGAGGCCGATAATGTTATATCTAAATTAAAGCTTAGGTTCTTCCCTTTCAGAAAAACACCATACTTTTGAATTTGGAAAAGAAATTCGTACCTTAAACGGCCTCCATGGACACGAATCCCTCTGTAAAATACTGTCAACTTCCATGCGGTTTCACCAAAACATTACAGCACTATACAGTATTAAAAACAAAACATTTCTATGGTTGGGAATAACTTTAAAGTTTTCAAGGAGGCCGATAATTTTATATCTAAATTAAAGCTTAGGTTCTCCCTTTCAGAAAAACACCATACATTTTGAATTTGGATAATTATTTCGTACCTTAAACGGCCTCAATGGACACTTAGCCATCTGTAAAATACTGTCAACTTGCATGCGGTTTCACCACAAACAATACAGCTCTATACAGTGTTACAAAAATACATTTCTAGGATTGGGAATAACTTTTAAAGTTTTCAAGGGAGGCCGATAATTTTATATCTAAATTAAAGCTTAGGTTCTCCCCTTTCAGACAAACACCATAGTTTTGAATTTGGATAATTATTTCGTAACTTAAACGGCCTCCATGGACACTTAGCCCTCTGTAAAATACCGTCAACTTGCATACGGTTTCACCGGAAACAATATACAGCACTATACAGTGTTACAAAAAAACATTTATAGGGTTGGGAATAACTTTAAAAGTTTTCAAGGGAGGCCGATAATTTTATATCTAAATTAAAGCTTAGGTTCTTCCCTTTCAGAAAAACACCATACATTTGAATTTGGATAATTATTTCGTACCTTAAACGGCCTCCATGGACACTTAGCCCTGTGTAAAATACCGTCAACTTGCATACGGTTTCACCGGAAACAATATACAGCACTATACAGTGTTACAAAAAAACATTTCTAGGGTTGGGAATAACTTTTAAAGTTTTCAAGGGAGGCCAATAATTTTATATCTAAATTAAAGCTTAGGTTCTCCCCTTTCAGACAAACACCATAGTTTTGAATTTGGATAATTATTTCGTACCTTAAACGGCCTACATGGACACTTAGCCCTCTCTAAAATACCGTCAACTTGCATGCGGTTTCACCGCAAACAATACAGCACTATACAGTGTTACAAAAAAAACATTTCTAGGGTTGGAAATAACTTTTAAAGTTTTCAAGGAGGCTGATCATTTTATATCTAAATTAAAGCTTCAGGTTCTTCCCTTTCAGAAAACACCATACTTTTTAATTTGGATAATTTTTCGTACCTTAAACGGCCTGCATGGACACTTAGCCCTCAGTAAAATACCGTCAACTTGCATGCGGTTTCACCGCAAACAATACAGCACTATACAGTGTTACAAAATAAAACATTTCTATGGTTGGGAATAACTTTAAAAGTTTTCAAGGGAGGCCAATAATTTTATATCTAAATTAAAGCTTAGGTACTTCCCTTTCAGAAAAAACACCATACTTTTGAATTTGGAAAACAAATTCGTACCTTAAACGGCCTCCATGGACACTTAGCCCTCTGTAAAATACCGTCAACTTATATGCGGTTTCACAGCAAACATTACAGCACTATACAGTGTTACAAAAACAAGATTTCTATGGTTGGGAATAACTTTAAAGTTTTCAAGGAAGGCCGATAATTTTATATCTAAATTAAAGCTTAGTTTCTCCCCTGTCACAAAAACACCATACATCTGAATTTGGATTACTATTTCGCCACCTAAACGGCCTCCATGGACCCTTAGCCCTCTGTAAAATACAGTCAACTTGCATGCGGTTTCACCGCAAACAATACAGCACTATACAGTGTTACAAAAAACAAATCTATGGTTGGGAATAACTTTTAAAGTTTTCAAGGGAGGCCGATAATGTTATATCTAAATTAAAGCTTAGGTTCTTCCTTTCAGAAAACACCATACTTTTGAATTTGGAAAAGAAATTCGTACCTTAAACGGCCTCCATGGACACGTAGCCCTCTGTAAAATACCGTCAACTTCCATGCGGTTTCACCGCAAACATTACAGCACTATACAGTATTAAAAAACAAAACATTTCTATGGTTGGGAATAACTTTAAAATTTTCAAGGGAGGCCGATAATTTTATATCTAAATTAAAGCTTAGGTTCTCCCCTTTCAGAAAAACACCATACATTTGAATTTGGATAATTATTTCGTACCTTAAACGGCCTCAATGGACACTTAGCCATCTGTAAAATACCGTCAACTTGCATGCGGTTTCACCGCAAACAATACAGCACTATACAGTGTTACAAAAATACATTTCTAGGATTGGAATAACTTTAAATTTTTCAAGGGAGGCCGATAATTTTATATCTAAATTAAAGCTTAGGTTCTCCCTTTCAGACAAACACCATACTTTTGAATTTGGATAATTATTTCGTACCTTAAACGGCCTCCATGGACACTTAGCCCTCTGTAAAATACCGTCAACTTGCATACGGTTTCACCGGAAACAATATACAGCACTATACAGTGTTACAAAAACATTTATAGGATGGGAATAACTTTAAAGTTTTCAAGGGAGGCTGATAATTTTATATCTAAATTAAAGCTTAGGTTCTCCCTTTCAGACAAACACCATACTTTTGAATTTGGATAATTATTTCGTACCTTAAACGGCCTCCATGGACACTTAGCCCTGTGTAAAATACTGTCAACTTGCATACGGTTTCACCGCAAACAATATACAGCACTATACAGTGTTACAAAAACATTTCTAGGTTGGGAATAACTTTAAAGTTTTCAAGGAGGCCGATAATTTTATATCTAAATTAAAGCTTAGGTTCTCCCTTCAGAAAACACCATAGTTTTGAATTTGGATAATTATTTTGTACCTTAAACGGCCTACATGGACACTTAGCCCTCTGTAAAATACTGTCAACTTGCATGCGGTTTCACCGCAAACAATACAGCACTATACAGTGTTACAAAAACATTTCTAGGTTGGAAATAACTTTTAAAGTTTTCAAGGGAGGCCGATCATTTTATATCTAAATTAAAGCTTAGGTTCTTCCCTATCAGAAAAACACCATACTTTTGAATTTGGATAATTATTTCGTACCTTAAACGGCCTCCATGGACACTTAGCCCTCTGTAAAATACCGTCAACTTGCATGCGGTTTCACCGCAAACAATACAGCACTATACAGTGTTACAAAATAAAACATTTCTATGGTTGGGAATAACTTTTAAAGTTTTCAAGGGAGGCCGATAATTTTATATCTAAATTAAAGCTTAGGTTCTCCCCTTTCAGAAAAACACCATACTTTTGAATTTGGATAATTATTTCGCACCTTAAACGGCCTCCATGGACACTTAGCCCTCTGTAAAATACTGTCAACTTGCATGCGGTTTCACCGCAAACAATACAGCACTATACTGTGTTACGAAAAAATATGTTTTTCTATGGTTGGGAGTAACTTTTAAAGTTTTCAAGGAGGCTGATAATTTTATATCTAAATTCAAGCTTAGGTTCTTCCCTTTCATAAAAACACCATACATTTGTATTTTGATAATTATTTCGTACCTTAAACGGCCTCCATGGACACTTAGCCATCTGTAAAATACCGTCAACTTGCATGCGGTTTCACCGCAAACAATACAGCACTATACAGTGTTACAAAAAAACATTTCTATGGTTGGGAATAACTTTTAAAGTTTTCAAGGGAGGCCGATAATGTTATATCTAAATTAAAGCTTAGGTTATTCCCTTTCAGAAAAACACCATACTTTTGAATTTGGAAAACAAATTCGTACCTTAAACGGCCTCCATGGACACTTAGCCCTCTGTAAAATACCGTCAACTTGCATGCGGTTTCACCGCAAACATTACAGCACTATACAGTGTTAAAACAAAAAGATTTCTATGGTTGGGAATAACTTTTAAAGTTTTCAAGGGAGGCCGATAATTTTATATCTAAATTAAAGCTTAGGTTCTCCCCTTTCAGAAAAACACCATACATTTGAATTTGGATAATTATTTCGTACCTTAAACGGCCTCAATGGACACTTAGCCATCTGTAAATACTGTCAACTTGCATGCGGTTTCACCGCAAACAATACAGCTCTATACAGTGTTACAAAAAATACATTTCTAGGATTGGGAATAACTTTTAAAGTTTTCAAGGGAGGCTGATAATTTTATATCTAAATTAAAGCTTAGGTTCTTCCCTTTCAGAAAAACACCATACTTTTGAATTTGGATAATTATTTCGTACCTTAAAAGACCTCCATGGACACTTTGCCATCTGTAAAATACTGTCAACTTGCATGCGGTTTCACCGCAAACAATACAGCACTATACAGTGTTACAAAAACATTTCTAGGGTTGGGAATAACTTTAAAGTTTTCAAGGAGGCTGATAATTTTATATCTAAATTAAAGCTTAGGTTCTCCCTTTCAGACAAACACCATACTTTTGAATTTGGATAATTATTTCGTACCTTAAACGGCCTCCATGGACACTTAGCCCTCTGTAAAATACCGTCAACTTGCATGCGGTTTCACCGCAAACAATACAGCACTATACAGTGTTACAAAAAAACATTTCTATGGTTGGGAATAACTTTTAAAGTTTTCAAGGGAGGCCGATAATTTTATATCTAAATTAAAGCTTAGGTTCTTCCCTTTCAGACAAACACCATACTTTTGAATTTCGATAATTATTTCGTACCTTAAACGGCCTCCATGGACACTTAGCCCTCTGTAAAATACGGTCAACTTGCATGCGGTTTCACCGCAAACAATACAGCACTATACAGTGTTACAAAAAAAACATTTCTATGGTTGGGAATAACTTTTAAAGTTTTCAAGTGAGGCCGATAATTTTATATGTAAATTAAAGCTTAGGTTCTCCCCTTTCAGAAAAACACCATACTTTTGAATTTGGAAAAAAAATTTTTCGTACCTTAAACGGCCTCCATGGACACTTAGCCCTCTGTAAAATACTGTCAACTTGCATGCGGTTTCACCGCAAACAATACAGCACTATACAGTGTTACAAAAAACATTTCTATGGTTGGGAATAACTTTAAAGTTTTCAAGGAGGCTGATAATTTTATATCTAAATTAAAGCCTTAGGTTCTTCCCTTTTCAGAAAAACACCATACTTTGAATTTGATAAATTTTTCGTACCTTAAACGGCCTCCATGGACACTTAGCCCTCTGTAAAATACTGTCAACTTGCATGCGGTTTCACCGCAAACAATACAGCACTATACAGTGTTACAAAAAACATTTCTATGGTTGGGAATAACTTTTAAAGTTTTCAAGGGAGGCCGATAATTTTATATCTAAATTAAAGCTTAGGTTCTTCCTTTCAGAAAACACCATACATTTGAATTTGGATAATTATTTTCGTACCTTAAACGGCCTCCATGGACACTTAGCCCTCTGTAAAATACTGTCAACTTGCAGACGGTTTCACCGTAAAAAATATACAGCACTATACAGTGTTAAAAAAACAAACATTTCTAGGGTTGGGAATAACTTTTAAAGTTTTCAAGGGAGGCCGATAATTTTATATCTAAATTAAAGCTTAGGTTCTCCCCTTTTAGAAAAACACCACACTTTTGAATTTGGAAAAAAAAATCGTACCTTAAACGGCCTCCATGGACACTTAGCCCTCTGTAAAATACCGTCAACTTGCATGCGGTGTCACCGCAAACAATACAGCACTATACAGTTTTACAAACAAAAACATTTCTATGGTTGGGAATAACTTTTAAAGTTTTCAAGGGAGGCCGATAATTTTACATCTAAATTAAAGCTTAGGTTCTACCCTTTCAGAAAAACACCATACTTTTGAATGTTGATAATTTTTTCGTACCTTAAACGGCCTCCATGGACACTTAGCCCTCTGTAAAATACCGTCAACTTGCATGCGGTTTCACCGCAAACAATACAGCACTATACAGTGTTAAAAAAAAAACATTTCTAGGGTTGGGAATAACTTTTAAAGTTTTCAAGTGAGGCCGATAATTTTATATCTAAATTAAAGCTTAGGTTCTCCCCTTTCAGAAAAACACCATACTTTTGAATTTGGTACCTTAAACGGCCTCCATGGACACTTAGCCCTCTGTAAAATACCGTCAACTTCCATGCGGTTTCACCGCAAACATTACAGCACTATACAGTGTTACAAAAAACATTTCTATGGTTGGGAATAACTTTAAAGTTTTCAAGGGAGGCTGATAATTTTATATCTAAATTAAAGCTTAGGTTCTCCCCTTTCAAAAAAAACACCATACTTTGAATTTGGATAATTATTTCGTACCTTAAACGGCCTCCATGGACACTTAGCCCTCTGTAAAATACTGTCAACTTGCATGGTTTCACCGCAAACAATACAGCACTATACAGTTTTACAAAAAAAAAATTCTATGGTTAGGAATAAAATTTAAAGTTTTTTAGGGAGGCCGATAAATTTATATATAAATTAAAGCTTAGGTTCTCCCTTTCAGAAAACACCATACTTTTGAATTTGGATAATTATTCGTACCTTAAACGGCCTCCATGGACACTTAGCCCTCTGTAAAATACTGTCAACTCTGCATACGGTTTCACCGCAAACAATACAGCACTATACAGTGTTTAAAAAAATTAATTTCTAGGGTTGGGAATAACCTTTAAAGTTTTCAAGGGAGGCCGATAATTTTATATCTAAATTAAAGCTTAGGTTCTCCCCTTTCAGAAAAACACCATACTTTTGAATTTGAAAAAAATTGCACCTTAAACGGCCTCCATGGACACTTCTCTGTAAAATACCGTCAACTTGCATGCGGTTTCACCGCAAACAATATACAGCACTATACAGTGTTACAAAAAAACATTTATAGGTTGGGAATAACTTTTAAAGTTTTCAAGGAGGCCGATAATTTTATATCTAAATTAAAAGCTTAGGTTCTTCCCTTTCAGAAAAACACCATACTTTTGAATTTGGATAATTATTTCGTACCTTAAACGGCCTCATGGACACTTAGCCCTCTGTAAAATACCGTCAACTTGCATGCGGTTTCACCGCAAACAATACAGCACTATACAGTGTTACAAAAAATTTCTATGGTTGGGAATAACTTTAAAGTTTTCAAGGGAGGCTGATAATTTATATCTAAATTAAAGCTTAGGTTCTCCCCTTTCAGAAAACACCATACATTTGAATTTGGATAATTATCGTACCTTAAACGGCCTCCATGGACACTTAGCCCTCTGTAAAATACTGTCAACTTGCATGCGGTTTCACCGCAAACAATACAGCACTATACAGTGTTAAATAAAAATACATTTCTATGGTTGGGAATAACTTTTAAAGTTTTCATGGGATGCCGATAATTTTATATCTAAATTAAAGCTTAGGTTCTCCCCTTTCAGAAAAGCACCATACATTTGAATTTGGATAATTATTTCGTACCTTAAACGGCCTCCATGGACACTTAGCCATCTGTAAAATACCGTCAACTTGCATGCGGTTTCACCGCAAACAATACAGCACTATACAGTGTTACAAAAAAAACATTTCTCTGGTTGGGAATAACTTTTAAAGTTTTCAAGGGAGGCCGATAATTTTATATCTAAATTAAAGCTTAGATTCTTCCCTTTCAGAAAAACACCATACTTTTGAATTTGGAAAACATTTTCGTACCTTAAACGGCCTCCATGGACCCTTAGCCCTCTGTAAAATACCGTCAACTTCCATGCGGTTTCACCGCAAACATTACAGCACTATACAGTGTTACAAAAAAAAAGATTTCTATGGTTGGGAATAACTTTTAATGTTTTCAAGGGAGGCCGATAATTTTATATCTAAATTAAAGCTTAGGTTCTCCCCTTTCAAAAAAACACCATACATTTGAATTTGGATAATTATTTCGTACCTTAAACGGCCTCCATGGACACTTAGCCCTCTTTAAAATACCGTCAACTTGCATGCGGTTTCACCGCAAACAATACAGCACTATACAGTTTTACCAAAAAATACATTTCTATGGTTGGGAATAACTTTAAAAGTTTTCAAGGGAGGCCGATAATTTTATATCTAAATTAAAGCTTAGGTTCTCCCCTTTCAGAAAAACACCATACTTTTGAATTTGGATAATTATTTCCGCAACTTAAACGGCCTCCATGGACACACTTTCTAGCCCTCTGTAAAATACTGTCAACTTGCATGCGGTTTTCACCGCAAACAATACAGCACTATACAGTGTTTAAAAAAAAAAAACATTTCTATGGTTGGTAATAACTTTTAAAGTTTTCAAGGAGGCCGATAATTTTATATCTAAATTAAAGCTTAGGTTCTCTCCTTTCAGAAAAACACCATACTTTTGAATTTGGAAAACAAATTCGTACCTTAAACGGCCTCAATGGACACTTAGCCCTCTGTAAAATACGGTCAACTTGCATGCGGTTTCACCGCAAACATTACAGCACTATACAGTGTTACAAAAAAAGATTTCTATGGTTAGAATAACTTTTAATGTTTTCAAGGAGGCCGATAATTTTATCTCTAAATTAAAGCTTAGGTTCTCCTTTCAAAAAACACCATACATTTGAATTTGGATAATTATTTGGCACCTTAAACGGCCTCCATGGACACTTAGCACACTTTAAAATACCGTCAACTTGCATGCGGTTTCACCGCAAACAATACAGCACTATACAGTTTTACAAAAACATTTCTATGGTTGGGAATAACTTTAAAGTTTTCAAGGAGGCCGATAATTTTATATCTAAATTAAAGCTTAGGTTCTCCCTTTCAGAAAAACACCATACTTTTGAATTTGGATAATTTTCGTACCTTAAAACGACCTCCATGGACACTTAGCCCTCTGTAAAATACCGTCAACTATGGTTTCACCGCAAACAATACAGCACTATAGTTTAAAAAATTTCTAGGGTTGGAATAACTTTGAAAGTTTTCAAG
Source organism: Zoroaster sp. YZ-2022 (assembly GCA_029582265.1). Classification (NCBI taxonomy): domain Eukaryota; kingdom Metazoa; phylum Echinodermata; class Asteroidea; order Forcipulatida; family Zoroasteridae; genus Zoroaster; species Zoroaster sp. YZ-2022. The sequence goes on from CM055837.1 coordinate 12,329,093, forward strand.
GAGGCGATAATTTTATATCTAAATTAAAGCTTAGGTTCTCCCTTTCAGAAAACACCATACTTGAATTTGGAAATTATTTCGTACCTTAAACGGCCTCCATGGACACTTAGCCCTCTGTAAAATACTGTCAACTTACATGCGGTTTCACCGCAAACAATACAACACTATACAGTTTTACAAAAACATTTCTAGGTTGGGAATAACTTTAAAGTTTTCAAGGAGGCCGATAATTTTATATCTAAATTAAAGCTTAGTTCTCCCCTTTCAGAAAACACCATACATTTGAATTTGGATAATTTTTCGTACCTTAAACGGCCTCCATGGACACGCTTTAGCCATCTGTCTCTAAAAATACTGTCAATTTGCTGTATGCGGTTTCACCGCACATACAGTACAACATTTGGAAAACTTAGTTAGAGAATTAATTAATTAATAGTTCCTCAAAACATTGATTTGAATTTGAACGCTCATGACCTGCTCTTAATACGTAATTCGTTTCACGCAAACATAGTTTACAAAAATTTCAGGTTGGGAATAACTTAAGTTTTCAAGGAGCGATAATTATATCTAAATTAGCTAGTCTCCAAAACACATTTGAATTGGAAATCCACGGCCGACACTAGCTCTTAAAATACGACTTCATGTTACAACATGCATAAGTTTCAAAAATTTTATGTTAAACTAGTTTTCAGAGCAATTTATTAAAATCTCAAACCCTGAATTTGTAATGTACGGCCATGACATTAGCTGTAATCATGGTTCCAACATAAGTAAAGGTAAATTTTATTATAACTTAAGCATAATTTCAAATTAATTGTTCTCCTCAACACATTGTAAACACTAAACGGCTGACATACCTTCGATAGGTTTACAAATTAGCATAATTTCAAAAATCATTTGGGAAAACTTAATTAAGGGATAATTTCATAAACGGTCTCGACACTACTTGAATTGTAATTTTACTAAACGCATGCTAGTTGAATACTAATTAGGCAAAACAAAGTAAAACTTAGAAACTTATTGATAATTATTCAAATTAAAGCTAGGTTTCCTTAAAACCATCTTTATTTGAAACAACACTAAACGGCTCAGACACTTAGTGTAAAATTTAATTCAGGGTTTCACCAAATTAAATATCTTCAAAAAAAATTTTTGTTTGGAATAATTTAATTCGAGCGATAATTTTATACTAAATTAAACTTAGGTTCTCACTTTCAAACATTTGAAAATTATTTACCTTAACGGCCTCAAACGCTAGCCCTTGAATAAACTCGTAAATTGGTCCATTGTTCACCTGCAAACATTACCACATACAGATTACAAAAAAGATTTCTATGGTTGGGAATAATTTTAATGTTTCAAGGAGGCATAATTTATATCTAAACCTTGAAAAACCTATTTTGAATTTAAAAATCTACCTAAACGGCTCCATGGACACTTTAGCCTTTAAAATACGTCAATTCATGGTTTCACCAAACATTACAGCACTATACAGTTTCAAAAAAATTTCTATGGTTGGGAATAATTAAAGTTTTCAAGGAGCATAATTTTAATCTAAATTAACTAGGGTTCTCACCTCAGAAAAACCATACTTTGATTGGAAAATT
>CM055837.1:12331199-12382890 GCA_029582265.1 Zoroaster sp. YZ-2022
TTTTCCAACAATATAGGCTGTCTACCCTGAGTTATGGCCCGTATTTTGACAGTATTTTACGGAGGGCTAAGTGTGCATGGAGGCCGTTTAAGGTATGAAGAAATTGTCTAAATGTAAAAGTCATGTGATTTCCTAAAGGAGAACCTAAGCTTTAATTTGGATATAAATTTGTCGGCCTCCTTAAAAACTTTTAAAGTTATAACCGTCGCTAGAAATAATTTCATTCGTATTTGTGTTTTAATCACAACAATATAGGCTGTCTACCCTGAGTTATGGCCCGTATTTTGACAGTATTTTGCGGAGGGCTAAGTGTGCATGGAGGACATTTAAGGTATGAAGAAATTGTCTAAATGTAAAAGTCATGTGATTTCATAAAGGAGAACCTAAGCTTTAATTTGGATATAAATTTGTCGGCCTCCCTTGAAAACCTTTAAAGTTATAACCGTCGCTAGAAATAATTTCATTCGTATTTGTGTTTTAATCACAACAATGTCGGCTGTCTACCCTGAGTTATGGCCCGTATTTTGACCGTATTTTACGGAGGGCTAAGTGTGCATGGAGGCCGTTTAAGGTATGAAGAAATTGTCTAAATGTAAAAGTCATGTGATTTCCTAAAAGAGGAGAACCTAAGCTTTAATTTGGATATAAATTTGTCGGCCTCCCTTAAAAACTTTTAAAGTTATAACCGTCGCTAGAAATAATTTCATTCGTATTTGTGTTTTAATCACAACAATATAGGCTGTCTACCCTGAGTTATGGCCCGTATTTTGACCGTATTTTGCGGAGGGCTAAGTGTGCATGGAGGCCGTTTAAGGTATGAAGAAATTGTCTAAATGTAAAAGTCATGTGATTTCCTAAAGAGGAGAACCTAAGCTTTAATTTGGATATAAATTTGTCGGCCTCCCTTAAAAACTTTTAAAGTTATAACCGTCGCTAGAAATAATTTCATTCGTATTTGTGTTTTAATCACAACAATATAGGCTGTCTACCCTGAGTTATGGCCCGTATTTTGACAGTATTTTGCGGAGGGCTAAGTGTGCATGGAGGCCATTTAAGGTATGAAGAAATTATCTAAATGTAAAAGTCATGTGATTTCCTAACAGAGGAGAACCTAAGCTTTAATTTGGATATAAATTTGTCGGCCTCCCTTAAAAACTTTTAAAGTTATAACCGTCGCTAGAAATAATTTCATTCGTATTTGTGTTTTAATCACAACAATGTCGGCTGTCTTATCTGAGTTATGGCCCGTATTTTGACCGTATTTTACGGAGGGCTAAGTGTGCATGGAGGCCGTTTAAGGTATGAAGAAATTGTCTAAATGTAAAGTCATGTGATTTCCTAAAAGAGGAGAACCTAAGCTTTAATTTGGATATAAATTTGTCGGCCTCCCTTAAAAACATTTAAAGTTATAACCGTCGCTAGAAATAATTTCATTCGTATTTGTGTTTTAATCACAACAATATAGGCCCGTATTTTGACAGTATTTTGCGGAGGGCTCAGTGTGCATGGAGGCCATTAAGGTATGAAGAAATTATCTAAATGTAAAAGTCATGTGACTTCCTAAAAGAGGAGAACCTAAGCTTTAATTTGGATATAAATTTGTCGGCCTCCCTTAAAAACTTTTAAAGTTATAACCGTCGCTAGAAATAATTTCATTCGTATTTGTGTTTTAATCACAACAATATAGGCTGTCTACCCTGAGTTATGGCCCGTATTTTGACCGTATTTTACGGAGGGCTAAGTGTGCATGGAGGCCGATTAAGGTATGAAATTTTTTTCTAAATGTAAAAGTCATGTGATTTCCTAAAAGAGGAGAACCTAAGCTTTAATTTGGATATAAATTTGTCGGCCTCCCTTAAAAACTTTTAAAGTTATAACCGTCGCTAGAAATAATTTCATTCGTATTTGTGTTTTAATCACAACAATATAGGCTGTCTACCCTGAGTTATGGCCCGTATTTTGACCGTATTTTGCGAAGGGCTAAGTGTGCATGGAGGCCGTTTAAGGTATGAAGAAATTGTCTAAATGTAAAAGTCATGTGATTTCCTAAAAGGAGAACCTAAGCTTTAATTTGGATATAAATTTGTCGGCCTCATTAAAAACTTTTAAAGTTATAACCGTCGCTAGAAATAATTTCATTCGTATTTGTGTTTTAATCACAACAATATAGGCTGTCTACCCTGAGTTATGGCCCGTATTTTGACAGTATTTTGCGGAGGGCTCAGTGTGCATGGAGGCCATTTAAGGTATGAAAAAATTGTCTAAATGTAAAAGTCATGTGATTTCCTAAAAGAGGAGAACCTAAGCTTTAATTTGGATATAAATTTGTCGGCCTCCCTTAAAAACTTTTAAAGTTATAACCGTCGCTAGAAATAATTTCATTCGTATTTGTGTTTTAATCACAACAATATAGGCTGTCTACCCTGAGTTATGGCCCGTATTTTGACCGTATTTTAAGGAGGGCTAAGTGTGCATGGAGGCCGATTAAGGTATGAAGAAATTGTCTAAATGTAAAAGTCATGTGATTTCATAAAAGAGGAGAACCTAAGCTTTAATTTGGATATAAATTTGTCGGCCTCCCTTAAAAACTTTTAAAGTTATACCCGTCGCTAGAAATAATTTCATTCGTATTTGTGTTTTAATCACAACAATATAGGCTGTCTACCCTGAGTTATGGCCCGTATTTTGACCGTATTTTGCGGAGGGCTAAGTGTGCATGGAGGCCGATTAAGGTATGAAGAAATTGTCTAAATGTAAAAGTCATGTGATTTCCTAAAAGAGGAGAACCTAAGCTTTAATTTGGATATAAATTTGTCGGCCTCCCTTAAAAACTTTTAAAGTTATAACCGTCGCTAGAAATAATTTCATTCGTATTTGTGTTTTAATCACAACAATTTAGGCTGTTTACCCTGAGTTATGGCCCGTATTTTGACCGTATTTTACGGAGGGCTAAGTGTGCATGGAGGCCATTTAAGGTATGAAGAAATTGTCTAAATGTAAAAGTCATGTGATTTCCTAAAGAGGAGAACCTAAGCTTTAATTTGGATATAAATTTGTCAGGCCTCCCTTAAAAACTTTTAAAGTTATAACCGTCGCTAGAAATAATTTCATTCGTATTTGTGTTTTAATCACAACAATATAGGCTGTCTTACTGAGTTATGGCCCGTATTTTGACCGTATTTTAAGGAGGGCTAAGTGTGCATGGACGCCGTTTAAGGTATGAAGAAATTGTCTAAATGTAAAAGTCATGTGATTTCCTAAAAGAGGAGAACCTAAGCTTTAATTTGGATATAAATTTGTCGGCCTCCCTTAAAACTTTTAAAGTTATAACCGTCGCTAGAAATAATTTCATTCGTATTTGTGTTTTAACCACAACAATGTAGGGTGTTTACCCTGAGTTATGGCCCGTATTTTGACCGTATTTAAGGAGGGCTAAGTGTGCATGGAGGCCGTTTAAGGTATGAAGAAATTGTCTAAATGTAAAAGTCATGTGATTTCCTAAAAGAGGAGAACCTAAGCTTTAATTTGGATATAAATTTGTCGGCCGCCCTTAAAAACTTTTAAAGTTATAGCCGTCGCTAGAAATAATTTCATTCGTATTTGTGTTTTAATCACAACAATGTCGGCTGTCTTATCTGAGTTATGGCCCGTATTTTGACAGTATTTTGCGGAGGGCTCAGTGTGCATGGAGGCCGTTTAAGGTATGAAGAAATTATCTAACTGTAAAAGTAATGTGATTTCCTAAAAGAGGAGAACCTAAGCTTTAATTTGGATATAAATTTGTCGGCCTCCATAAAACTTTTAAAGTTATAACCGTCGCTAGAAATAATTTCATTCGTATTTGTGTGTTTTAATCACAACAATATAGGCTGTCTACCCTGAGTTATGGCCCGTATTTTGACAGTATTTTGCGGAGGGCTAAGTGTGCATGGAGGCCATTTAAGGTATGAAGAAATTGTCTAAATGTAAAAGTCATGTGATTTCCTAAAGAGCAGAACCTAAGCATTAATTTGGATATAAATTTGTCGGCCTCCCTTAAAACCTTTAAAGTTATAACCGTCGCTAGAAATAATTTCATTCGTATTTGTGTTTTAATCACAACAATATAGGCTGTCTACCCTGAGTTATGGCCCGTATTTTGACCGTATTTTAAGGAGGGCTAAGTGTGCATGGAGGCCGATTAAGGTATGAAGAAATTGTCTAAATGTAAAAGTCATGTGATTTCCTAAAAGAGGAGAACCTAAGCTTTAATTTGGATATAAAGTTGTCGGCCTCCCTTAAAAACCTTTAAAGTTGTAACCGTCGCTAGAAATAATTTCATTCGTATTTGTGTTTTAATCACAACAATATAGGCTGTCTACCCTGAGTTATGGCCCGTATTTTGACCGTATTTTGCGGAGGGCTAAGTGTGCATGGAGGCCATTTAAGGTATGAAGAAATTATCTGAATGTAAAAGTCATGTGATTTCCTAAATGAGGAGAACCTAAGCTGTAATTTGGATATAAATTTGTCGGCCTCCCTTAAAACTTTTAAAGTTATAACCGTCGCTAGAAATAATTTCATTCGTATTTGTGTTTTAATCACAACAATATAGGCTGTCTACCCTGAGTTATGGCCCGTATTTTGACCGTATTTTGCGGAGGGCTAAGTGTGCATGGAGGCCGTTTAAGGTATGAAGAAATTGTCTAAATGTAAAAGTCATGTGATTTCCTAAAGAGGAGAACCTAAGCTTTAATTTGGATATAAATTTGTCGGCCTCCTTAAAAACTTTTAAAGTTATAACCGTCGCTAGAAATAATTTCATTCGTATTTGTGTTTTAATCACAACAATATAGGCTGTCTACCCTGAGTTATGGCCCGTATTTTGACAGAATTTTGCGGAGGGCTAGCTGTGCATGGAGGTCAGTTTAGGTATGAAGAAATTGTCTAAATGTAAAAGTCATGTGATTTCCTAAAGAGGAGAACCTAAGCTTTAATTTGGATATAAATTTGTCGGCCTCACATAAAAACTTTTAAAGTTATAACCGTCGCTAGAAATAATTTCATTCGTATTTGTGTTTTAATCACAACAATATAGGCTGTCTACCCTGAGTTATGGCCCGTATTTTGACCGTATTTTGCGGAGGGCTAAGTGTGCATGGAGGCCGTTTAAGGTATGAAGAAATTGTCTAAATGTAAAAGTCATGTGATTTCCTAAAAGAGGAGAACCTAAGCTTTAATTTGGATATAAATTTGTCGGCCTCCCTTAAACTTTTAAAGTTATAACCGTCGCTAGAAATAATTTCATTCGTATTTGTGTTTTAATCACAACAATATAGGCTGTCTACCCTGAGTTATGGCCCGTATTTTGACCGTATTTTGCGGAGGGCTAAGTGTGCATGGAGGCCGATTAAGGTATGAAGAAATTGTCTAAATGTAAAAGTCATGTGATTTACTAAAAGAGGAGAACCTAAGCTTTAATTTGGATATAAATTTGTCGGCCTCCCTTAAAAACTTTTAAAGTTATAACCGTCGCTAGAAATAATTTCATTCGTATTTGTGTGTTAAAAACACACACATAGGCTGACTACCCTGAGTTATGGCCCGTATTTTGACCGTATTTGGGTTAGGGCTAAGTGTGCATGGAGGCCATTTAAGGTATGAAGAAATTATCTAAATGTAAAAGTCATGTGATTTCCTAAAAGAGGAGAACCTAAGCTTTAATTTGGATATAAATTTGTCGGCCTCCCTTAAAAACTTTTAAAGTTATAACCGTCGCTAGAAATAATTTCATTCGTATTTGTGTTTTAATCACAACAATGTAGGCTGTTTACCCTGAGTTATGGCCCGTATTTTGACCGTATTTTGCGGAGGGCTAAGTGTGCATGGAGGCCGTTTAAGGTATGAAGAAATTGTCTAAATGTAAAAGTCATGTGATTTCCTAAAAGAGGAGAACCTAAGCTTTAATTTGGATATAAATTTGTCGGCCTCCCTTAAAAACTTTTAAAGTTATAACCGTCGCTAGAAATAATTTCATTCGTATTTGTGTTTTAATCACAACAATATAGGCTGTCTACCCTGAGTTATGGCCCGTATTTTGACCGTATTTTGCGGAGGGCTAAGTGTGCATGGAGGCCGTTTAAGGTATGAAGAAATTGTCTAAATGTAAAAGTCATGTGATTTCCTAAAAGAGGAGAACCTAAGCTTTAATTTGGATATAAATTTGTCGGCCTCCCTTAAAAACTTTTAAAGTTATAACCGTCGCTAGAAATAATTTCATTCGTATTTGTGTTTTAATCACAACAATGTCGGGTGTTTACCCTGAGTTATGGCCCGTATTTTGACAGTATTTTGCGGAGGGCTAAGTGTGCATGGAGGCCGTTTAAGGTATGAAGAAATTATCTAAATGTAAAAGTCATGTGATTTCCTAAAGGAGGAGAACCTAAGCTTTAATTTGGATATAAATTTGTCGGCCTCCCTTAAAAACTTTTAAAGTTATAACCGTCGCTAGAAATAATTTCATTCGTATTTGTGTTTTAATCACAACAATGTAGGGTGTCTACCCTGAGTTATGGCCCGTATTTTGACCGTATTTTGCGGAGGGCTAAGTGTGCATGGAGGCCGTTTAAGGTATGAAGAAATTGTCTAAATGTAAAAGTCATGTGATTTCCTAAAGAGGAGAACCTAAGCTTTAATTTGGATATAAATTTGTCGGCCTCCCTTAAAAACTTTTAAAGTTATAACCGTCGCTAGAAATAATTTCATTCGTATTTGTGTTTTAATCACAACAATATAGGCTGTCTACCCTGAGTTATGGCCCGTATTTTGACAGTATTTGCGGAGGGCTAAGTGTGCATGGAGGCCGTTTAAGGTATGAAGAAATTGTCTAAATGTAAAAGTCATGTGATTTCCTAAAGAGGAGAACCTAAGCTTTAATTTGGATATAAATTTGTCGGCCTCCTAAAAACTTTTAAAGTTATAACCGTCGCTAGAAATAATTTCATTCGTATTTGTGTTTTAATCACAACAATATAGGCTGTCTACCCTGAGTTATGGCCCGTATTTTGACCGTATTTTGCGGAGGCTAAGTGTGCATGGAGGCCGTTTAAGGTATGAAGAAATTGTCTAAATGTAAAAGTCATGTGATTTCCTAAAGAGGAGAACCTAAGCTTTAATTTGGATATAAATTTGTCGGCCTCCCTTAAAAACTTTTAAAGTTATAACCGTCGCTAGAAATAATTTCATTCGTATTTGTGTTTTAATCACAACAATATAGGCTGTCTACCCTGAGTTATGGCCCGTATTTTGACAGTATTTTGCGGAGGGCTAAGTGTGCATGGAGGCCATTTAAGGTATGAAGAAATTATCTAAATGTAAAAGTCATGTGATTACCTAAAGAGGAGAACCTAAGCTTTAATTTGGATATAAATTTGTCGGCCTCAATTAAAAACTTTTAAAGTTATAACCGTCGCTAGAAATAATTTCATTCGTATTTGTGTTTTAATCACAACAATATAGGCTGTCTACCCTGAGTTATGGCCCGTATTTTGACCGTATTTTGCGAAGGGCTAAGTGTGCATGGAGGCCGTTTAAGGTATGAAGAAATTGTCTAAATGTAAAAGTCATGTGATTTCCTAAAAGAGGAGAACCTAAGCTTTAATTTGGATATAAATTTGTCGGCCTCCCTTAAAAACTTTTAAAGTTATAACCGTCGCTAGAAATAATTTCATTCGTATTTGTGTTTTAATCACAACAATGTCGGGTGTTTACCCTGAGTTATGGCCCGTATTTTGACCGTATTTTAAGGAGGGCTAAGTGTGCATGGAGGCCGATTAAGGTATGAGGAAATTGTCTAAATGTAAAAGTCATGTGATTTCCTAAATGAGGAGAACCTAAGCTTTAATTTGGGTATAAAGTTGTCGGCCTCCCTTAAAAACTTTTAAAGTTATAACCGTCGCTAGAAATAATTTCATTCGTATTTGTGTTTTAATCACAACAATATAGGCTGTCTACCCTGAGTTATGGCCCGTATTTTGACCGTATTTTGCGGAGGGCTAAGTGTGCATGGAGGCCATTTAAGGTATGAAGAAATTATCTAAATGTAAAAGTCATGTGATTTCCTAAAAGAGGAGAACCTAAGCTTTAATTTGGATATAAATTTGTCGGCCTCCCTTAAAAACTTTTAAAGTTATAACCGTCGCTAGAAATAATTTCATTCGTATTTGTGTTTTAATCACAACAATATAGGGTGTCTACCCTGAGTTATGGCCCGTATTTTGACCGTATTTTACGGAGGGCTAAGTGTGCATGGAGGCCGATTAAGGTATGAAGAAATTGTCTAAATGTAAAAGTCATGTGATTTCCTAAAAGAGGAGAACCTAAGCTTTAATTTGGATATAAATTTGTCGGCCTCCTTAAAACTTTTAAAGTTATAACCGTCGCTAGAAATAATTTCATTCGTATTTGTGTTTTAATCACAACAATATAGGCTGTCTACCCTGAGTTATGGCCCGTATTTTGACAGTATTTTGCGGAGGGCTAAGTGTGCATGGAGGCCGTTTAAGGTATGAAGAAATTGTCTAAATGTAAAAAGTCATGTGATTTCCTAAAGAGGAGAACCTAAGCTTTAATTTGGATATAAATTTGTCGGCCTCCCTTAAAACTTTTAAAGTTATAACCGTCGCTAGAAATAATTTCATTCGTATTTGTGTTTTAATCACAACAATGTCGGGTGTTTACCCTGAGTTATGGCCCGTATTTTGACCGTATTTTGCGGAGGGCTAAGTGTGCATGGAGGCCGATTAAGGTATGAAGAAATTGTCTAAATGTAAAAGTCATGTGATTTCCTAATAGAGGAGAACCTAAGCTTTAATTTGGATATAAATTTGTCGGCCTCCCTTAAAAACTTTTAAAGTTATAACCGTCGCTAGAAATAATTTCATTCGTATTTGTTCTTTCCTGATCCAATGTGGGCTGTTTACCCTGAGTTATGGCCCGTATTTTGACCGTATTTAAGGAGGGCTAAGTGTGCATGGAGGCCGTTTAAGGTATGAAGAAATTGTCTAAATGTAAAAGTCATGTGATTTCCTAAAAGAGGAGAACCTAAGCTTTAATTTGGATATAAATTTGGCGGCCTCCCTTAAAAACTTTTAAAGTTTAAAGTTGTAACCGTCGCTAGAAATAATTTCATTCGTATTTGTGTTTTAATCACAACAATATAGGCTGTCTACCCTGAGTTATGGCCCGTATTTTGACAGTATTTTGCGGAGGGCTCAGTGTGCATGGAGGCCATTTAAGGTATGAAGAAATTGTCTAAATGTAAAAGTCATGTGATTTCCTAAAAGAGGAGAACCTAAGCTTTAATTTGGATATAAATTTGTCGGCCTCCCTTAAAAACTTTTAAAGTTATAACCGTCGGTAGAAATAATTTCATTCGTATTTGTGTTTTAATCACAACAATATAGGCTGTCTACCCTGAGTTATGGCCCGTATTTTGACCGTATTTTGCGAAGGGCTAAGTGTGCATGGAGGCCGTTTAAGGTATGAAGAAATTGTCTAAATGTAAAAGTCATGTGATTTCCTAAAAGAGGAGAACCTAAGCTTTAATTTGGATATAAATTTGTCGGCCTCCCTTAAAAACTTTTAAAGTTATAACCGTCGCTAGAAATAATTTCATTCGTATTTGTGTTTTAATCACAACAATGTCGGGTGTTTACCCTGAGTTATGGCCCGTATTTTGACCGTATTTTACGGAGGGCTAAGTGTGCATGGAGGCCGATTAAGGTATGAAGAAATTGTCTAAATGTAAAAGTCATGTGATTTCCTAAAAGAGGAGAACCTAAGCTTTAATTTGGATATAAATTTGTCGGCCTCCCTTAAAAACTTTTAAAGTTATAACCGTCGCTAGAAATAATTTCATTCGTATTTGTGTTTTAATCACAACAATATAGGCTGTCTACCCTGAGTTATGGCCCGTATTTTGACCGTATTTAAGGAGGGCTAAGTGTGCATGGAGGCCGTTTAAGGTATGAAGAAATTGTCTAAATGTAAAAGTCATGTGATTTCCTAAAAGAGGAGAACCTAAGCTTTAATTTGGATATAAATTTGTCGGCCTCCCTTAAAAACTTTTAAAGTTATAACCGTCGCTAGAAATAATTTCATTCGTATTTGTGTTTTAATCACAACAATATAGGCTGTCTACCCTGAGTTATGGCCCGTATTTTGACCGTATTTTACGGAGGGCTAAGTGTGCATGGAGGCCGTTTAAGGTATGAAGAAATTGTCTAAATGTAAAAGTCATGTGATTTGCTTAAAGACGCGATCCTATGCTTTAATTTGGATATAAATTTGTCGGCCTCCTTAAAAACTTTTAAAGTTATAACCGTCGCTAGAAATAATTTCATTCGTATTTGTGTTTTAATCACAACAATATAGGCTGTCTACCCTGAGTTATGGCCCGTATTTTGACAGTATTTTGCGGAGGGCTAAGTGTGCATGGAGGCCATTTAAGGTATGAAGAAATTATCTAAATGTAAAAGTCATGTGATTTCCTAAAGAGGAGAACCTAAGCTTTAATTTGGATATAAATTTGTCGGCCTCCATTAAAAACTTTTAAAGTTATAACCGTCGCTAGAAATAATTTCATTCGTATTTGTGTTTTAATCACAACAATGTAGGCTGTCTACCCTGAGTTATGGCGCGTATTTTGACCGTATTTTACGGAGGGCTAAGTGTGCATGGAGCCGATTAAGGTATGAAGAAATTGTCTAAATGTAAAAGTCATGTGATTTCCTAAAGGAGAACCTAAGCTTTAATTTGGATATAAATTTGTCGGCCTCCATAAAAACTTTTAAAGTTATAACCGTCGCTAGAAATAATTTCATTCGATATTTTGTTTTTATCACAACAATTTATGGTGTCTTACCCTGAGTTATGGCCCGTATTTTGACAGTATTTTAAGGAGGGCTAAGTGTGCATGGAGGCCGTTTAAGGTATGAAGAAATTGTCTAAATGTAAAAGTCATGTGATTTCCTAAAAGAGGAGAACCTAAGCTTTAATTTGGATATAAATTTGTCGGCCTCCCTTAAAAACTTTTAAAGTTATAACCGTCGCTAGAAATAATTTCATTCGTATTTGTGTTTTAATCACAACAATGTAGGGTGTCTACCCTGAGTTATGGCCCGTATTTTGACCGTATTTTGCGGAGGGCTAAGTGTGCATGGAGGCCGATTAAGGTATGAAGAAATGTCTAAATGTAAAAGTCATGTGATTTCCTAAAGAGGAGAACCTAAGCTTTAATTTGGATATAAATTTGTCGGCCTCCCTTAAAAACTTTTAAAGTTATAACCGTCGCTAGAAATAATTTCATTCGTATTTGTGTTTTATTCACAACAATGTCGGGTGTTTACCCTGAGTTATGGCCCGTATTTTGACCGTATTTAAGGAGGGCTAAGTGTGCATGGAGGCCGTTTAAGGTATGAAGAAATTGTCTAAATGTAAAGGTCATGTGATTTCCTAAAAGAGGAGAACCTAAGCTTTAATTTGGATATAAATTTGGCGGCCTCCCTTAAAAACTTTTAAAGTTATAACCGTCGCTAGAAATAATTTCATTCGTATTTGTGTTTTAATCACAACAATATAGGCTGTCTACCCTGAGTTATGGCCCGTATTTTGACAGTATTTTGCGGAGGGCTCAGTGTGCATGGAGGCCATTTAAGGTATGAGGAAATTGTCTAAATGTAAAAGTCATGTGATTTCCTAAAAGAGGAGAACCTAAGCTTTAATTTGGATATAAATTTGTCGGCCTCCCTTAAAAACTTTTAAAGTTATAACCGTCGCTAGAAATAATTTCATTCGTATTTGTGTTTTAATCACAACAATATAGGCTGTCTACCTTGAGTTATGGCCCGTATTTTGACCGTATTTTGCGGAGGGCTAAGTGTGCATGGAGGCCGTTTAAGGTATGAAGAAATTGTCTAAATGTAAAAGTCATGTGATTTCCTAAAGGAGAACCTAAGCTTTAATTTGGATATAAATTTGTCGGCCTCCTTAAAATCTTTTAAAGTTATAACCGTCGCTAGAAATAATTTCATTCGTATTTGTGTTTTAATCACAACAATATAGGCTGTCTACCCTGAGTTATGGCCCGTATTTTGACCGTATTTTGCGGAGGGCTAAGTGTGCATGGAGGCCGATTAAGGTATGAAGAAATTGTCTAAATGTAAAAGTCATGTGATTTCCTAAAAGAGGAGAACCTAAGCTTTAATTTGGATATAAATTTGTCGGCCTCCAATAATTTTTTTTTAAAGTTATAACCGTCGCTAGAAATAATTTCATTCGTATTTGTGTTTTAATCACAACAATGTCGGCTGTCTACCCTGAGTTATGGCCCGTATTTTGACCGTATTTTGCGAAGGGCTAAGTGTGCATGGAGGCCGTTTAAGGTATGAAGAAATTGTCTAAATGTAAAACACATGTGATTTCATAAAAGAGGAGAACCTAAGCTTTAATTTGGATATAAATTTGTCGGCCTCCAATAATTTTTAAAGTTATAACCGTCGCTAGAAATAATTTCATTCGTATTTGTGTTTTAATCACAACAATATAGGCTGTCTACCCTGAGTTATGGCCCGTATTTTGACAGTATTTTGCGGAGGGCTAAGTGTGCATGGAGGCCTTTAAGGTATGAAGAATTTATCTAAATGTAAATTTCTTGTGATTTCCTAAAAGAGGAGAACCTAAGCTTTAATTTGGATATAAATTTGTCGGCCTCCCTTAAAAACTTTTAAAGTTATAACCGTCGCTAGAAATAATTTCATTCGTATTTGTGTTTTAATCACAACAATATAGGCTGTCTACCCTGAGTTATGGCCCGTATTTTGACCGTATTTTGCGGAGGGCAAAGTGTGCATGGAGGCCGTTTAAGGTATGAAGAAATTGTCTAAATGTAAAAGTCATGTGATTTCCTAAAAGAGGAGAACCTAAGCTTTAATTTGGATATAAATTTGTCGGCCTCCCTTAAAACTTTTAAAGTTATAACCGTCGCTAGAAATAATTTCATTCGTATTTGTGTTTTAATCACAACAATAATAGGCTGTCTACCCTGAGTTATGGCCCGTATTTTGACAGTATTTTGCGGAGGGCTCAGTGTGCATGGAGGCCATTTAAGGTATGAAGAAATTATCTAAATGTAAAAGTCATGTGATTTCCTAAAGAGGAGAACCTAAGCTTTAATTTGGATATAAATTTGTCGGCCTCCGTTAAAACTTTTAAAGTTATAACCGTCGCTAGAAATAATTTCATTCGTATTTGTGTTTTAATCACAACAATATAGGCTGTCTACCCTGAGTTATGGCCCGTATTTTGACAGTATTTTGCGGAGGGCTAAGTGTGCATGGAGGCCGTTAAGGTATGAAGAAATTGTCTAAATGTAATAGTCATGTGATTTCCTAAAGAGGAGAACCTAAGCTTTAATTTGGATATAAATTTGTCGGCCTCCCTTAAAAACTTTTAAAGTTATAACCGTCGCTAGAAATAATTTCATTCGTATTTGTGTTTTAATCACAACAATATAGGCTGTCTACCCTGAGTTATGGCCCGTATTTTGACCGTATTTTGCGGAGGGCTAAGTGTGCATGGAGGCCGTTTAAGGTATGAAGAAATTGTCTAAATGTAAAAGTCATGTGATTTCCTAAAGAGGAGAACCTAAGCTTTAATTTGGATATAAATTTGTCGGCCTCATAAAACTTTTAAAGTTATAACCGTCGCTAGAAATAATTTCATTCGTATTTGTGTTTTAATCACAACAATATAGGCTGTCTACCCTGAGTTATGGCCCGTATTTTGACAGTATTTTGCGGAGGGCTCAGTGTGCATGGAGGCCATTTAAGGTATGAAGAAATTATCTGAATGTAAAAGTCATGTGATTTCCTAAAAGAGGAGAACCTAAGCTTTAATTTGGATATAAATTTGTCGGCCTCCCTTAAAAACTGTTAAAGTTATAACCGTCGCTAGAAATAATTTCATTCGTATTTGTGTTTTAATCACAACAATATAGGCTGTCTACCCTGAGTTATGGCCCGTATTTTGACCGTATTTTAAGGAGGGCTAAGTGTGCATGGAGGCCGTTTAAGGTATGAAGAAATTGTCTAAATGTAAAAGTCATGTGATTTCCTAAAAGAGGAGAACCTAAGCTTTAATTTGGATATAAATTTGTCGGCCTCCCTTAAAAACTTTAAAGTTATAACCGTCGCTAGAAATAATTTCATTCGTATTTGTGTTTTAATCACAACAATATAGGCTGTCTACCCTGAGTTATGGCCCGTATTTTGACAGTATTTTGCGGAGGGCTCAGTGTGCATGGAGGCCATTTAAGGTATGAAGAAATTATCTAAATGTAAAAGTCATGTGATTTCCTAAAAGAGGAGAACCTAAGCTTTAATTTGGATATAAATTTGTCGGCCTCCCTTAAAAACTTTTAAAGTTATAACCGTCGCTAGAAATAATTTCATTCGTATTTGTGTTTTAATCACAACAATATAGGCTGTCTACCCTGAGTTATGGCCCGTATTTTGACCGTATTTTGCGGAGGGCTAAGTGTGCATGGAGGCCGTTTAAGGTATGAAGAAATTGTCTAAATGTAAAAGTCATGTGATTTCCTAAAAGAGGCGAACCTAAGCTTTAATTTGGATATAAATTTGTCGGCCTCCTTAAAAACTTTTAAAGTTATAACCGTCGCTAGAAATAATTTCATTCGTATTTGTGTTTTAATCACAACAATATAGGCTGTCTACCCTGAGTTATGGCCCGTATTTTGACAGTATTTTGCGGAGGGCTAAGTGTGCATGGAGGCCGTTTAAGGTATGAAGAAATTGTCTAAATGTAAAAGTCATGTGATTTCCTAAAGAGGAGAACCTAAGCTTTAATTTGGATATAAATTTGTCGGCCTCCCTTAAAAACTTTTAAAGTTATAACCGTCGCTAGAAATAATTTCATTCGTATTTGTGTTTTAATCACAACAATATAGGCTGTCTACCCTGAGTTATGGCCCGTATTTTGACCGTATTTTACGGAGGGCTAAGTGTGCATGGAGGCCGTTTAAGGTATGAAGAAATTGTCTAAATGTAAAGTCATGTGATTTCCTAAAGAGGAGAACCTAAGCTTTAATTTGGATATAAATTTGTCGGCCTCCCTTAAAAACTTTTAAAGTTATAACCGTCGCTAGAAATAATTTCATTCGTATTTGTGTTTTAATCACAACAATATAGGCTGTCTACCCTGAGTTATGGCCCGTATTTTGACCGTATTTTGCGGAGGGCTAAGTGTGCATGGAGGCCGTTTAAGGTATGAAGAAATTGTCTAAATGTAAAAGTCATGTGATTTCCTACCAGAGGAGAACCTAAGCTTTAATTTGGATATAAATTTGACGGCCTCCCTTAAAACTTTTAAAGTTATAACCGTCGCTAGAAATAATTTCATTCGTATTTGTGTTTTAATCACAACAATATAGGCTGTCTACCCTGAGTTATGGCCCGTATTTTGACAGTATTTTGCGGAGGGCTCAGTGTGCATGGAGGCCATTTAAGGTATGAAGAAATTATCTAAATGTAAAAGTCATGTGATTTCCTAAAGGAGAACCTAAGCTTTAATTTGGATATAAATTTGACGGCCTCCCTTAAAACTTTTAAAGTTATAACCGTCGCTAGAAATAATTTCATTCGTATTTGTGTTTTAATCACAACAATATAGGCTGTCTACCCTGAGTTATGGCCCGTATTTTGACAGTATTTTGCGGAGGGCTAAGTGTGCATGGAGGCCTTTTAAGGTATGAAGAAATTATCTAAATGTAAAGTCATGTGATTTCCTAAAGAGGAGAACCTAAGCTTTAATTTGGATATAAATTTGTCGGCCTCCCTTAAAACTTTTAAAGTTATAACCGTCGCTAGAAATAATTTCATTCGTATTTGTGTTTTAATCACAACAATATAGGCTGTCTACCCTGAGTTATGGCCCGTATTTTGACAGTATTTTGCGGAGGGCTAAGTGTGCATGGAGGCCGTTTAAGGTATGAAGAAATTGTCTAAATGTAAAAGTCATGTGATTTCCTGAAGAGGAGAACCTAAGCTTTAATTTGGATATAAATTTGTCGGCCTCCCTTAAAACATTTTAAGTTATATCCGTCGCTAGAAATAATTTCATTCGTATTTGTGTTTTAATCACAACAATATAGGCTGTCTACCCTGAGTTATGGCCCGTATTTTGACAGTATTTTGCGGAGGGCTAAGTGTGCATGGAGGCCGTTTAAGGTATGAAGAAATTGTCTAAATGTAAAAGTCATGTGATTTCCTAAAAGGAGAACCTAAGCTTTAATTTGGATATAAATTTGTCGGCCTCCCTTAAAAACTTTTAAAGTTATAACCGTCGCTAGAAATAATTTCATTCGTATTTGTGTTTTAATCACAACAATGTCAGGTGTCTACCCTGAGTTATGGCCCGTATTTTGACCGTATTTTGCGGAGGGCTAAGTGTGCATGGAGGCCGTTTAAGGTATGAAGAAATTATCTAAATGTAAAAGTCATGTGATTTCCTAAAAGAGGAGAACCTAAGCTTTAATTTGGATATAAATTTGTCGGCCTCCCTTAAAAACTTTTAAAGTTATAACCGTCGCTAGAAATAATTTCATTCGTATTTGTGTTTTAATCACAACAATATAGGCTGTCTACCCTGAGTTATGGCCCGTATTTTGACAGTATTTTGCGGAGGGCTAAGTGTGCATGGAGGCCGTTTAAGGTATGAAGAAATTGTCTAAATGTAAAAGTCATGTGATTTCATAAAGAGGAGAACCTAAGCTTTAATTTGGATATAAATTTGTCGGCCTCCCTTAAAAACTTTTAAAGTTATAACCGTCGCTAGAAATAATTTCATTCGTATTTGTGTTTTAATCACAACAATATCAAGGATTTACCCTGAGTTATGGCCCGTATTTTGACGGTATTTTACTGAGGGCTAAGTGTGCATGGAGGCCGTTTAAGGTATGAAGAAATTGTCTAAATGTAAAAATGTGATTTCCTAAAAAGGAGAACCTAAGCTTTAATTTGGATATAAATTTGTCGGCCTCCTTAAAAACTTTTAAAGTTATAACCGTCGCTAGAAATAATTTCATTCGTATTTGTGTTTTAATCACAACAATATAGGCTGTCTACCCTGAGTTATGGCCCGTATTTTGACAGTATTTTGCGGAGGGCTAAGTGTGCATGGAGGCCGTTTAAGGTATGAAGAAATTGTCTAAATGTAAAGTCATGTGATTTCCTAAAGAGGAGAACCTAAGCTTTAATTTGGATATAAATTTGTCGGCCTCATAAAAAACTTTTAAAGTTATAACCGTCGCTAGAAATAATTTCATTCGTATTTGTGTTTTAATCACAACAATATAGGCTGTCTACCCTGAGTTATGGCCCGTATTTTGACCGTATTTTAAGGAGGGCTAAGTGTGCATGGAGGCCGATTTAAGGTATGAAGAAATTGTCTAAATAAAAGTCATGTGATTTCCTAAAGAGGAGAACCTAAGCTTTAATTTGGATATAAATTTGTCGGCCTCATAAAAACTTTTAAAGTTATAACCGTCGCTAGAAATAATTTCATTCGTATTTGTGTTTTAATCACAACAATAGGCTGTCTACCCTGAGTTATGGCCCGTATTTTGACAGTATTTTGCGGAGGGCTAAGTGTGCATGGAGGCCATTAAGGTATGAAGAAATTGTCTAAATGTAAAGGTCATGTGATTTCCTACCAGAGGAGAACCTAAGCTTTAATTTGGATATAAATTTGTCGGCCTCCCTTAAAAACTTTTAAAGTTATAACCGTCGCTAGAAATAATTTCATTCGTATTTGTGTTTTAATCACAACAATGTATGGTGTTTACCCTTAGTTATGGACCGTATTTTGACAGTATTTTGCGGAGGGCTAAGTGTGCATTGAGGCAGATTAAGTTATGAAGAAATTATCTAAATGTAAAAGTCATGTGATTTCCTAAAAGAGGAGAACCTAAGCTTTAATTTGGATATAAATTTGTCGGCCTCCCTTAAAAACTTTTAAAGTTATAACCGTCGCTAGAAATAATTTCATTCGTATTTGTGTTTTAATCACAACAATATAGGCTGTCTACCCTGAGTTATGGCCCGTATTTTGACAGTATTATAAGGAGCGAAGTGTGTGCAATGAGTCCGTTTAAGGTATGTAGAACTTGTCTAAATGTAAAAGTCTTGTGATTTCCTAAAGAGGAGAACCTAAGCTTTAATTTGGATATAAATTTGTCGTCCTCCCTTAAAGACTTTTAAAGTTATAACCGTCGCTAGAAATAATTTCATTCGTATTTGTGTTTTAATCACAACAATGTAGGGTGTTTACCCTGAGTTATGGCCCGTATTTTGACCGTATTTTAAGGAGGGCTAAGTGTGCATGGAGGCCGATTAAGGTATGAAGAAATTGTCTAAATGTAAAAGTCATGTGATTTCCTAAAAGAGGAGAACCTAAGCTTTAATTTGGATATAAATTTGTCGGCCTCCCTTAAAAACTTTTAAAGTTATAACCGTCGCTAGAAATAATTTCATTCGTATTTGTGTTTTAATCACAACAATATAGGCTGTCTACCCTGAGTTATGGCCCGTATTTTGACAGTATTTTGCGGAGGGCTAAGTGTGCATGGAGGCCATTTAAGGTATGAAGAAATTATCTAAATGTAAAAGTCATGTGATTTCCTAAAAGAGGAGAACCTAAGCTTTAATTTGGATATAAATTTGTAGGCCTCCCTTAAAACATTTAAAGTTATAACCGTCGCTAGAAATAATTTCATTCGTATTTGTGTTTAAATCACAACAATATAGGCTGTCTACCCTGAGTTATGGCCCGTATTTTGACAGTATTTTGCGGAGGGCTAAGTGTGCATGGAGGCCGTTTAAGGTATGAAGAAATTATCTAAATGTAAAAGTCATGTGATTTCCTAAAGGAGGAGAACCTAAGCTTTAATTTGGATATAAATTTGTCGGCCTCCCTTAAAAACTTTTAAAGTTATAACCGTCGCTAGAAATAATTTCATTCGTATTTGTGTTTTAATCACAACAATATAGGCTGTCTACCCTGAGTTATGGCCCGTATTTTGACAGTATTTTACGGCGGGCTAAGTGTGCATGGAGGCCGTTTAAGATATGAAGAAATTGTCTAAATGTAAAAGTCATGTGATTTCCTGAAAGAGGAGAACCTAAGCTTTAATTTGGATATAAATTTGTCGGCCTCCCTTAAAAACTTTTAAAGTTATAACCGTCGCTAGAAATAATTTCATTCGTATTTGTGTTTTAATCACAACAATATAGGCTGTCTACCCTGAGTTATGGCCCGTATTTTGACAGTATTTTGCGGAGGGCTAAGTGTGCATGGAGGCCGTTTAAGGTATGAAGAAATTGTCTAAATGTAAAAGTCATGTGATTTCCTGAAAGAGGAGAACCTAAGCTTTAATTTGGATATAAATTTGTCGGCCTCCCTTAAAAACTTTTAAAGTTATAACCGTCGCTAGAAATAATTTCATTCGTATTTGTGTTTTAATCACAACAATGTCGGGTGTTTACCCTGAGTTATGGCCCGTATTTTGACCGTATTTTGCGGAGGGCTAAGTGTGCATGGAGGCCGTTTAAGGTATGAAAAAATTGTCTAAATGTAAAAGTCATGTGATTTCCTAAAAGAAGAAAACCTAAGCTTTAATTTGGATATAAATTTGTCGGCCTCCCTTAAAAACTTTTAAAGTTATAACCGTCGCTAGAAATAATTTCATTCGTATTTGTGTTTTAATCACAACAATATAGGCTGTCTACCCTGAGTTATGGCCCGTATTTTGACAGTATTTTGCGGAGGGCTAAGTGTGCATGGAGGCCATTTAAGGTATGAAGAAATTATCTAAATGTAAAAGTCATGTGATTTCCTAAATGAGGAGAACCTAAGCTTTAATTTGGATATAAATTTGTCGGCCTCCCTTAAAAACTTTTAAAGTTATAACCGTCGCTAGAAATAATTTCATTCGTATTTGTGTTTTAATCACAACAATATAGGCTGTCTACCCTGAGTTATGGCCCGTATTTTGACAGTATTTTGCGGAGGGCTAAGTGTGCATGGAGGCCGTTTAAGGTATGAAGAAATTGTCTAAATGTAAAAGTCTTGTGATTTCCATAACTAGGAGAACCTAAGCTTTAATTTGGATATAAATTTGTCGGCCTCCCTTAAAAACTTTTAAAGTTATAACCGTCGCTAGAAATAATTTCATTCGTATTTGTGTTTTAATCACAACAATATAGGCTGTTTACCCTGAGTTATGGCCCGTATTTTGACCGTATTTTACGGAGGGCTAAGTGTGCATGGAGGCCGATTAAGGTATGAAGAAATTGTCTAAATGTAAAAGTCATGTGATTTCCTAAAAGAGGAGAACCTAAGCTTTAATTTGGATATAAATTTGTCGGCCTAGCTATATAACTTTTAAAGTTATAACCGTCGCTAGAAATAATTTCATTCGTATTTGTGTTTTAATCACAACAATGTCAGGTGTTTACCCTGAGTTATGGCCCGTATTTTGACCGTATTTTGCGGAGGGCTAAGTGTGCATGGAGGCCGTTTAAGGTATGAAGAATTTTTCTAAATGTAAAAGTCATGTGATTTCCTAAAGAGGAGAACCTAAGCTTTAATTTGGATATAAATTTGTCGGCCTCGCTAAAAACTTTTAAAGTTATAACCGTCGCTAGAAATAATTTCATTCGTATTTGTGTTTTAATCACAACAATATAGGCTGTCTACCCTAAGTTATGGCCCGTATTTTGACAGTATTTTGCGGAGGGCTAAGTGTGCATGGAGGCCGTTTAAGGTATGAAGAAATTATCTAAATGTAAAAGTCATGTGATTTCCTAAATGAGGAGAACCTAAGCTTTAATTTGGATATAAATTTGTCGGCCTCCCTTAAAAACTTTTAAAGTTATAACCGTCGCTAGAAATAATTTCATTCGTATTTGTGTTTTAATCACAACAATATAGGCTGTCTACCCTGAGTTATGGCCCGTATTTTGACAGCATTTTGCGGAGGGCTAAGTGTGCATGGAGGCCATTTAAGGTATGAAGAAATTATCTAAATGTAAAAGTCATGTGATTTCCTAAATGAGGAGAACCTAAGCTTTAATTTGGATATAAATTTGTCGGCCTCCCTTAAAAACTTTTAAAGTTATAACCGTCGCTAGAAATAATTTCATTCGTATTTGTGTTTTAATCACAACAATATAGGCTGTCTACCCTGAGTTATGGCCCGTATTTTGACAGTATTTTGCGGAGGGCTAAGTGTGCATGGAGGCCATTTAAGGTATGAAGAAATTATCTAAATGTAAAAGTCATGTGATTTCAAAGAGGAGAACCTAAGCTTTAATTTGGATATAAATTTGTCGGCCTCCCTTAAAAACTTTTAAAGTTATAACCGTCGCTAGAAATAATTTCATTCGTATTTGTGTTTTAATCACAACAATATAGGCTGTCTACCCTGAGTTATGGCCCGTATTTTGACAGTATTTTGCGGAGGGCTAAGTGTGCATGGAGGCCGTTTAAGGTATGAAGAAATTGTCTAAATGTAAAAGTCATGTGATTTCCTAAAAGAGGAGAACCTAAGCTTTAATTTGGATATAAATTTGTCGGCCTCCCTTAAAACTTTTAAAGTTATAACCGTCGCTAGAAATAATTTCATTCGTATTTGTGTTTTAATCACAACAATGTCGGGTGTTTACCCTGAGTTATGGCCCGTATTTTGACAGTATTTTGCGGAGGGCTAAGTGTGCATGGAGGCCGTTTAAGGTATGAAGAAATTGTCTAAATGTAAAAGTCATGTGATTTCCTAAAAGAGGAGAACCTAAGCTTTAATTTGGATATAAATTTGTCGGCCTCCCTTAAAGACTTTTAAAGTTATAACCGTCGCTAGAAATAATTTCATTCGTATTTGTGTTTTAATCACAACAATATAGGCTGTCTACCCTGAGTTATGGCCCGTATTTTGACCGTATTTTGCGAAGGGCTAAGTGTGCATGGAGGCCGTTTAAGGTATGAAGAAATTGTCTAAATGTAAAAGTCATGTGATATCCTAAAAGAGGAGAACCTAATCTTTAATTTGGATATAAATTTGTCGGCCTCCTTAAAAACTTTTAAAGTTATAACCGTCGCTAGAAATAATTTCATTCGTATTTGTGTTTTAATCACAACAATCTATGGTGTTTACCCTGAGTTATGGCCCGTATTTTGACCGTATTTTGCGGAGGGCTAAGTGTGCATGGAGGCCATTTAAGGTATGAAGAAATTGTCTAAATGTAAAAGTCATGTGATTTCCTAAAGAGGAGAACCTAAGCTTTAATTTGGATATAAATTTGTCGGCCTCCTTAAAAACTTTTAAAGTTATAACCGTCGCTAGAAATAATTTCATTCGTATTTGTGTTTTAATCACAACAATATAGGCTGTCTACCCTGAGTTATGGCCCGTATTTTGACAGTATTTTGCGGAGGGCTAAGTGTGCATGGAGGCCATTTAAGGTATGAAGAAATTATCTAAATGTAAAAGTCATGTGATTTCCTAAAGAGGAGAACCTAAGCTTTAATTTGGATATAAATTTGTCGGCCTCCCTTAAAAACTTTTAAAGTTATAACCGTCGCTAGAAATAATTTCATTCGTATTTGTGTTTTAATCACAACAATATAGGCTGTCTACCCTGAGTTATGGCCCGTATTTTGACAGTATTTTGCGGAGGGCTAAGTGTGCATGGAGGCCGTTTAAGGTATGAAGAAATTGTCTAAATGTAAAAGTCATGTGATTTCCTAAAAGAGGAGAACCTAAGCTTTAATTTGGATATAAATTTGTCGGCCCTGCTTAAAAACTTTTAAAGTTATAACCGTCGCTAGAAATAATTTCAGTCGTATTTGTGTTTTAATCACAACAATGTCGGGTGTTTACCCTGAGTTATGGCCCGTATTTTGACGGTATTTTACGGAGGGCTAAGTGTGCATGGAGGCCGATTAAGGTATGAAGAAATTGTCTAAATGTAAAAGTCATGTGATTTCATAAAAGAGGAGAACCTAAGCTTTAATTTGGATATAAATTTGTCGGCCTCCCTTAAAAACTTTTAAAGTTATAACCGTCGCTAGAAATAATTTCATTCGTATTTTGTGTTTAATCACAACAATGTCAGGCTGTTTACCCTGAGTTATGGCCCGTATTTTGACCGTATTTTGCGGAGGGCTAAGTGTGCATGGAGGCCGTTTAAGATATGAAGAAATTGTCTAAATGTAAATGTCATGTGATTTCCTAAAAGAGGAGAACCTAAGCTTTAATTTGGATATAAATTTGTCGGCCTCCCTTAAAAACTTTTAAAGTTATAACCGTCGCTAGAAATAATTTCATTCGTATTTGTGTTTTAATCACAACAATATAGGCTGTCTACCCTGAGTTATGGCCCGTATTTTGACAGTATTTTGCGGAGGGCTAAGTGTGCATGGAGGCCATTTAAGGTATGAAGAAATTATCTAAATGTAAAAGTCATGTGATTTCCTAAATGAGGAGAACCTAAGCTTTAATTTGGATATAAATTTGTCGGCCTCCCTTAAAAACTTTTAAAGTTATAACCGTCGCTAGAAATAATTTCATTCGTATTTGTGTTTTAATCACAACAATATAGGCTGTCTACCCTGAGTTATGGCCCGTATTTTGACAGTATTTTGCGGAGGGCTAAGTGTGCATGGAGGCCGTTTAAGGTATGAAGAAATTGTCTAAATGTAAAAGTCATGTGATTTCCTGAAAGAGGAGAACCTAAGCTTTAATTTGGATATAAATTTGTCGGCCTCCCTTAAAAACTTTTAAAGTTATAACCGTCGCTAGAAATAATTTCATTCGTATTTGTGTTTTAATCACAACAATATAGGCTGTCTACCCTGAGTTATGGCCCGTATTTTGACAGTATTTTGCGGAGGGCTAAGTGTGCATGGAGGCCGTTTAAGGTATGAAGAAATTGTCTAAATGTAAAAGTCATGTGATTTCCTAAAAGAGGAGAACCTAAGCTTTAATTTGGATATAAATTTGTCGGCCTCCCTTAAAACTTTTAAAGTTATAACCGTCGCTAGAAATAATTTCATTCGTATTTGTGTTTTAATCACAACAATGTCGGGTGTTTACCTTGAGTTATGGCCCGTATTTTGACCGTATTTTAAGGAGGGCTAAGTGTGCATGGAGGCCATTTAAGGTATGAAGAAATTATCTAAATGTAAAAGTCATGTGATTTCCTAAAAGAGGAGAACCTAAGCTTTAATTTGGATATAAATTTGTCGGCCTCCATAAAAACTTTTAAAGTTATAACCGTCGCTAGAAATAATTTCATTCGTATTTGTGTTTTAATCACAACAATATAGGCTGTCTACCCTGAGTTATGGCCCGTATTTTGACAGTATTTTGCGGAGGGCTAAGTGTGCATGGAGGCCATTTAAGGTATGAAGAAATTATCTAAATGTAAAAAGTCATGTGATTTCCTAAAGAGGAGAACCTAAGCTTTAATTTGGATATAAATTTGTCGGCCTCCTTAAAAACTTTTAAAGTTATAACCGTCGCTAGAAATAATTTCATTCGTATTTGTGTTTTAATCACAACAATATAGGCTGTCTACCCTGAGTTATGGCCCGTATTTTGACAGTATTTTGCGGAGGGCTCAGTGTGCATGGAGGCCATTTAAGGTATGAAGAAATTATCTAAATGTAAAAGTCATGTGATTTCCTAAAAGAGGAGAACCTAAGCTTTAATTTGGATATAAATTTGTCGGCCTCCCTTAAAAACTTTTAAAGTTATAACCGTCGCTAGAAATAATTTCATTCGTATTTGTGTTTTAATCACAACAATATAGGCTGTCTACCCTGAGTTATGGCCCGTATTTTGACAGTATTTTACGGAGGGCTAAGTGTGCATGGAGGCCGATTAAGGTATGAAGAAATTGTCTAAATGTAAAAGTCATGTGATTTCCTAAAGGAGGAGAACCTAAGCTTTAATTTGGATATAAATTTGTCGGCCTCCCTTAAAAACTTTTAAAGTTATAACCGTCGCTAGAAATAATTTCATTCGTATTTGTGTTTTAATCACAACAATATAGGCTGTCTACCCTGAGTTATGGCCCGTATTTTGACCGTATTTTGCGGAGGGCTAAGTGTGCATGGAGGCCGTTTAAGGTATGAAGAAATTGTCTAAATGTAAAAGTCATGTGATTTCCTAAAGAGGAGAACCTAAGCTTTAATTTGGATATAAATTTGTCAGGCCTCCTTAAAAACTTTTAAAGTTATAACCGTCGCTAGAAATAATTTCATTCGTATTTGTGTTTTAATCACAACAATATAGGCTGTCTACCCTGAGTTATGGCCCGTATTTTGACAGTATTTTACGGAGGGCTAAGTGTGCATGGAGGCCGTTTAAGGTATGAAGAAATTGTCTAAATGTAAAAGTCATGTGATTTCCTACAAGAGGAGAACCTAAGCTTTAATTTGGATATAAATTTGTCGCCCTCTTAAAAACTTTTAAAGTTATAACCGTCGCTAGAAATAATTTCATTCGTATTTGTGTTTTAATCACAACAATATAGGCTGTCTACCCTGAGTTATGGCCCGTATTTTGACAGTATTTTGCGGAGGGCTAAGTGTGCATGGAGGCCATTTAAGGTATGAAGAAATTATCTAAATGTAAAAGTCATGTGATTTCCTAAAGAGGAGAACCTAATCTTTAATTTGGATATAAATTTGTCGGCCTCCTTAAAAACTTTTAAAGTTATAACCGTCGCTAGAAATAATTTCATTCGTATTTGTGTTTTAATCACAACAATATAGGCTGTCTACCCTGAGTTATGGCCCGTATTTTGACAGTATTTTGCGGAGGGCTCAGTGTGCATGGAGGCCATTTAAGGTATGAAGAAATTATCTAAATGTAAAAGTCATGTGATTTCCTAAAAGAGGAGAACCTAAGCTTTAATTTGGATATAAATTTGTCGGCCTCCCTTAAAACTTTTAAAGTTATAACCGTCGCTAGAAATAATTTCATTCGTATTTGTGTTTTAATCACAACAATATAGGCTGTCTACCCTGAGTTATGGCCCGTATTTTGACAGTATTTTACGGAGGGCTAAGTGTGCATGGAGGCCGTTTAAGGTATGAAGAAATTGTCTAAATGTAAAAGTCATGTGATTTCCTAAAAGAGGAGAACCTAAGCTTTAATTTGGATATAAATTTGTAGGCCTCCCTTAAAACTTTTAAAGTTATAACCGTCGCTAGAAATAATTTCATTCGTATTTGTGTTTTAATCACAACAATGTCGGGTGTACGTGTTTACCCTGAGTTATGGCCCGTATTTTGACAGTATTTTGCGGAGGGCTAAGTGTGCATGGAGGCCGATTAAGGTATGAACAAATTGTCTAAATGTAAAAGTCATGTGATTTCCTAAAAGAGGAGAACCTTAGCTTTAATTTGGATATAAATTTGTCGGCCTCCCTTAAAAACTTTTAAAGTTATAACCGTCGCTAGAAATAATTTCATTCGTATTTGTGTTTTAATCACAACAATGTCGGGTGTTTACCCTGAGTTATGGCCCGTATTTTGAGCGTATTTTGCGGAGGGCTAAGTGTGCATGGAGGATTTTAAGGTATGAAGAAAGTGTCTAAATGTAAAAAGTCATGTGATTTCCTAAAGAGGAGAACCTAAGCTTTAATTTGGATATAAATTTGTCGGCCTCATAAAAACTTTTATAGTTATAAACGTAGCTAGAAATAATTTCATTCGTATTTGTGTTTTAATCACAACAATATAGGCTGTCTACCCTGAGTTATGGCCCGTATTTTGACAGTATTTTGCGGAGGGCTAAGTGTGAATAGAGTACATTAAGGGTATGAAGAATTTGTCTAAATGTAAATGTCATGTGATTTCCTAAAGAGGAGAACCTAAGCTTTAATTTGGATATAAATTTGTCGGCCTCCCTTAAAACTTTTAAAGTTATAACCGTCGCTAGAAATAATTTCATTCGTATTTGAGCTTTCATCACAACAATGTAGGCTGTCTACCCTGAGTTATGGCCCGTATTTTGACCGTATTTTGCGGAGGGCTAAGTGTGCATGGAGGCCGTTTAAGGTATGAAGAAATTGTCTAAATGTAAAAGTCATGTGATTTCCTAAAGGAGAACCTAAGCTTTAATTTGGATATAAATTTGTCGGCCTCCCTTAAAAACCTTTTAAGTTATACCCGTCGCTAGAAATAATTTCATTCGTATTTGTGTTTTAATCACAACAATATAGGCTGTCTACCCTGAGTTATGGCCCGTATTTTGACAGTATTTTGCGGAGGGCTAAGTGTGCATGGAGGCCGTTTAAGGTATGAAGAAATTGTCTAAATGTAAAAGTCATGTGATTTCCTAACAGAGGAGAACCTAAGCTTTAATTTGGATATAAATTTGTCGGCCTCCCTTAAAAACTTTTAAAGTTATAACCGTCGCTAGAAATAATTTCATTCGTATTTGTGTTTTAATCACAACAATATAGGCTGTCTACCCTGAGTTATGGCCCGTATTTTGACAGTATTTTGCGGAGGGCTAAGTGTGCATGGAGGCCATTTAAGGTATGAAGAAATTGTCTAAATGTAAAAAGTCATGTGATTTCCTAAAGAGGAGAACCTAAGCTTTAATTTGGATATAAATTTGTCGGCCTCCTAAAAACTTTAAAGTTATAACCGTCGCTAGAAATAATTTCATTCGTATTTGTGTCTTAATCACAACAATATAGGCTGTCTACCCTGAGTTATGGCCCGTATTTTGACAGTATTTTAAGGAGGGCTAAGTGTGCACGGAGGCCGTTTAAGGTATGAAGAAATTGTCTAAATGTAAAAGTCATGTGATTTCCTAAAAGAGGAGAACCTAAGCTTTAATTTGGATATAAATTTGTCGGCCTCCCTTAAAAACTTTTAAAGTTATAACCGTCGCTAGAAATAATTTCATTCGTATTTGTGTTTTAATCACAACAATAGCGCTGTCTACCCTGAGTTATGGCCCGTATTTTGACAGTATTTTACGGAGGGCTAAGTGTGCATGGAGGCCGATTAAGGTATGAAAAAATTTCTAAAATGTAAAAGTCATGTGATTTCTAAAAGAGGAGAACCTAAGCTTTAATTTGGATATAAATTTGTCGGCCTCCCTTAAAAACTTTTAAAGTTATAACCGTCGCTAGAAATAATTTCATTCGTATTTGTGTTTTAATCACAACAATATAGGCTGTCTACCCTGAGTTATGGCCCGTATTTTGACAGTATTTTGCGGAGGGCTAAGTGTGCATGGAGGCCGTTTAAGGTATGAAGAAATTGTCTAAATGTAAAGTCATGTGATTTCCTAAAGAGGAGAACCTAAGCTTTAATTTGGATATAAATTTGTCGGCCTCCTTAAAAACTTTAAAGTTATAACCGTCGCTAGAAATAATTTCATTCGTATTTGTGTTTTAATCACAACAATATAGGCTGTCTACCCTGAGTTATGGCCCGTATTTTGACAGTATTTTGCGGAGGGCTAAGTGTGCATGGAGGCCGTTTAAGGTATGAAGAAATTGTCTAAATGTAAAAGTCATGTGATTTCCTAAAGAGAGAACCTAAGCTTTAATTTGGATATAAATTTGTCGGCCTCCCTTAAAAACTTTTAAAGTTATAACCGTCGCTAGAAATAATTTCATTCGTATTTGTGTTTTAATCACAACAATATAGGCTGTCTACCCTGAGTTATGGCCCGTATTTTGACCGTATTTTGCGGAGGGCTAAGTGTGCATGGAGGCCGATTAAGGTATGAAGAAATTGTCTAAATGTAAAAGTCATGTGATTTCCTAAAAGAGGAGAACCTAAGCTTTAATTTGGATATAAATTTGTCGGCCTCCCTTAAAACTTTTAAAGTTATAACCGTCGCTAGAAATAATTTCATTCGTATTTGTGTTTTAATCACAACAATATAGGCTGTCTACCCTGAGTTATGGCCCGTATTTTGACAGTATTTTGCGGAGGGCTCAGTGTGCATGGAGGCCATTTAAGGTATGAAGAAATTATCTAAATGTAAAAGTCATGTGATTTCCTAAAAGAGGAGAACCTAAGCTTTAATTTGGATATAAATTTGTCGGCCTCCCTTAAAAACTTTTAAAGTTATAACCGTCGCTAGAAATAATTTCATTCGTATTTGTGTTTTAATCACAACAATATAGGCTGTCTACCCTGAGTTATGGCCCGTATTTTGACAGTATTTTAAGGAGGGCTAAGTGTGCATGGAGGCCGTTTAAGGTATGAAGAAATTGTCTAAATGTAAAAGTCATGTGATTTCCTAAAAGAGGAGAACCTAAGCTTTAATTTGGATATAAATTTGTCGGCCTCCCTTAAAAACTTTTAAAGTTATAACCGTCGCTAGAAATAATTTCATTCGTATTTGTGTTTTAATCACAACAATGTAGGCTGTCTACCCTGATTTATGGCCCGTATTTTGACAGTATTTTACGGAGGGCTAAGTGTGCATGGAGGCCGATTAAGGTATGAAGAAATTGTCTAAATGTAAAAGTCATGTGATTTCCTAATAGAGGAGAACCTAAGCTTTAATTTGGATATAAATTTGTCGGCCTCCCTTAAAAACTTTTAAAGTTATAACCGTCGCTAGAAATAATTTCATTCGTATTTGTGTTTTATTCACAACAATGTCGGGTGTTTACCCTGAGTTATGGCCCGTATTTTGACCGTATTTAAGGAGGGCTAAGTGTGCATGGAGGCCGTTTAAGGTATGAAGAAATTGTCTAAATGTAAAAGTCATGTGATTTCCTAAAAGAGGAGAACCTAAGCTTTAATTTGGATATAAATTTGTCGGCCTCCCTTAAAAACTTTTAAAGTTATAACCGTCGCTAGAAATAATTTCATTCGTATTTGTGTTTTAATCACAACAATATAGGCTGTCTACCCTGAGTTATGGCCCGTATTTTGACCGTATTTTGCGGAGGGCTAAGTGTGCATGGAGGCCGATTAAGGTATGAAGAAATTGTCTAAATGTAAAAGTCATGTGATTTCCTAAAAGAGGAGAACCTAAGCTTTAATTTGGATATAAATTTGTCGGCCTCCCTTAAAAACTTTTAAAGTTATAACCGTCGCTAGAAATAATTTCATTCGTATTTGTGTTTTAATCACAACAATGTCGGGTGTTTACCCTGAGTTATGGCCCGTATTTTGACCGTATTTTACGGAGGGCTAAGTGTGCATGGAGGCCGATTGAGGGTATGAAGAAATTGTCTAAATGTAAAAGTCATGTGATTTCCTAAAAGAGGAGAACCTAAGCTTTAATTTGGATATAAATTTGTCGGCCTCCCTTAAAACTTTTAAAGTTATAACCGTCGCTAGAAATAATTTCATTCGTATTTGTGTTTTAATCACAACAATATAGGCTGTCTACCCTGAGTTATGGCCCGTATTTTGACAGTATTTTGCGGAGGGCTAAGTGTGCATGGAGGCCGTTTAAGGTATGAAGAAATTGTCTAAATGTAAAAGTCATGTGATTTCCTAAAAGAGGATAACCTAAGCTTTAATTTGGATATAAATTTGTCGGCCTCCCTTAAAACTTTTAAAGTTATAACCGTCGCTAGAAATAATTTCATTCGTATTTGTGTTTTAATCACAACAATATAGGCTGTCTACCCTGAGTTATGGCCCGTATTTTGACAGTATTTTGCGGAGGGCTAAGTGTGCATGGAGGCCATTTAAGGTATGAAGAAATTAAATAAATTAAAAACTCATGTGATTACATAAAGGAGGAGAACCTAAGCTTTAATTTGGATATAAATTTGTCGGCCTCCCTTAAAAACTTTTAAAGTTATAACCGTCGCTAGAAATAATTTCATTCGTATTTGTGTTTTAATCACAACAATATAGGCTGTCTACCCTGAGTTATGGCCCGTATTTTGACCGTATTTTGCGGAGGGCTAAGTGTGCATGGAGGCCGATTAAGGTATGAAAGTTTTTCTAAATGTAAAAGTCATGTGATTTCCTAAAAGAGGAGAACCTAAGCTTTAATTTGGATATAAATTTGTCGGCCTCCCTTAAAAACTTTTAAAGTTATAACCGTCGCTAGAAATAATTTCATTCGTATTTGTGTTTTAATCACAACAATATAGGCTGTCTACCCTGAGTTATGGCCCGTATTTTGACAGTATTTTGCGGAGGGCTAAGTTTGCATGGAGGCCGTTTAAGGTATGAAGAAATTGTCTAAATGTAAAAGTCATGTGATTTCCTAAAAGAGGAGAACCTAAGCTTTAATTTGGATATAAATTTGTCGGCCTCCCTTAAAAACTTTTAAAGTTATAACCGTCGCTAGAAATAATTTCATTCGTATTTGTGTTTTAATCACAACAATGTAGGGTGTTTACCCTGAGTTATGGCCCGTATTTTGACCGTATTTTACGGAGGGCTAAGTGTGCATGGAGGCCGTTTAAGGTATGAAGAAATTGTCTAAATGTAAAAGTCATGTGATTTCCTAAAAGAGGAGAACCTAAGCTTTAATTTGGATATAAATTTGTCGGCCTCCCTTAAAAACTTTTAAAGTTATAACCGTCGCTAGAAATAATTTCATTCGTATTTGTGTTTTAATCACAACAATATAGGCTGTCTACCCTGAGTTATGGCCCGTATTTTGACAGTATTTTGCGGAGGCCTAAGTGTGCATGGAGGCCATTTAAGGTATGAAGAAATTATCTAAATGTAAAAGTCATGTGATTTCCTAAAGAGGAGAACCTAAGCTTTAATTTGGATATAAATTTGTCGGCCTCCATAAAACTTTTAAAGTTATAACCGTCGCTAGAAATAATTTCATTCGTATTTGTGTTTTAATCACAACAATATAGGCTGTCTACCCTGAGTTATGGCCCGTATTTTGACCGTATTTTACGGAGGGCTAAGTGTGCATGGAGGCCGATTAAGGTATGAAGAAATTATCTAAATGTAAAAGTCATGTGATTTCCTAAAAGAGGAGAACCTAAGCTTTAATTTGGATATAAATTTGTCGGCCTCCCTTAAAAACTTTTAAAGTTATAACCGTCGCTAGAAATAATTTCATTCGTATTTGTGTTTTAATCACAACAATATAGGCTGTCTACCCTGAGTTATGGCCCGTATTTTGACAGTATTTTGCGGAGGGCTAAGTGTGCATGGAGGCCGTTTAAGGTATGAAGAAATTGTCTAAATGTAAAAGTCATGTGATTTCCTAAAAGAGGAGAACCTAAGCTTTAATTTGGATATAAATTTGTCGGCCTCCCTTAAAAACTTTTAAAGTTATAACCGTCGCTAGAAATAATTTCATTCGTATTTGTGTTTTAATCACAACAATATAGGCTGTCTACCCTGAGTTATGGCCCGTATTTTGACCGTATTTTAAGGAGGGCTAAGTGTGCATGGAGGCCGATTAAGGTATGAAGAAATTGTCTAAATGTAAAAGTCATGTGATTTCATAAAATTGGAGAACCTAAGCTTTAATTTGGATATAAATTTGTCGGCCTCCCTTAAAAACTTTTAAAGTTATAACCGTCGCTAGAAATAATTTCATTCGTATTTGTGTTTTAATCACAACAATATAGGCTGTCTTCCCTGAGTTATGGCCCGTATTTTGACAGCATTTTGCGGAGGGCTAAGTGTGCATGGAGGCCGTTTAAGGTATGAAGAAATTGTCTAAATGTAAAAGTCATGTGATTTCCTAAAAGAGGAGAACCTAAGCTTTAATTTGGATATAAATTTGTCGGCCTCCCTTAAAAACTTTTAAAGTTATAACCGTCGCTAGAAATAATTTCATTCGTATTTGTGTTTTAATCACAACAATATAGGCTGTCTACCCTGAGTTATGGCCCGTATTTTGACCGTATTTTACGGAGGGCTAAGTGTGCATGGAGGCCGTTTAAGGTATGAAGAAATTATCTAAATGTAAAAGTCATGTGATTTCCTAAAAGAGGAGAACCTAAGCTTTAATTTGGATATAAATTTGTCGGCCTCCCTTAAAAACTTTTAAAGTTATAACCGTCGCTAGAAATAATTTCATTCGTATTTGTGTTTTAATCACAACAATATAGGCTGTCTACCCTGAGTTATGGCCCGTATTTTGACAGTATTTTGCGGAGGGCTAAGTGTGCATGGAGGCCGTTTAAGGTATGAAGAAATTGTCTAAATGTAAAAGTCATGTGATTTCCTAAAAGAGGAGAACCTAAGCTTTAATTTGGATATAAATTTGTCGGCCTCCCTTAAAAACTTTTAAAGTTATAACCGTCGCTAGAAATAATTTCATTCGTATTTGTGTTTTAATCACAACAATGTCGGGTGTCTACCCTGAGTTATGGCCCGTATTTTGACCGTATTTTACGGAGGGCTAAGTGTGCATGGAGGCCGTTTAAGGTATGAAGAAATTGTCTAAATGTAAAAGTCATGTGATTTCCTAAAAGAGGAACCCTAAGCTTTAATTTGGATATAAATTTGATGGCCTCCCTTAAAAGCTTTTAAAGTTATAACCGTCGCTAGAAATAATTTCATTCGTATTTCTGTTTTAATCACAACAATATAGGCTGTCTACCCTGAGTTATGGCCCGTATTTTGACAGTATTTTGCGGAGGGCTAAGTGTGCATGGAGGCCGTTTAAGGGTATGAAGAAATTATCTAAATGTAAAAGTCATGTGATGATTTCCTAAAAGAGGAGAACCTAAGCTTTAATTTGGATATAAATTTGTCGGCCTCCCTTAAAAACTTTTAAAGTTATAACCGTCGCTAGAAATAATTTCATTCGTATTTGTGTTTTAATCACAACAATATAGGCTGTCTTCCCTGAGTTATGGCCCGTATTTTGACCGTATTTTACGGAGGGCTAAGTGTGCATGGAGGCCGATTAAGGTATGAAGAAATTGTCTAAATGTAAAAGTCATGTGATTTCCTAAAAGAGGAGAACCTAAGCTTTAATTTGGATATAAATTTGTCGGCCTCCCTTAAAAACTTTTAAAGTTATAACCGTCGCTAGAAATAATTTCATTCGTATTTGTGTTTTAATCACAACAATATAGGCTGTCTACCCTGAGTTATGGCCCGTATTTTGACAGTATTTTGCGGAGGGCTAAGTGTGCATGGCCGTTTAAGGTATGAAGAAATTGTCTAAATGTAAAAGTCATGTGATTTCCTAAAGAGGAGAACCTAAGCTTTAATTTGGATATAAATTTGTCGGCCTCCCTTAAAAACTTTTAAAGTTATAACCGTCGCTAGAAATAATTTCATTCGTATTTGTGTTTTAATCACAACAATATAGGCTGTCTACCCTGAGTTATGGCCCGTATTTTGACCGTATTTTAAGGAGGGCTAAGTGTGCATGGAGGCCGATTAAGGTATGAAGAAATTGTCTAAATGTAAAAGTCATGTGATTTCATAAAAGAGGA
The DNA here is from genome assembly GCA_029582265.1 of Zoroaster sp. YZ-2022. Classification (NCBI taxonomy): domain Eukaryota; kingdom Metazoa; phylum Echinodermata; class Asteroidea; order Forcipulatida; family Zoroasteridae; genus Zoroaster; species Zoroaster sp. YZ-2022. Next base: position 12,365,699 of record CM055837.1, read on the forward strand.
GAACCTAAGCTTTAATTTGGATATAAATTTGTCGGCCTCCCTTAAAAACTTTTAAAGTTATAACCGTCGCTAGAAATAATTTCATTCGTATTTGTGTTTTAATCACAACAATATAGGCTGTTTACCCTGAGTTATGGCCCGTATTTTGACCGTATTTTGCGGAGGGCTAAGTGTGCATGGAGGCCGTTTAAGGTATGAAGAAATTGTCTAAATGTAAAAGTCATGTGATTTCCTAAAGAGGAGAACCTAAGCTTTAATTTGGATATAAATTTGTCGGCCTCCTTAAAAACTTTTAAAGTTATAACCGTCGCTAGAAATAATTTCATTCGTATTTGTGTTTTAATCACAACAATATAGGCTGTCTACCCTGAGTTATGGCCCGTATTTTGACAGTATTTTGCGGAGGGCTAAGTGTGCATGGAGGCCGTTTAAGGTATGAAGAAATTATCTAAATGTAAAAGTCATGTGATTTCCTAAAAGAGGAGAACCTAAGCTTTAATTTGGATATAAATTTGTCGGCCTCCCTTAAAAACTTTTAAAGTTATAACCGTCGCTAGAAATAATTTCATTCGTATTTGTGTTTTAATCACAACAATATAGGCTGTCTACCCTGAGTTATGGCCCGTATTTTGACAGTATTTTACGGAGGGCTAAGTGTGCATGGAGGCCGATTAAGGTATGAAGAAATTGTCTAAATGTAAAAGTCATGTGATTTCCTAAAAAAGGAGAACCTAAGCTTTAATTTGGATATAAATTTGTCGGCCTCCCTTAAAAACTTTTAAAGTTATAACCGTCGCTAGAAATAATTTCATTCGTATTTGTGTTTTAATCACAACAATATAGGCTGTCTACCCTGAGTTATGGCCCGTATTTTGACCGTATTTTAAGGAGGGCTAAGTGTGCATGGAGGCCGTTTAAGGTATGAAGAAATTGTCTAAATGTAAAAGTCATGTGATTTCCTAAAAGAGGAGAACCTAAGCTTTAATTTGGATATAAATTTGTCGGCCTCTCTTAAAAACTTTTAAAGTTATAACCGTCGCTAGAAATAATTTCATTCGTATTTGTGTTTTAATCACAACAATATAGGCTGTCTACCCTGAGTTATGGCCCGTATTTTGACAGTATTTTGCGGAGGGCTCAGTGTGCATGGAGGCCATTTAAGGTATGAAGAAATTATCTAAATGTAAAAGTCATGTGATTTCCTAAAAGAGGAGAACCTAAGCTTTAATTTGGATATAAATTTGTCGGCCTCCCTTAAAACTTTTAAAGTTATAACCGTCGCTAGAAATAATTTCATTCGTATTTGTGTTTTAATCACAACAATGTCGGGTGTTTACCCTGAGTTATGGCCCGTATTTTGACCGTATTTTACGGAGGGCTAAGTGTGCATGGAGGCCGATTAAGGTATGAAAAAATTGTCTAAATGTAAAAGTCATGTGATTTCCTAAAAGAGGAGAACCTAAGCTTTAATTTGGATATAAATTTGTCGGCCTCCCTTAAAAACTTTTAAAGTTATAACCGTCGCTAGAAATAATTTCATTCGTATTTGTGTTTTAATCACAACAATATAGGCTGTCTACCCTGAGTTATGGCCCGTATTTTGACAGTATTTTGCGGAGGGCTAAGTGTGCATGGAGGCCGTTTAAGGTATGAAAAAATTGTCTAAATGTAAAAGTCATGTGATTTCCTAAAAGAGGATAACCTAAGCTTTAATTTGGATATAAATTTGTCGGCCTCCCTTAAAAACTTTTAAAGTTATAACCGTCGCTAGAAATAATTTCATTCGTATTTGTGTTTTAATCACAACAATATAGGCTGTCTACCCTGAGTTATGGCCCGTATTTTGACGTATTTTACGGAGGGCTAAGTGTGCATGGAGGCCGTTTAAGGTATGAAGAAATTGTCTAAATTTAAAAGTCATGTGATTTCCTAAAAGAGGAGAACCTAAGCTTTAATTTGGATATAAATTTGTCGGCCTCCTTAAAAACTTTTAAAGTTATAACCGTCGCTAGAAATAATTTCATTCGTATTTGTGTTTTAATCACAACAATATAGGCTGTTTACCCTGAGTTATGGCCCGTATTTTGACCGTATTTTACGGAGGGCTAAGTGTGCATGGAGGCCGTTTAAGGTATGAAGAAATTGTCTAAATGTAAAAGTCATGTGATTTCCTAAAAGAGGAGAACCTAAGCTTTAATTTGGATATAAATTTGTCGGCCTCCCTTAAAAACTTTTAAAGTTATAACCGTCGCTAGAAATAATTTCATTCGTATTTGTGTTTTAATCACAACAATATAGGCTGTCTACCCTGAGTTATGGCCCGTATTTTGACAGTATTTTGCGGAGGGCTAAGTGTGCATGGAGGCCATTTAAGGTATGAAGAAATTATCTAAATGTAAAAGTCATGTGATTTCCTAAAAGAGGAGAACCTAAGCTTTAATTTGGATATAAATTTGTCGGCCTACTTAAAACTTTTAAAGTTATAACCGTCGCTAGAAATAATTTCATTCGTATTTGTGTTTTAATCACAACAATGTAGGGTGTTTACCCTGAGTTATGGCCCGTATTTTGACCGTATTTTACGGAGGGCTAAGTGTGCATGGAGGCCGATTAAGGTATGAAGAAATTGTCTAAATGTAAAAGTCATGTGATTTCCTAAAAGAGGAGAACCTAAGCTTTAATTTGGATATAAATTTGTCGGCCTCCATTATAGACTTTTAAAGTTATAACCGTCGCTAGAAATAATTTCATTCGTATTTGTGTTTTAATCACAACAATATAGGCTGTCTACCCTGAGTTATGGCCCGTATTTTGACAGTATTTTGCGGAGGGCTAAGTGTGCATGGAGGCCGTTTAAGGTATGAAGAAATTGTCTAAATGTAAAAGTCATGTGATTTCCTAAAGAGGATAACCTAAGCTTTAATTTGGATATAAATTTGTCGGCCTCCCTGAATAACTTTTAAAGTTATAACCGTCGCTAGAAATAATTTCATTCGTATTTGTGTTTTAATCACAACAATATAGGCTGTCTACCCTGAGTTATGGCCCGTATTTTGACCGTATTTTGCGGAGGGCTAAGTGTGCATGGAGGCCGTTTAAGGTATGAAGAAATTGTCTAAATGTAAAAGTCATGTGATTTCCTAAAAGAGGAGAACCTAAGCTTTAATTTGGATATAAATTTGTCGGCCTCCCTTAAAAACTTTTAAAGTTATAACCGTCGCTAGAAATAATTTCATTCGTATTTGTGTTTTAATCACAACAATATAGGCTGTCTACCCTGAGTTATGGCCCGTATTTTGACAGTATTTTGCGGAGGGCTAAGTGTGCATGGAGGCCGTTTAAGGTATGAAGAAATTGTCTAAATGTAAAAGTCATGTGATTTCCTAAAGAGGAGAACCTAAGCTTTAATTTGGATATAAATTTGTCGGCCTCCCTTAAAAATGTTAAAGTTATAACCGTCGCTAGAAATAATTTCATTCGTATTTGTGTTTTAATCACAACAATATAGGCTGTCTACCCTGAGTTATGGCCCGTATTTTGACCGTATTTTACAGAGGGCTAAGTGTGCATGGAGGCCTTTTAAGGTATGAAGAAATTGTCTAAATGTAAAAGTCATGTGATTTCCTAAATGAGGAGAACCTAAGCTTTAATTTGGATATAAATTTGTCGGCCTCCCTTAAAAACTTTTAAAGTTATAACCGTCGCTAGAAATAATTTCATTCGTATTTGTGTTTTAATCACAACAATGTAGGCTGTCTACCCTGAGTTATGGCCCGTATTTTGACAGTATTTTGCGGAGGGCTAAGTGTGCATGGAGGCCATTTAAGGTATGAAGAAATTATCTAAATGTAAAAGTCATGTGATTTCCTAAAAGAGGAGAACCTAAGCTTTAATTTGGATATAAATTTGTCGGCCTCCCTTAAAAACTTTTAAAGTTATAACCGTCGCTAGAAATAATTTCATTCGTATTTGTGTTTTAATCACAACAATATAGTCTGTCTACCCTGAGTTATGGCCCGTATTTTGACCGTATTTTGCGAAGGGCTAAGTGTGCATGGAGGCCGATTAGGGTATGAAAATTGTTCTAAATGTAAAAGTCATGTGATTTCCTAAAAGAGGAGAACCTAAGCTTTAATTTGGATATAAATTTGTCGGCCTCCCTTAAAAACTTTTAAAGTTATAACCGTCGCTAGAAATAATTTCATTCGTATTTGTGTTTTAATCACAACAATATAGGCTGTCTTCCCTGAGTTATGGCCCGTATTTTGACAGTATTTTGCGGAGGGCTAAGTGTGCATGGAGGCCGATTAAGGTATGAAAAAATTTTCTAAATGTAAAAGTCATGTGATTTCCTAAAAGAGGAGAACCTAAGCTTTAATTTGGATATAAATTTGTCGGCCTCCCTTAAAAACTTTTAAAGTTATAACCGTCGCTAGAAATAATTTCATTCGTATTTGTGTTTTAATCACAACAATATAGGCTGTCTACCCTGAGTTATGGCCCGTATTTTGACAGTATTTTGCGGAGGGCTAAGTGTGCATGGAGGCCGTTTAAGGTATGAAAAAATTGTCTAAATGTAAAGGTCATGTGATTTCCTAAAAGAGGATAACCTAAGCTTCAATTTGGATATAACTTTTTCGGCCTACCATTAAATTTTTTTATGTTATAACCGTCGCTAGAAATAATTTCATTCGTATTTGTGTTTTAATCACAACAATATAGGCTGTCTACCCTGAGTTATGGCCCGTATTTTGACCAGTATTTGCGGAGGGCTAAGTGTGCATGGAGGCCGATTAAGGTATGAAGAAATTATCTAATGTAAAAGTCATGTGATTTCCTAAAAGAGGAGAACCTAAGCTTTAATTTGGATATAAATTTGTCGGCCTCCCTTAAAAACTTTTAAAGTTATAACCGTCGCTAGAAATAATTTCATTCGTATTTGTGTTTTAATCACAACAATATAGGCTGTCTACCCTGAGTTATGGCCCGTATTTTGACAGTATTTTGCGGAGGGCTAAGTGTGCATGGAGGCCGATTAAGGTATGAAGAAATTGTCTAAATGTAAAAGTCATGTGATTTCCTAAACGAGGAGAACCTAAGCTTTAATTTGGATATAAATTTGTCGGCCTCCCTTAAAAACTTTTAAAGTTATAACCGTCGCTAGAAATAATTTCATTCGTATTTGTGTTTTAATCACAACAATGTCAGCTGTTTACCCTGAGTTATGGCCCGTATTTTGACCGTATTTTACGGAGGGCTAAGTGTGCATGGAGGCCGTTTAAGGTATGAAGAAATTGTCTAAATGTAAAAGTCATGTGATTTCCTAAAAGAGGAGAACCTAAGCTTTAATTTGGATATAAATTTGTCGGCCTCCCTTAAAAACTTTTAAAGTTATAACCGTCGCTAGAAATAATTTCATTCGTATTTGTGTTTTAATCACAACAATATAGGCTGTCTACCCTGAGTTATGGCCCGTATTTTGACAGTATTTTGCGGAGGGCTAAGTGTGCATGGAGGCCATTTAAGGTATGAAGAAATTATCTAAATGTAAAAGTCATGTGATTTAATAAAAGGTGAGAACAAAAGCTTTATTTTGGATATAAATTTGTCGGCCTCCTTAAACTTTTAAAGTTATAACCGTCGCTAGAAATAATTTCATTCGTATTTGTGTTTTAATCACAACAATATGGCTGTCTACCCTGAGTTATGGCCCGTATTTTGACCGTATTTTACGGAGGGCTAAGTGTGCATGGAGGCCGTTTAAGGTATGAAGAAATTGTCTAAATGTAAAAGTCATGTGATTTCCTAAAGAGGAGAACCTAAGCTTTAATTTGGATATAAATTTGTCGGCCTCCCTTAAACTTTTAAAGTTATAACCGTCGCTAGAAATAATTTCATTCGTATTTGTGTTTTAATCACAACAATATAGGCTGTCTACCCTGAGTTATGGCCCGTATTTTGACCGTATTTTGCGGAGGGCTAAGTGTGCATGGAGGCCGTTTAAGGTATGAAGAAATTGTCTAAATGTAAAAGTCATGTGATTTCCTAAAAGAGGAGAACCTAAGCTTTAATTTGGATATAAATTTGTCGGCCTCCCTTAAAAACTTTTAAAGTTATAACCGTCGCTAGAAATAATTTCATTCGTATTTGTGTTTTAATCACAACAATATAGGCTGTCTACCCTGAGTTATGGCCCGTATTTTGACAGTATTTTGCGGAGGGCTAAGTGTGCATGGAGGCCGTTTAAGGTATGAAGAAATTGTCTAAATGTAAAAGTCATGTGATTTCCTAAAAGAGGAGAACCTAAGCTTTAATTTGGATATAAATTTGTCGGCCTCCCTTAAAAACTTTTAAAGTTATAACCGTCGCTAGAAATAATTTCATTCGTATTTGTGTTTTAATCACAACAATGTCGGGTGTTTACCCTGAGTTATGGCCCGTATTTTGACCGTATTTTACGGAGGGCTAAGTGTGCATGGAGGCCGATTAAAGTATGAAATTTTTTTCTAAATGTAAAAGTCATGTGATTTCCTAAAGGAGAACCTAAGCTTTAATTTGGATATAAATTTGTCGGCCTCCTTAAAAACTTTTAAAGTTATAACCGTCGCTAGAAATAATTTCATTCGTATTTGTGTTTTAATCACAACAATATAGGCTGTCTACCCTGAGTTATGGCCCGTATTTTGACAGTATTTTGCGGAGGGCTAAGTGTGCATGGAGGCCGTTTAAGGTATGAAGAAATTGTCTAAATGTAAAAGTCATGTGATTTCCTAAAAGAGGAGAACCTAAGCTTTAATTTGGATATAAATTTGTCGGCCTCCCTTAAAAACTTTTAAAGTTATAACCGTCGCTAGAAATAATTTCATTCGTATTTGTGTTTTAATCACAACAATATAGGCTGTCTACCCTGAGTTATGGCCCGTATTTTGACCGTATTTTACGGAGGGCTAAGTGTGCATGGAGGCCGATTAAGGTATGAAAAAAAAATTCTAAATGTAAAAGTCATGTGATTTCCTAAAAGAGGAGAACCTAAGCTTTAATTTGGATATAAATTTGTCGGCCTCCCTTAAAAACTTTTAAAGTTATAACCGTCGCTAGAAATAATTTCATTCGTATTTGTGTTTTAATCACAACAATATAGGCTGTCTACCCTGAGTTATGGCCCGTATTTTGACAGTATTTTGCGGAGGGCTAAGTGTGCATGGAGGCCGTTTAAGGTATGAAGAATTGTCTAAATGTAAAAGTCATGTGATTTCCTAAAAGAGGAGAACCTAAGCTTTAATTTGGATATAAATTTGTCGGCCTCCCTTAAAAACTTTTAAAGTTATAACCGTCGCTAGAAATAATTTCATTCGTATTTGTGTTTTAATCACAACAATATAGGCTGTCTACCCTGAGTTATGGCCCGTATTTTGACCGTATTTTACGGAGGGCTAAGTGTGCATGGAGGCCGATTAAGGTATGAAGAAATTATCTAAATGTAAAGTCATGTGATTTCCTAAAAGAGAACCTAAGCTTTAATTTGGATATAAATTTGTCGGCCTCCCTTAAAAACTTTTAAAGTTATAACCGTCGCTAGAAATAATTTCATTCGTATTTGTGTTTTAATCACAACAATATAGGCTGTCTTACCCTGAGTTATGGCCCGTATTTTGACCGTATTTACGCGGAGGGCTAAGTGTGCATGGAGGCCGTTTAAGGTATGAAGAAATTGTCTAAATGTAAAAGTCATGTGATTTCCTAAAGAGGAGAACCTAAGCTTTAATTTGGATATAAATTTGTCGGCCTCCCTTAAAACTTTTAAAGTTATAACCGTCGCTAGAAATAATTTCATTCGTATTTGTGTTTTAATCACAACAATATAGGCTGTCTACCCTGAGTTATGGCCCGTATTTTGACAGTATTTTGCGGAGGCTAAGTGTGCATGGAGGCCGATTTAAGGTATGAAAAATTGTCTAAATGTAAAAGTCATGTGATTTCCTAAAGAGGAGAACCTAAGCTTTAATTTGGATATAAATTTGTCGGCCTCCTTAAAAACTTTTAAAGTTATAACCGTCGCTAGAAATAATTTCATTCGTATTTGTGTTTTAATCACAACAATATAGGCTGTCTACCCTGAGTTATGGCCCGTATTTTGACAGTATTTTGCGGAGGGCTAAGTGTGCATGGAGGCCGTTTAAGGTATGAAGAAATTGTCTAAATGTAAAAGTCATGTGATTTCCTAAAGGAGAACCTAAGCTTTAATTTGGATATAAATTTGTCGGCCTCCCTTAAAACTTTTAAAGTTATAACCGTCGCTAGAAATAATTTCATTCGTATTTGTGTTTTAATCACAACAATATAGGCTGTCTACCCTGAGTTATGGCCCGTATTTTGACCGTATTTTGCGGAGGGCTAAGTGTGCATGGAGGCCGTTTAAGGTATGAAGAAATTGTCTAAATGTAAAAGTCATGTGATTTCCTAAAGAGGAGAACCTAAGCTTTAATTTGGATATAAATTTGTCGGCCTCCCTTAAAAACTTTTAAAGTTATAACCGTCGCTAGAAATAATTTCATTCGTATTTGTGTTTTAATCACAACAATATAGGCTGTCTACCCTGAGTTATGGCCCGTATTTTGACCGTATTTTGCGGAGGGCTAAGTGTGCATGGAGGCCGTTTAAGGTATGAAGAAATTGTCTAAATGTAAAAGTCATGTGATTTCCTAAAGAGGAGAACCTAAGCTTTAATTTGGATATAAATTTGTCGGCCTCCCTTAAAACTTTTAAAGTTATAACCGTCGCTAGAAATAATTTCATTCGTATTTGTGTTTTAATCACAACAATATAGGCTGTCTACCCTGAGTTATGGCCCGTATTTTGACAGTATTTTGCGGAGGGCTCAGTGTGCATGGAGGCCATTTAAGGTATGAAGAAATTGTCTAAATGTAAAAGTCATGTGATTTCCTAAAAGAGGAGAACCTAAGCTTTAATTTGGATATAAATTTATCGGCCTCACTTAAAAACTTTTAAAGTTATAACCGTCGCTAGAAATAATTTCATTCGTATTTGTGTTTTAATCACAACAATGTAGGCTGTCTACCCTGAGTTATGGCCCGTATTTTGACCGTATTTTACGGAGGGCTAAGTGTGCATGGAGGCCGATTAAGGTATGAAGAAATTGTCTAAATGTAAAAGTCATGTGATTTCCTAAAAGAGGAGAACCTAAGCTTTAATTTGGATATAAATTTGTCGGCCTCCCTTAAAAACTTTTAAAGTTATAACCGTCGCTAGAAATAATTTCATTCGTATTTGTGTTTTAATCACAACAATATAGGCTGTCTACCCTGAGTTATGGCCCGTATTTTGACCGTATTTTGCGGAGGGCTAAGTGTGCATGGAGGCCGTTTAAGGTATGAAGAAATTGTCTAAATGTAAAAGTCATGTGATTTCCTACAAGAGGAGAACCTAAGCTTTAATTTGGATATAAATTTGTCGGCCTCCCTTAAAAACTTTTAAAGTTATAACCGTCGCTAGAAATAATTTCATTCGTATTTGTGTTTTAATCACAACAATATAGGCTGTCTACCCTGAGTTATGGCCCGTATTTTGACCGTATTTTGCGGAGGGCTAAGTGTGCATGGAGGCCGATTAAGGTATGAAAAAATTGTCTAAATGTAAAAGTCATGTGATTTCCTAAAGAGGAGAACCTAAGCTTTAATTTGGATATAAATTTGTCGGCCTCCCTTAAAAACTTTTAAAGTTATAACCGTCGCTAGAAATAATTTCATTCGTATTTGTGTTTTAATCACAACAATATAGGCTGTCTACCCTGAGTTATGGCCCGTATTTTGACAGTATTTTGCGGAGGGCTAAGTGTGCATGGAGGCCGTTTAGGTATGAAGAAATTGTCTAAATGTAAAAGTCATGTGATTTCCTAAAAGAGGAGAACCTAAGCTTTAATTTGGATATAAATTTGTCGGCCTCCCTTAAAAACTTTTAAAGTTATAACCGTCGCTAGAAATAATTTCATTCGTATTTGTGTTTTAATCACAACAATATAGGCTGTCTACCCTGAGTTATGGCCCGTATTTTGACAGTATTTTACGGAGGGCTAAGTGTGCATGGAGGCCGATTAAGGTATGAAAAAATTGTCTAAATGTAAAAGTCATGTGATTTCCTAAAAGAGGAGAACCTAAGCTTTAATTTGGATATAAATTTGTCGGCCTACCTTAAAAACTTTTAAAGTTATAACCGTCGCTAGAAATAATTTCATTCGTATTTGTGTTTTAATCACAACAATATAGGCTGTCTACCCTGAGTTATGGCCCGTATTTTGACCGTATTTTACGGAGGGCTAAGTGTGCATGGAGGCCGATTAAGGTATGAAGAAATTGTCTAAATGTAAAAGTCATGTGATTTCCTAAAAGAGGAGAACCTAAGCTTTAATTTGGATATAAATTTGTCGGCCTCCCTTAAAGACTTTTAAAGTTATAACCGTCGCTAGAAATAATTTCATTCGTATTTGTGTTTTAATCACAACAATATAGGCTGTCTACCCTGAGTTATGGCCCGTATTTTGACAGTATTTTGCGGAGGGCTCAGTGTGCATGGAGGCCATTTAAGGTATGAAGAAATTGTCTAAATGTAAAGTCATGTGATTTCCTAAAGAGGAGAACCTAAGCTTTAATTTGGATATAAATTTGTCGGCCTCATAAAAACTTTTAAAGTTATAACCGTCGCTAGAAATAATTTCATTCGTATTTGTGTTTTAATCACAACAATATAGGCTGTCTACCCTGAGTTATGGCCCGTATTTTGACAGTATTTTACGGAGGGCTAAGTGTGCATGGAGGCCGATTAAGGTATGAAGAAATTATCTAAATGTAAAAGTCATGTGATTTCCTAAAGGGAGAACCTAAGCTTTAATTTGGATATAAATTTGTCGGCCTCCTTAAAAACTTTTAAAGTTATAACCGTCGCTAGAAATAATTTCATTCGTATTTGTGTTTTAATCACAACAATATAGGCTGTCTACCCTGAGTTATGGCCCGTATTTTGACCGTATTTTGCGGAGGGCTAAGTGTGCATGGAGGCCGTTTAAGGTATGAAGAAATTGTCTAAATGTAAAAGTCATGTGATTTCCTAAAAGAGGAGAACCTAAGCTTTAATTTGGATATAAATTTGTCGGCCTCCTTAAAAACTTTTAAAGTTATAACCGTCGCTAGAAATAATTTCATTCGTATTTGTGTTTTAATCACAACAATATAGGCTGTCTACCCTGAGTTATGGCCCGTATTTTGACAGTATTTTGCGGAGGGCTAAGTGTGCATGGAGGCCGTTTAAGGTATGAAGAAATTGTCTAAATGTAAAAGTCATGTGATTTCCTGAAAGAGGAGAACCTAAGCTTTAATTTGGATATAAATTTGTCGGCCTCCCTTAAAAACTTTTAAAGTTATAACCGTCGCTAGAAATAATTTCATTCGTATTTGTGTTTTAATCACAACAATATAGGCTGTCTACCCTGAGTTATGGCCCGTATTTTGACCGTATTTTGCGGAGGGCTAAGTGTGCATGGAGGCCATTTAAGGTATGAAGAAATTGTCTAAATGTAAAAGTCATGTGATTTCCTGAAAGAGGAGAACCTAAGCTTTAATTTGGATATAAATTTGTCGGCCTCCCTTAAAAACTTTTAAAGTTATAACCGTCGCTAGAAATAATTTCATTCGTATTTGTGTTTTAATCACAACAATGTAGGGTGTTTACCCTGAGTTATGGCCCGTATTTTGACCGTATTTTGCGGAGGGCTAAGTGTGCATGGAGGCCGTTTAAGGTATGAAGAAATTGTCTAAATGTAAAAGTCATGTGATTTCCTAAAAGAGGAGAACCTAAGCTTTAATTTGGATATAAATTTGTCGGCCTCCCTTAAAAACTTTTAAAGTTATAACCGTCGCTAGAAATAATTTCATTCGTATTTGTGTTTTAATCACAACAATATAGGCTGTCTACCCTGAGTTATGGCCCGTATTTTGACAGTATTTTGCGGAGGGCTAAGTGTGCATGGAGGCCATTTAAGGTATGAAGAAATTATCTAAATGTAAAGGTCATGTGATTTCCTAAATGAGTAGAACCTAAGCTTTAATTTGGATATAAATTTGTCGGCCTCCCTTAAACTTTTAAAGTTATAACCGTCGCTAGAAATAATTTCATTCGTATTTGTGTTTTAATCACAACAATATAGGCTGTCTACCCTGAGTTATGGCCCGTATTTTGACCGTATTTTGCGGAGGGCTAAGTGTGCATGGAGGCCGATTAAGGTATGAAAAAATTTTCTAAATGTAAAAGTCATGTGATTTCCTAAAAGAGGAGAACCTAAGCTTTAATTTGGATATAAATTTGTCGGCCTCCCTTAAATACTTTTAAAGTTATAACCGTCGCTAGAAATAATTTCATTCGTATTTGTGTTTTAATCACAACAATATAGGCTGTCTACCCTGAGTTATGGCCCGTATTTTGACAGTATTTTGCGGAGGGCTAAGTGTGCATGGAGGCCGTTTAAGGTATGAAAAAATTGTCTAAATGTAAAAGTCATGTGATTTCCTAAAAGAGGATAACCTAAGCTTTAATTTGGATATAAATTTGTCGGCCTCCATTAAAACTTTTAAAGTTATAACCGTCGCTAGAAATAATTTCATTCGTATTTGTGTTTTAATCACAACAATATAGGCTGTCTACCCTGAGTTATGGCCCGTATTTTGACAGTATTTTGCGGAGGGCTAAGTGTGCATGGAGGCCGTTTAAGGTATGAAGAAATTGTCTAAATGTAAAAGTCATGTGATTTCCTAATAGAGTAGAACCTAAGCTTTAATTTGGGTATAAAGTTGTCGGCCTCCCTTAAAAACTTTTAAAGTTATAACCGTCGCTAGAAATAATTTCATTCGTATTTGTGTCTTAATCACAACAATATAGGCTGTCTACCCTGAGTTATGGCCCGTATTTTGACAGTATTTTAAGGAGGGCTAAGTGTGCATGGAGGCCGTTTAAGGTATGAAGAAATTGTCTAAATGTAAAAGTCATGTGATTTCCTAAATGAGGAGAACCTAAGCTTTAATTTGGATATAAATTTGTCGGCCTCCCTTAAAAACTTTTAAAGTTATAACCGTCGCTAGAAATAATTTCATTCGTATTTGTGTTTTAATCAGAACAATGTCGGGTGTTTACCCTGAGTTATGGCCCGTATTTTGACCGTATTTTACGGAGGGCTAAAGTGTGCATGGAGGCCGTTTAAGGTATGAATGAAATTGTCTAAATGTAAAAGTCATGTGATTTCCTAAAGAGGAGAACCTAAGCTTTAATTTGGATATAAATTTGTCGGCCTCATAAAAACTTTTAAAGTTATAACCGTCGCTAGAAATAATTTCATTCGTATTTGTGTTTTAATCACAACAATATAGGCTGTCTACCCTGAGTTATGGCCCGTATTTTGACAGTATTTTGCGGAGGGCTCAGTGTGCATGGAGGCCATTTAAGGTATGAAGAAATTATCTAAATGTAAAAGTCATGTGATTTCATAAAAGAGGAGAACCTATGCTTTAATTTGGATATAAATTTTTCATGCCTCCCTTAAAATCTATTAAAGTTATACCGTCGCTAGAAATAATTTCATTCGTATTTGTGTTTTAATCACAACAATGTCAGCTGTTTACCCTGAGTTATGGCCCGTATTTTGACCGTATTTACGGAGCTAAGTGTGCATGGAGGCCGATTAAGGTATGAAGAAATTGTCTAAATGTAAAAGTCATGTGATTTCCTAAAAGGAGAACCTAAGCTTTAATTTGGATATAAATTTGTCGGCCTCCTTAAAAACTTTTAAAGTTATAACCGTCGCTAGAAATAATTTCATTCGTATTTGTGTTTTAATCACAACAATATAGGCTGTCTACCCTGAGTTATGGCCCGTATTTTGACAGTATTTTGCGGAGGGCTAAGTGTGCATGGAGGCCGTTTAAGGTATGAAGAAATTGTCTAAATGTAACAGTCATGTGATTTCCTAAAGAGGAGAACCTAAGCTTTAATTTGGATATAAATTTGTCGGCCTCCTAAAATTTTAAAGTTATAACCGTCGCTAGAAATAATTTCATTCGTATTTGTGTTTTAATCACAACAATATAGGCTGTCTACCCTGAGTTATGGCCCGTATTTTGACCGTATTTTGCGGAGGGCTAAGTGTGCATGGAGGCCGATTTAAGGTATGAAGAAATTGTCTAAAAGTAAAAGTCATGTGATTTCCTAGAACCTAAGCTTTAATTTGGATATAAATTTGTCGGCCTCCCTTAAAAACTTTTAAAGTTATAACCGTCGCTAGAAATAATTTCATTCGTATTTGTGTTTTAATCACAACAATATAGGCTGTCTACCCTGAGTTATGGCCCGTATTTTGACAGTATTTTGCGGAGGGCTCAGTGTGCATGGAGGCCATTTAAGGTATGAAGAAATTGTCTAAATGTAAAAGTCATGTGATTTCCTAAAAGAGGAGAACCTAAGCTTTAATTTGGATATAAATTTGTCGGCCTCCCTTAAAAACTTTTAAAGTTATAACCGTCGCTAGAAATAATTTCATTCGTATTTGTGTTTTAATCACAACAATATAGGCTGTCTACCCTGAGTTATGGCCCGTATTTTGACCGTATTTTACGGAGGGCTAAGTGTGCATGGAGGCCGATTAAGGTATGAAAATTTTGTCTAAATGTAAAAGTCATGGGATTTCCTAAAAGAGGAGAACCTAAGCTTTAATTTGGATATAAATTTGTCGGCCTCCCTTAAAAACTTTTAAAGTTATAACCGTCGCTAGAAATAATTTCATTCGTATTTGTGTTTTAATCACAACAATATAGGCTGTCTACCCTGAGTTATGGCCCGTATTTTGACCGTATTTTGCGGAGGGCTAAGTGTGCATGGAGGCCGATTAAGGTATGAAAATTTTTCTAAATGTAAAAGTCATGTGATTTCCTAAAAGAGGAGAACCTAAGCTTTAATTTGGATATAAATTTGTCGGCCTCCCTTAAAAACTTTTAAAGTTATAACCGTCGCTAGAAATAATTTCATTCGTATTTGTGTTTTAATCACAACAATATAGGCTGTCTACCCTGAGTTATGGCCCGTATTTTGACAGTATTTTGCGGAGGGCTAAGTTTGCATGGAGGCCGTTTAAGGTATGAAAAAATTGTCTAAATGTAAAAGTCATGTGATTTCCTAAAAGAGGATAACCTAAGCTTTAATTTGGATATAAATTTGTCGGCCTACCTTAAAAACTTTTAAAGTTATAACCGTCGCTAGAAATAATTTCATTCGTATTTGTGTTTTAATCACAACAATATAGGCTGTCTACCCTGAGTTATGGCCCGTATTTTGACAGTATTTTACGGAGGGCTAAGTGTGCATGGAGGCCGTTTAAGGTATGAAGAAATTGTCTAAATGTAAAGTCATGTGATTTCGTAAAAGAGGATAACCTAAGCTTTAATTTGGATATAAATTTGTCGGCCTACCTTAAAAACTTTTAAAGTTATAACCGTCGCTAGAAATAATTTCATTCGTATTTGTGTTTTAATCACAACAATATAGGCTGTCTACCCTGAGTTATGGCCCGTATTTTGACAGTATTTTGCGGAGGGCTAAGTTTGCATGGAGGCCGTTTAAGGTATGAAAAAATTGTCTAAATGTAAAAAGTCATGTGATTTCCTAAAGAGGAGAACCTCAGCTTTAATTTGGATATAAATTTGTAGCCTCCCTTAAAAACTTTTAAAGTTATAACCGTCGCTAGAAATAATTTCATTCGTATTTGTGTTTTAATCACAACAATATTGGTTGTCTACCCTGAGTTATGGCCCGTATTTTGACAGTATTTTGCTGAGGGCTAAGTGTGCATGGAGGCCGTTTAAGGTATGAAGAAATTGTCTAAATGTAAAAGTCATGTGATTTCCTAAAAGAGGAGAACCTAAGCTTTAATTTGGATATAAATTTGTCGGCCTCCCTTAAAGACTTTTTCGTTATAACCGTCGCTAGAAATAATTTCATTCGTATTTGTGTTTTAATCACAACAATATAGGTTGTCTACCCTGAGTTATGGCCCGTATTTTGACAGTATTTTGCGGAGGGCTAAGTGTGCATGGAGGCCGATTAAGGTATGAAAATCTTTCTAAATGTAAAAGTCATGTGATTTCCTAAAAAAGGAGAACCTAAGCTTTAATTTGGATATAAATTTGTCGGCCTCCCTTAAAAACTTTTAAAGTTATAACCGTCGCTAGAAATAATTTCATTCGTATTTGTGTTTTAATCACAACAATATGCTGTCTAACCTGAGTTATGGCCCGTATTTTGACAGTATTTTTCGGAGGGCTAAGTGTGCATGGAGGCCGTTTAAGCTATGAAGAAATTGTCTAAATGTAAAGTCATGTGATTTCCTAAAGAGGAGAACCTAAGCTTTAATTTGGATATAAATTTGTCGGCCTCCCTTAAAAACTTTTAAAGTTATAACCGTCGCTAGAAATAATTTCATTCGTATTTGTGTTTTAATCACAACAATATAGGCTGTCTACCCTGAGTTATGGCCCGTATTTTGACAGTATTTTGCGGAGGGCTAAGTGTGCATGGAGGCCGTTTAAGGTATGAAGAAATTGTCTAAATGTAAAAGTCATGTGATTTCCTAAAAGAGGATAACCTAAGCTTTAATTTGGATATAAATTTGTCGGCCTCCCTTAAAAACTTTTAAAGTATATAACCGTCGCTAGAAATAATTTCATTCGTATGTTGTGTTTTAATCACAACAATATAGGCTGTCTACCCTGAGTTATGGCCCGTATTTTGACCGTATTTTAAGGAGGGCTAAGTGTGCATGGAGGCCGTTTAAGGTATGAAGAAATTGTCTAAATGTAAAAGTCATGTGATTTCCTGAAAGAGGAGAACCTAAGCTTTAATTTGGGTATACATTTGTCGGCCTCCTTAAAAACTTTTAAAGTTATAACCGTCGCTAGAAATAATTTCATTCGTATGTGTGACTTTATCACAAGAATTTACGCTGTCTACCCTGAGTTATGGCCCGTATTTTGACAGTATTTTAAGGAGGGCTAAGTGTGCACGGAGGCCGTTTAAGGTATGAAGAAATTGTCTAAATGTAAAAGTCATGTGATTTCCTAAAAGAGAACCTAAGCTTTAATTTG
>CM055837.1:12383390-12491776 GCA_029582265.1 Zoroaster sp. YZ-2022
ATGTAAATGAGAAGGGTGAGTCCAATTGAATACAAAATTAAAATTTAACTATTTTAAATATTTTATTGGATGCCATTCAAATAAAAAAAACATAAATATGCTTATAGAATCATCGACAATAGCAAACAGCATAAATTACAATTTTTAAAACATGTTCAGGCCCGTGTTTTACCAGTAATTTCCTGAATTGGAACATCGATGATTTCATTATAGAAAGGAAAACAAATTCTTTGAAAAGTGAATATAATTATGTCATAAGCTTGGTTTAACAGCAGTGCCTAAATGACTGGGACATTATTTACTGTAAAACCACATTTTGAAAAATGTGTAATGATCCAATGAAAAAGAAAATGTTTAACGTTAGTAGCGCCTCTTTCTGCCGAATTTCAATCCTTTTTCATTCAAGTTAATACCCGACTCATTCAACAAAATGATATATTCAAATTCATAAGTTGCACATTCTATTGTCATTTAACCGAACTCAACTCAGCGACGGTTGTCAATTTGACTGCATCAATCCTTCCTGCAGCACTATAGCAAAAAAAGGGAACCGAGTTGTCACAAGGGTTGTGTTGTCACAAAGGGTCGAGTTGTCACAAGGGTCGAGTTGTCACAAGAGTCGAGTTGTCACAAGAGTCGAGTTGTCACAAGAGTCGAGTTGTCACAAGGGTCGAGTTGTCACAAGGGTCGAGTTGTCACAAGGGTCGAGTTGTCACAAGGGTCGAGTTGTCACAAGGGTCGAGTTGTCACAAGGGTCGAGTTGTCACAAGGGTCGAGTTGTCACAAGAGTCGAGTTGTCACAAGAGTCGAGTTGTCACAAGAGTCGAGTTGTCACAAGGGTCGAGTTGTCACAAGAGTCGAGTTGTCACAAGAGTCGAGTTGTCACAAGAGTCGAGTTGTCACAAGAGTCGAGTTGTCACAAGGGTGGAGTTGTCACAAGGATTGAGTTGTCACGAGGGTCGAGTTGTCTCGTGGGTCAAGTTTTTTTGTAGGTCGAGTTGTCAAAAGGGTTGAGTTATCTCGTGGGTCGAGTTGTCCGTGTCACAAGGATCGAGATGTTTTATGACCAGAACGACCGTGTTGGCCACTAACGGGGGAGTTGACAAGATCAGACTGACACGACTGAGGAAGTCATTGTATACCAAAAATGCCTGAATTATGATGAAATAAATATCCTGGAATAATTTGAAGTACCTGTATATGTCCATCGACATCCATATGTTCTCCACCTTACTGGGTGGATTATTGGTTATATTGATTGGTTATAGTAGGACCCCTGGCAGGTATTCAGCTACATGTAGCCCCATTCTAGGGCCAATAAACTGGACTCCCTCCACATCCTTGGCCCTAGCCCCACATGTACAAAAATGGACCGATTTAAAAAATGTTTTCAACTTTTGATCTGCTAATTATTAGAACCTAAAACTTAGTAAATTAGGTAACCTTGCCCAAGCAGACACTTTTGGCATAAAATCCATTATTCTGGGATATCTCAAATTTTTGAAACATTTTGAAATAAAAAATAATAATAAAATTTAAATTTCACCAAAATTACTGATCTCACAACAGTAAACTTTATGCCAAAAGTGTCTGCTTACTAAATTTTAGACTGTAATAATAAGCAGATCAAAAGTTGAAAAATCACTCCTTTTTAGTACATGTGGAGCTAGGGCCAAGGATACAGAGGGAGTCCAGTGTGTTGGCCCTAGTACTAGTAGAATGGGGGGTTAAGACAACTCGACCCTTGTGACAACTCGACACGGACAACTCGACCTTTGTTACAACTGGACCCACGAGACAACTCGACCTTGTGACAACTCGACCCACGAGAAAACTCGACCCATGAGAAAACTCGACCTCCTGTGACAACTCGACCTCCTGTGACAACTCGACACGGACAACTCAACCCAATTTATCGTTGCTTAGAAGTGGATCATTGTTTTCCCTCGAAAAAAGATTGATCACTAGGCTTATTCTAGCACCCAGTATGGCTCAAATTCTAGCACAAATTCAATAATTTCCCCCGTAATACACACGCTGGCGAAATTAGTTTCAAGTAAGACTTGAAGTTTAACGTTAATTCATGCGATGGTGTGTTGCTTTACAGACCCGTTGTGCATGTAACATATAGTGAGTGAAGTATTTGATCAAATGTGATCGTGAGCGACACTTTGTCATCACAGGATGTCAACGCACAATTGCCCGCTCCGATCTTGCCTGTCGTCAAAATATGATTGATAAAAATATACATTGGGAAAAGATTGGGAAAAGATTTGGGACATATTTAATCCCCGGGGAAAATATAATGTTAAATAAAAAACTCCAAATGTATAAAAATGTTAAATATTATATTTTATTAAATGCCATTCAAATAATAAACCATAAAACGCCTATAAAATCAACGATAATAATATATGCATATAATTAGGCCCTACACATTTTTAAAACGCGTTGCCCATTGCCGGTTTTTCTCCCTCTCCACTGTGGATGAATGCGAGATATGAAATTATAGATTTAAAATTATTTGAAAAATTATTACAAAACGTGTTTTACCGATAAAATCCTTGATTTCATTACAGAAAGGAAAACAAATTCTTTGAAAAGTGAATTATAATTGTGTCATAAGCTTGGTTTAATGTTAACACTACAGTACATGTAAAACCACATGCTTCTTAATTTGAAAAATGTGTAATGATCCGATGAAAAAAAGAAAGAAAATGTCAGCGCATTGTCAATTCGGTCAATTCGACTACACTCAATCCTTCCCGCAAAAAAGGGGGTCAAGTTGTCACAAGGTCAAGGGTCGAGTTGTCACATAAAGGTTCGAGTTGTCACGAGAGTCGAATTGTCTCGTAGGTCAAGTTGTCACATAAAGGTTCGAGTTGTCACGAGAGTCGACTTGTCTCGTAGGTCAAGTTGTCACAAGTGTCAAGTTGTCTCATGGACATGGGTCGAGTTGTCACAAGGTCGAGTTGTCTCGTGGGTCGAGTTGTCTTTATGCAATTCGCCCCACACAAGGCCAATGGCCACTCCAAGGTGGGGGCTAGTACTAAGTCATTGAGTTGTTACAATGACTCCACACTGAAGAAATAACCAGCCTCTTCACGGTGCGAATAGGACTGGGAGGGGTAACTAGTCCAGAACAAGGCAGTTGCTAAACTGCCTCTGCTCCTATATTAAGCAATTAATGAATTATGGATGGTTAAGTCATAAGTGTCTTGCTCAAGGACACAAGTGTCACGGCCGAGACCCGAACCCACACTCTGCTGTGGGTCGTGGGTCGAGTTGTCTCGTGGGTCGAGTTGTTTCGTGGGTCGAGTTGTCTCGTGGGTCGAGTTGTCTCGTGGGTCGAGTTGTTTCGTGGGTCGAGTTGTTTCGTGGGTCGAGTTGTCTCGTGGGTCGAGTTGTCTCGTGGGTCGAGTTGTCTTATGACCGTAGAATGGGGCTAACTTAGTCTCTTACTACTAAACTACTAAGTCTTATCTTAGTATTCAGCCAGTCACTTCGTCGCTCGACTTCGTCTTGCCCCACGAGTGTGGCTCGGACACGTACCCGGATTCCAGAGGATACAGGTCCGTGCCAGTGAGTGGGGCTAGACTTCGTCTTCAATCCCATGGACTGGTCTTTGAATTTTGAACTTTATCCCTACTACAGACAGCATTAACTTGGTTCATATTCACCTCTTCAGTTGTTTCCGAGAATTATCAAGTTCCAGAAATATAGTGCCAGAATCGATGTTTTAAAACTGTTTCCAGCTTTTCCTAGCAACTCCGTGCGTTTATCGTTTATTTGCCGTTGTTAACGTATTGATTGTTATGTTGCATGTTGATGGTTTTAAAAAAAAGGTGAATAAGGGCGCCCTCGCGCGATAAACCTTAATCACCCTAGGCCTAGGCGCGGCCGCGCCGGCCCAATATATAAAATAAAGTGTGTGCATATTTATATTATGGAATAAACTTTCACGAAAAATGTCTCAGCCTAAAATCTAAACATTATATTTTTTCTTTTATTAATTAATATGTTAATCATATCCCTGGCTACTAGTCACTAGCCCCCCGAATAAATTAATTGCTTGATTAGCCCTGCCAAATTAATTTCCCAGAATTTAACTAGTTGAGTGTTGCGCGCCCTCAACGGACGTCTCGTAAGAACCTGAGTGGATGCAGGCTTCACACAGGATAGAAAAACAACACCGTCTGGTTATTTTAACGTACATGTACATGCACGGGAAGTCCGTGACGAGGAATATAATCAAGGAAAGACACCGTGATGGAACCGCAGAGAAGACGAAAATAAGGCAAGAATCAGTCAAAAACACAGCGTAAGTTTTTTTTTTTTTTTTTGGTTTTGTTTATTCTCCAAGGCAGAACGTTAACACAATAACAGTTACACGGCGTATTATTAACGGGATGTCAATGCCTGGGTAGGGAGTCCGGCACTTAACTTTTCATGTTTTATTTTTAGGAACCCCACAAGTTTGCTACCAATTGGAAAGAGAATTTCAAGAGAAATCCAATGGTGTAAAAATCAGCTCAATAGCTGGAACTTGGAAGTATAGTGAAGTTATGGTTATTTAAAGCCTCCAAATTAGGCGTTTTCAGTCCGTCAGTTTTTCACTTCCGCAGGGCAGCCTGGGCCTATATTCATCCCAAAACTTTCTGCTGTACTCCTGTAGCCATTAAGAAAATAACAAAAAGGTCCGGTCCTACTAAAAACCGACAACTGACGACAACTGACGTCGTGACGACAACTGACGACAACTCACAACAACTGACGACAACACGTTCTAAATGCACTGAAAACTCAAAAATAAAGTTATAAATATGTGGCCGAGCGGTCTAGCGCACCGAACTCAAGTTCTGGTGTTGCCATCAGCAGGGTGTGGGTTCGAGCCCCGGTAATGACACTTGTGTCCTTGAGCAAGGTACTTAACCATAATTGCTTCGTCCTTCGGATGGGACGTAAAGCCGCAGGTCCCGTGTGTTGTGTAATGCACGTAAAAAAGAATGCGCCTTGAGCACCACTTAGTTGGTGGATACGTGCGCTATATAAGTCCACATATTATTATTATTATAAGACTTAAGAGACAGTGGCATCATGGAGGAAGGAATGTTTCCTTCCTCCATGGTGGCATACATAAACCATGTATGGAGGTAAAAATTACCTCCATGCACATGATGCATAAACTGATATTCTGTAATAAAGTTTTTGAAAATGTGGTTTTAATTAGCAATAAAAATTATTTTCTTCGCTGCAGTAACGTGTTAGTATTGGCCGCCATCTTGCTTGCGCAACGCAAAAGGACTGTACCATTATGTCAAAGGGTGAAAAAAAATTGTCGGCCCATGCCAGGCAGGAGGGGAAGTCTTTTGTTGTATTTTTATGGAGTGTAAATTGTAAAACAATAACAATGAATTGCAATAATTACAATCATGTATAATTATATTTACAGATGTAGAAAACATACAAATTTTTGTGAAGTATTATCGGTCTGCTATTGTCACTGCCAGGAAAAATTGTTAAGTTTATTTATATTTATATATTTATTTATTTATATTTATATATTTATTTATAAAAAATATTTATATTTATATATTTATTTATATTTATATAATAATAATAATAATAATAATAATAATAATAATAATAGCATTTATATAGCGCCATATATCCAAATAAATTTTGCTCATAGGCGCAGAACAATCAAATTAAAACTGTCCAAGTTTAACTTGAAATTTAAAAATAAAAAAGTTAAAACACATTCAAAAACCTGTTAAAAACCCGTTCAATAGTGTAATTAAAGTATGCAAAAATTTCCAAACATCACATCAGTTAAAAAATTACATGTACAGATACAAAAGACCAAAAGCACATGTACATGATAAAAATGTATGACGAATTAAAACTAATTATATTCCATATTAAAAAGATAAGTCAGGGAGTTCAGTTCCCGTAAGTCCCTTGGTAACTTGGTAACTTGTTCCATAGCTGTGGCGCCACCCTGCAGAATGATTTCTGCAGAATAATTTCAATTTGACTACTGGGACCCTGAGGAGAGTTGTGTCAGATGATGACCTAAGCGACCGGGCACTTGTGTGTGGCATCAGCAGATCAGGTAGGTATTGAGGGGCAAGGTTTCGGCAGGCCTTGTAGATGATAGTGATCAGCTTATACTGAACCCTGCGAGTAACAGGCAGCCAGTGTAGAGATCTGAGAACCGGAGTGATGTGCTCTCTGCGTTTTGTGCCAGTAAGAATCCTGGACTATGTTCTGTAATCGCTGAAGGCGAGATATGGTATACTGTGGAAGGCCATACAGCAGGGCATTACAAGAGTCTAACCGGGAGGTGACGAATGCATGTATGGCTGTTTTTGCTGCTTGATCAGTGAGGTGCTTTCTGCTCAGTCTTATATTATACAGCTGATGATATGCAGCTTTACAGACCATGGAAATGTGTGCACTGTAACCTAGTGATGAGTCAAAAATGACTCCGAGGTTGCGAACCTGATCCCTGGGCAAGATGGTGCAGTTGGATATGTTAATGCTCGGCAAATGAACTTTGGCATGCTGTTGGTGAGTGTCGATAAGCAGAAATTCTGTTTTATCTCCATTGAGCTTGAGCCTGTTTAGCACCATCCACTCCTGGATCTCAGCAACACACTGTTCAATTTTATTCAAACAGGTTGCAGTCACATTGGTAGATGGTTTGAACGACAGTTAAAGCTGTGTATCATCCGCATACAAATGGTAACAAAGTCCATGTCTCTTTACCAAGTCTCCCAATGGTAAGGTGTAAATGGTGAATAAAATGGGTCCCAGCACAGATCCTTGTGGAACACCACATAAGAGGGGGAGTGACCCGGAGAGTGAATTATTCACAGCATTTGCTGCAGCCTGCCGGTAAGGTAGGAATGGAACCACTTAAGTGCATCAGATGTAATGCCAAGCCTGTCCGACATTCGTTGCAGCAATATATCGTGATTCACCGTGTCAAATGCAGCAGACATGTCCAAAAGGATCAGAACAACTGCCTCCTGCCTATCCATAGCCATGAGCACGTCATTTTGCACTGCCAAAAGTGCAGTTTCTGTGCTGTGCCCCACACGATAAGCCGATTGAAAAAGCTCAAACAAGTCGTTCTTTTTCATGTGTGCAGACACTGGGCAGACACTGCTCGCTCGATCAACTTGGAAACATATGGTACATGTAGGTTTGAAATGGGACGATAATTTTCCTTAACCAGCGGGAACCCAGCTTTTTTCAACAGTGGTTTTACAATAGCCAATTTGTATTCTTGAGGTGCACAGGACGATGTAAGTGAATTGTTTATGATGGCAGTGATCGTATCCACAACCTCATCCACACAATGCCTGAGTAGCCACGTCGGCAGCGGATCAAGCTTGCAGGATTTTTTTGGAGCTTTCTTCATCAGCTGACGAACGTCCTCTACAGTCAATGTTGTAAGACAAGAGAGTTCAGTGTTGAACATCTTTGTTTCCGAAGGATACTCGGTCTCCAGTATACCAGCAGCCTGGTTTAGATGTTGAGATATACATGTATTGCTGATTTTCTCCACAAAGAAACTACCGAAGTCATCAGCTACAGTGTAGTTCTTGATCACTGTCATGACGAGGGAGAGGGGATTCAGATTTTCTGTTGAGAATCACGTTCATAACCTTGAATAGATTTCTGGGGTTTCCTGCATTTTCAAGAACCATGTTGGAGTAAAACTCAGTATATATATTGATATTTATATATTTATATATTGATATTTATGTATATTAGGCAGATTCACGCAAACCGCCGATGGTGGCGCTATTTTTCATGCCCTTTTTTCTGTCAAAGTTGTGACCCGCCGAAAGTTCGTTGACGCGCCCGATAGCAGTGTCAAAATGCATAGGCGCAATATACATGTAGCTAGCGCCTGGTTATGCTGATGAGGCCTGAGACTTCAATGTTTTCCTGGACGCCATTTTATGAGCACTAAATTAATCAGTCGATAAAAAAAAATCAGTGACGGGAAACCTTTCGTTATGGAAATATAGGCAACTGAATTTTGGTAAGTTTTTACGATTTTCTTGTCCAACTTTCATGGTAGATAAATGGATACTACACATCGTGGTTATCTTAATTGGTCAGTCGATGCCAACTGTAACGTTGGCGCAAAAACAGTGCAACTTGCGCAAAATTACCCGACGGCAAATAAAAATAAAAAATCAACGCTATCGGCGATTTGACACGCTGAATCGGGGTGTCACGCACACTGAATCGCGGTGTCACGCACGGGTGGATTTTGGTATTCAATGTGATTTTTTATTTTATTTTTTTATAAAAGGGGGACATGCTATCAATTTATTTATATATTTATTTATTTATATTTATATATTGATATTTATATATTTATATATTTATTTATTTATTTATATTTATTTATTTATATTTATTTTTATTTATTTATTTATTTTTTATTTATATTTATTTATATTTATTTATATTTATTTATTTATTAATTATTATTTTTTTAACACTAAACAAAGAACTATGTAGCGCCATCAGTGCCCAATATTATCAATACATCCGAAACCCATGTCAGCGTTTTCATCAAAAACTTAACCTCTAGTTTATTTTTAACTTATTTATTTTACTCAGTATTTTGTTTAGCTAGTTTCCTATTTATTCTACATGTACATTGTAAATGTAAATGAATTATTTCTTGTAATATTGATTTTCGTTAAATAAAATGTCAATTGAAATGATGTTTGATTTACTCTCTTCAGTCTCACTAGCGCCAAGATGAAATAATTTACCACAGAGTTATAAGACTTAAAATTAATAGGTAGGTAAAACTTGTAGCTTTGCATGGTGAGTATGATAAGTAAGACTAATTGCGGTGACACCATGTGGAATCTCAATAGAGTAGTAATTAGTTCTGAAAAGAACTGGAGGTACAACTCGACGTTTCGATCAGTACGCTCTGATCATTCTCCTGAGGACGATCAGAGCATACTGATCGAAACGTCGAGTTGTACCTCCAGTTCTTTTCAGAACTAATTACTACTCAATTGAGATTCCACATGGTGTCACCGCAATTAGTCTTACTTATCATCCTCACCATGCAAAGCTACAAGTTTTACCTAGGAGATTTTTCCAAATACTATTCCATTTGAATTAGTTTAATTCGACAACTACATGTAATGACATAATTATTACGTCATTACAATTTCCTACATCATCATGATAATGTCTTTGATAGTGGCAAGTATCAATGAGCTTTACAAATAAATTCAAAGTTCTGGAGGTGAGTTGGAGGGGAAAAGAAGAAAAATAATAATTAGAGAAATTTCAATACATGTTGGTGTCGGATTCATGTTTGGGCTTGACCCGAACACCTTAAAAAGTTGAGAGACATTTTTTTGTTATTTTTCTCTTAGACTTTGCCCAAACATGTCACATCACAGTAGAAGATCAATACTGCAAGAGTCAATTTCTTCATATCAAGATTACCCATCTAGGCTGAGTGATCAGTATGCAGCAGGTATATCACCAAGGGAAGTCATGATGACATCACCAGAAAGTAACAGCAGAGGTAATTTTATCTTTTTCAAACATGTATGTTGTGTACAATGTACATGTATGTATTAGGCTTGGGTGGTTCCACAATTTCTGGAAAATTTCTGGAAAAAAAAACCTCTGTTCCGAGTCGGAACCGGTTCGAAGAGATTCAAAGAAAAACATAAGGTTACAGAAAATAATAAAACATACGGTCTATTCAAACTTCGTTCCGCCCTGATACGAAGGAGTTTCAATTTTCAACCACAAATGCAGTGATGATAATGTTATTTAATTTAAAATATGTTTCAGAAACTTTAAGGAAACTTTGTGGAAATGTTAAGCTAGAGATTTGTTTCCATTATCCTACCGTTAGCAAACAACGTTACAAGCCGTGCTGTACATGCCATGGCTTTGCACATGCTTCAGGGGTTGGAGCAATTAACCCTTTAAACTCAGGCCTGTTTTGGTGAATTTTGTATGTGCTGCGGTTTTGTATACAAAAATTCTGCCTTATTGCTCAAAAACCTTTTCACATTATATACCATTGGAAAGCTTACATATGGGGCTACATTTTTATCAAAGTTTTGACCCCCACCAACCTTTTGGAAAAAAATGGCGGCCATTTTTAATCTCATATTTAAATTTTCAAATTCCATATTTTTCATATTTTATGTAAATTTCATAAATTTTAAAAAGTGCTGAGAAAGTTTTTATTATATTTTTGCAATCTACAACATCAGATCTCCCTATCCAAGCGAAAAAATGAAGAAAAAAGATGAATTTTATCCCCCAAAAATGATGTTATACAGCCATTTTGATTTTTCCAGGTTTTGTCAGTGATCATGTCATTTGCATGACAACTGTGGGAACAATGCAAATATGTACTTGAATGTACATGTACTTCAAATTGTCAGAAACTAAGCACAACAATAACAACTGAAAAAAATGTATAAAACACTAAATTATTGAAAGAAATAGGTCTTATTTTTTATTCAGTTTTATTATCTAGATTTATTTTCTGTAAATTTTTTATGTGGAATGAGAGAAATTTGGTTATTGTGTTGCATAAATTTATACACAAAAACTACATGTTTTGCTTTGTGTAATATCCAAAAGTTAGACTGAAAATAAAAACTCAGAAATTGTAACCAAAAAATATTTACAATATAGGTGGAAAGGTGTGCAAACTTTATCAGTTATATTTCATGCCATTGTTGGAAACAGTTCCTTGTTGGTATAATGCACAAGGGAATGTTGCAGGCTGCACACTTCCATGGTGTACGCGATTCTTTCTTGTGCCAGTTCCAGCAATAGTGACAGTTCTTTCTGCCAAGTGATGCACACATTGACTTATCATCTACAATTTGAATCTCTTGAGGGAGATGAACAGCAGCAGGAGGTGCGTCTGGTGGTGGCTGCAGATCATCACCGACAAGCTCGTTGACCAGCTGCTTTCGAAAGTTCTTCTGGGACATGGCTGGCAATCCAAGGGCATTGTTCATTTCTTTATAAATGATGAATGAATTTACAACTGCAATGTCAATAAAATGATAGAAGAGTGTTTTATACCATTTTCTTGTTTTGTGAAGCACATTGTAATACTGGACTAATTGGTCGGAAAGGTCCACTCCACCCATTGATTATAGTCTTTTACAGCTGGCGGGATTGCCACATCAACTCTTTCAAATGCTCCTGTCTCACGGTTTTTTGATTTCCTTTGGACAGTATCATCACCACAAGCGAAGTGTATTGTTGACAACATGTTCACTTCCCTTGTGTCCTTCCACTTGAAGAAGAGGAGTTCGCCATCTCGAAACCAACGAATTGTTCCGCGTAGGGCATTCTTAGATTATAATCTATTTTCTTTTGACTTTGGAAAACCTCAACGATTTTCTCGAACTGTCCCACATGCTACAGTTTGATGCTGAAACAAATCACGAAACAGAAGTGGGCTGGTGTAAAAATTATCTAAGAATAATCTGTAACCTTGTCCTAAATACGGTCTCATCAGTTGGGTCACAACATCATATGTAAGCCCATTGTCAGACTGATTTTGTGTTTTGCCAGCATAGATGTTGAAGTCACAAGTGTACCCCGTTTTGGAATCGCAAATCACGAAAAGTTTGTAACCCCATTTTGTTGGTTTGTCTTTTATATATTGCTTGATTCCAACCCGGGCTTTGGAGGCGACTATTCGCTCATCGATGGAGACATTTATATTTGGCATATAAAATGACTGGCATGCTAACTGCATCTCATTATACAAGGGTCGCACTTTGAAAAGACGGTCATATTGGGGGTCCTTGTTATTCTTATGACGTTGGTTTTCCTCATCTTCTTCGGGGTCACTTAGATCATGGAGGAAGAAAACAGAAGTTCCATAATATAGGCATAAACCTATACCTAGACATTATTCGCTTCGTGAAGGGCTGGCCAAAAAATCAATCTTCTGACCAGTACTCTTGGAGAGAAGGTACTGAAACCAGGCCCATGAAGATAATAATAGCAATGAAGCTATACAGCTCCTGTACCGATGTACTCTTCCACTTGTATTTTTTTCCAGCTTCCTTCATTTTTTCGCCTTGTTTCTTGGTGTTTTTTACTAGAGTCCGCATGACATTTGCACTGAAGAAACGCTTGAATAACTGACCAGGGGTGTAATTATGCATGGCGGGTAACTGAGTGCCTGGCATTCGATTTGGAGTGAATGGTGGTTGAGGTCGAGGACCATCATCAATTTCATCCTCACTTTTCCATGGAGGAATATCTGGCTGATCATCATCTGAGGAGCTAAAGCTTTATGAATTTAGTCTTGCAGGCAGTGGATACATTTACTCTCCGGCGTTGACTGCTGGGCAATTGTTGACCGCGGCTGAGTCGTTTTCTCAACTGCTGCTCATTACGTTGATCATCTTCCGATTCTGATTCTGTTTGCTACTCAATCAGTCGCTGTCTTGCACGCAAATTTTGCCGTAGAGGGATGACTGAAGAAGAGCTACATGGGGGTTCTTCATTCTCTACTTGAATACTTTGTGGGGATGGGATGGAAGCAGAACTAGTGCTTGGCTGATCAGGGTCAAATGCTGAACATCTGAGCCTGGCTCGTGCAGAAGTCGGATGTGGATTCATCTCACTCTCATCGCTGTAAAGACAAAAATGTATACATTTTTATGAAAAATGAAACTAATATAACATAAAACATGATGATATTTATGATAAATAAACTTTGAAAGCTCCAAAATCAAGTAAGAAATAGTTATGAAAAAGATATACACGATAAACAAAAATAAATTAGTGTGCAGATATATACTCCCAAAATATTTCAGACAGAGCTCTGGCATTACCCCCTCTTCATTTTTTAGAATTTTCCAAATTTACTTTGGATAGGTTAGGGTAATTTTCTTCAAAAGTTCAAATTTCAAACAAATACATACACATGTGTATATTTCCTTTAGTTAGTTTTTCAAGAAGAAAAAACAATCAGATGCTTCACAAATCGCTTGCTAAAAAACTTACCAGTCAATTGTTGGATCAATTCCTTCGTTCAACATTTCTTCCTCACCACTATCAAGATCACTGTTTTCGTCGCTCTCATCAACAAAACTCAACAAATCTAAAATTTCTTCTTCTCTAAATATCTTCCTGGAACTTTGGACAACATTTGTCTTCTTTTCAGGCTTCTTTTTGGGCATTTTGAAGCTAAAATACAGCGTTGTGTATGAGATATTTAAAGCGAACGGAAATTGCACACGTGAGTCAAAACTGGTGATGCGTGAGAGGTTTTTTGTGAATGGCAGACAAAAGAATGGTATGGTTTCTGTTTCACTTTGTATATATTTTTCTATAGTTCTTACAAAGGGAACCATACTATGGTTAGAAAACTTATGTTTTCAGCTTTCTAATGGTGCCTGACTTGCCAACAGAGGACGTATAGATGTTGTGTAAGAATTGATTTATTTCATCGGTCGCCGGCGTCCGATATTCTACAGGGCTGAGTTTAAAAGGTTAAGCAATTGTACATGTACCGTACTACCGTCCATGCCTATTGAAAGTACGTTAAGAACACTAGCAACATGACTAACTTCGTCACAAGATTATCCATATTATGGGGCCACCTTGGTCATTCCACTTCTCAAGACACATGCTGTCAACATTTTTAACAACATCATGACCAAAGTATCCATGTTACGGGGCCAATTTATAAACGGGGGTTGGAGCAATTAAGCAATTGCACCACCCCCTATACACAAGGTACCGTACTACCGTCCATGCCATATTGAAAGTACATAAAGAACACTAGCAACATGACTAACAACGACGACAACAACGATTTGTAGCGCGCACAGATATCCACCCTGCTGGGCGCTCAAGGCGCGGAAACAAAGAAAAAACATGAATACAAACAATATACATGTACAATGATAGCATAGAAAAAAATTATGTACCGAGATACATGTACCAACAATGCAATTACAAATATACATCATCTTTGAAGAATTGTGACATAAGATGAGTTTTAAGCAGCGACTTAAATCTAGATATACTATGACAAGACTTGAGTTTAGTTGGAACATGATTCCAGAGTTTCGGAGCCGCGACAGAAAAAGACCTACATGTATCACCCCAGTTCCGTTTTGAAGTTGGTTCCTTTAGGAGTGACATGTTGCTGGAGCGCAAATTGCGTGTTGGAGTGTAGACTTTAAGCAGTTCAGAAATATAAATTGGAGCAATGTTACTAATAGATTTGTGAACAATTACATGTAGCATAAGTTTAAAAACAATTCTCTGTGAAACAGGAAGCCAGTGCAGTTCTTTCAAGATTGGCGTGATATGGCATGACTTTCTGGACAAAGTTACAACACGAGCTGCTGTGTTTTGTATGTGCTGAAGACGAGATATTTGATTCTGTGGGAGACCGTAGGAGAGCGTTGCCTCAAGTTATCGAGCCGTGATGTGACAAACGCATGTATAATTTGTTCAGCAGCACTTTGATTCAAGTATTTCCTTATTCGGCCAATATTTCTGATATGAAATGATGATATGTGAACAATGTTGGAGATATGAGGTTTTAAAGTCATTGTCGAGTCAAAGACATGTATAACACCCAAATTACGTGCTTGTGATGAAGGGGGTTATCTGCAAGTCACCAATTGTAATAAATGGAAGAGAAACTTTTGATAGTTACTGACGCGATCCAAATAGAACAAATTCTGTTTTTTTGTCATTCAATTTCAAGAAGTTTTGTCTCATCCAACTACGAATCTCTTGAATACATTTATCCAGCGTTGTAATACATGACTCGGCAGGTTCTTGAGAAGATTTAAAAGTAATGTAAAGCTGTGTGTCATCAGCGTTGAACATGGTAATTTAAATTATACTTCAAAATGATATCATGAACCGGAAAGGTATAAACAGTAAACCACTGTGGGCCGAGTACGGAGCCTTGGGGTACAGAATAGTCAAGAATAACAGGCTCGGAGATAGTGTTACCAATACAAACATGCTGAGGGCTATTTAAAAGGTATGACTTACACCAATTAAGGGCTGTGTCATGTATTCCAAGATGATATTGAAGGCGGGAGAGAAGGATTTTGTGATCGATCGTGTCAAAAGCAGCGCTTAAGTCTAACAAAACTAATGCAGTGATTTTTCCATCATCCATGGCAGATAAGATATTGTTGATGCAGAGAAGAGCAGTTTCCGTTCCATGAAATGGTTTATAGGCTAACTGAAATGTGTCCGACAGGTCATTAGCACAAACATGGTCAAAAATCCGTGATGAAACAACTCGCTCGATTGTTTTTCCAAGGTACTTTAAATTCACTACCAATCGGTAGTTCTTGAAAACTTCCTTGTCCAAATTGGGTTTCTTCAGGAGTGGTTTAACATGAGCAACCTTCTGGTTATCAGGGAAACAACCGGAAGAAAGAGATCTGTTTACAATAATTGTGATATACATGTACTTAGCAAACCCATCAATATTTTGTTTTATTAGTGAAGTTGGTATTGGATCAAGTTCACATGATTTTGATGCCGATTTCATGATGAGTTTCTTGATCTCCGTAACACCATAAGTAGGCTCAAACATAGACAGTCTACAATGTGGGTCCTTGCGTGGTGGTGTTTGTGATAGAATGGCAGATACTGGGGGAAAAGAACGACGGATGTTCTCAATTTTTGTGACAAAAACGTTTGAAAATGCATTTGCGAGGTCCTGATTGGAGTGTGTAGATGGAAGCACTAGAGTTTTGGGTTTATGAAGCAGCTTTTCAACAATGTTAAAGAGTTTTTTCTGATAGCCAGAGCTCTCTTCCACAAGAGATGAGTAGTGAACTATTTTTGCCTGGTTAATCATGTTCTTGATAATATCACGTTGGTTACAATATTCTTGCCGATGTACTTCAAGTTTCCCATTGTCATGCCATTTTCGCTCAAGTTGACGGCGGATTTTCCTTGCAGCACGATTATCATTGAACCAGGGGGATTCAGATTGTAGTTTAACAGTTCGAGTTTTTTGCGGAGCATGATCGTCCAAGATCTTATGGACAGTAGATTCAAATAGATTGACACAAGAATCCAGCTCACTATCTTCAAGGTTTACATTTTCCAGTTGAGATTCAATATCATGACATAAATCTTGGATATTTACATATTTGCAGAAGCGAGTAGTTACAGAAATGGTAGGTATTGGAGGTTTTTAAGGTTCATATCTGTCATGATTGCATAATTATCAGATAAGCCGGGATGGATAGTTATATTTGAGATGAGAGGTGAAGTATTTTCACGCGTTATCATGAGGTCAAGACAGTGACCATATCGATGAGTGGGTGCTGTGATGTGCTGAATAAGTCCATGAGCAGAAAGCAGATCTGTAGACTGATTTGCATAATTGTTTGAGGTGTTGTCCATATGAATGTTAAAATCGCCGGTTAAAATAATGTCAGATGGGTGCAAGAGATAATCCACAATTAATTTCTCAATTCCTGCAGAAAACTGGAGAAATTTACATGTTTACCATCATCATCCCTTTCTGGTCGATATATATTAACAAGGCGAACAGAGTTGCATGTTACCTCAGCATGCAGAGATTCAAATGTTAGGTAGTCAATGTTATCATTTTTCATAATGACAGATAAACTGGACCTAAAGAGAAGTGCAACCCCTCCACCGATCTTTTTTGGTCTGGGGATATGATGGAGAGAGTAGCCAGCAGGAGTACACTCACGGGGTAGCAAGTCATCATCAGGTTTAAACCATGTCTCGGATATGGCAACAAGATCCAAATTGTTTTGAAGTACAAAGTCAAAGAATTCATCCGATTTGTTACATATGGATTGAGTTCAAGAACAGAGCTGAAGTTTAGACTCATCATGAACATTTGGACTTTGGAGTTGAAGATATGCTAATGTTGCTTGTTGATGTGGTTAAGTTCACTGTTGGAGGTTGGTCAAGACGGAGTGGTAGTTGTGTAAGATTTTCCATTCTACGGCGACCGTTTTTTTTTACCTCTATGTGTGCGGCGGCATGTTTGGGGTTGATTGGCAAGTATTCCAAGACAGTTTAATTTACTCAATGCTGAATAAGATAAAGCTGCATCAGTACATGGAGCATTGCGAAGATTGAGTAGTTCATTGCGGCTGTAGGAAATTTCATGGAACTGAGTGGCATTGGTGAGTGTGTTGATCAGTGTTTCAGGTCCAGGGTTTGGGTTTATGTCACCAGAAATTAAGAGTTCCAGGTGAAAGGTGGCAGATGAATTATCATAATATGATATAGGACAACTCAAAAATTTAAGATGGTGGATTTGTTGTTTTTTATGTAGCATACAAGCTGTAGGTTGTATGCTGTAGCCATATATTCTAAAGATGAGTCATTGAGACACAATGGTCCAGATAGCAAGAGTAGGATAAACAGGATGTAGACCTCCATTTTCTAATCACAAAACAATTGATTCAAACAAAAGGCTTGTGGTCAAGCTACAGGTTATAATCTAAGTCAGGGTTGACTGCACAAAAAATGAAGATCTAGGGTATCCACTACACAGTAAAAACTTACAGCAGAGACAAAATACAACAGTTTTTCCACTTATTATAAGAAGACAAATGTACCAATACTCACATAAAAATGTCCAGTAGATTCCAGGTGTAATAAGTAATCCACCAGTATAAAAATGAAGACAAGCTGTTAATTTCGTCACAAGTTTATCCATATTACGGGGCCACCTTGATCACTCCACTTCTCAAGACGCGTGCTGTCAACATTTTTAACAACATCTCCATAACCAGAGTATCCATGTTAAGGGGCCAATTTATAAACAACTCGGTGACACACAATGATACTACTAATGCACAGACATTGCGGTTTGCATCAGTTGTGTGTGTGGCGCCTTCACAAGTTTGCTGCAGTCTAGATAGAGTTACATTTTGTCGGTCACTCATCAAAGAGAATTGGGTATTTTGACTGGAGCCGGTTCTCGGCTCTAGAGTTGGAGCTCAGACAACTGGGTATTTCAATTGGAGCCGAGTTGTTCCTCAGATTCGGGTATTTTGCTGGAGCGGGCTCTGGGACTTGGCTCTCAGCCGGCTCTGGGAACCGGGTATTTTATTAGAGCCGCAGCTCTGGGAACCGGGTATTTGAAGGACACGGTTCCGGAACCGACTCTTGCGGCTACCTGGTTCTTTAAAAGAGTGGAACCGTGGTTCCGATTCTCAATTTGGAATTGGGTAGAACCGGGTACCTGCCAGAAATATCGCCCAAGCCTAGTATGTTATACTTTTATTTGTTAAGAGTTATAATTTGTTTTACTTGTTACATGTACATGTATGTCTGTCACCAATACACTTAAGGGAGAGCAATATTTTGCAAATTATTGGGATTTCCTAATTAAACATTACCGATGAGGAGAGATTAATTTAAACACTTTGTATAAAGTCTACATGTACATAATGACATTACTGATCACATGCACAAGCCGTCTGTCACCCTGAATGGATTGTGATGTACTTCAGACTTTCTTATGACAAATGTACCATATGAAACCAATATCCTAAGTTGTTTTAAAGGGAAGATACAGTGTACATGCACATGTACAGTGTACATTGTGTATTTGGTAATGTTCACTCATTTCAACCCTCATGTTTTCAAGAAATAAATCATAAACTAACCTATGAAAGGTTCATCACAATACATGTGTATGTGCATGTAGGTGCTCAAGGTTTTTACAACTAAACAACGAAAAACTGATACATGTTTTTTTATTGTTTTTGTTTAACAAAAAGTTGTGGAATTGCAACATTTTGTTCATTGGACATAACCATTCCCTTTTGTTCATTGGACATAACCATTCCCTTTTGTTCATTGGACATAACCATTCCCTTTTGTTCATTGGACCATGGAGGTAAAAATAGGAGTTGGAACGAAGAGGTGTTCAAAGGTTTAATGTCCAGTGCCGCGATCGTAAAATCAGAGGATTAAACACCAGTCAGTAATCCCCATTAAATCAATTAGTGCCTCTGCGCTGCCCGGTCGGTCCCAGACACGGACCGCGTTGCACTCTGGGTAATGATGCGCGTGAGCAATACGATTGCATCCTTGCCAAAATGGCGGCGTACAGCAAAGACGAGTTTTATTATGGTTCTGATTTCAGTGATTTTTCTGACAACGAAGCCAATCTTGAACCCATTTCCGACGGAGTTGTTAGTTCAGACGAAGATGACATTATGTGTTCATGTGTATGTGGTTTACCGGCAACAACAGATATGATCGGGCGTGACGGTGGGGAATGCAAAATCGGTTACCAGTCTAGTCAGAACGTCCACACGTCAAAACGTCCACAGACCCAGTCATAACGTCCACATGACAAAACGTCAACGTGACAAAACGTCCACGGGTCATAATCATTTAATCAGATATCGTCCTTTAATTAATTCCTTGCTTTAAAATATTGGTTTTAAAGTTTAATTCTCATAATAATTAGTGTATTGTAAAGAAAAATGATCTATTTCATGATTAAAATAAAAAATGAGTTTTAATACCTTGATTTTGCCATGGAGGTAAAAATAGATCTATTTTTACCTCCATGATTTCGCGCAACCCGTGAATGCCACTTCGCATACTTACATGCATTGAAAAGCCATTGATCACCCATGGGGCTACATGCAGTTTAAACCTTAAAAAGCATGATAAATTTTTATGCACTTTTATTCACTTTTTCCTCTTTGGTAGAGGAGTGCTGTCAATGTTGGTGGTTTGGGTTTGGCTCCTTTTCTTGACGTTCTTGACGTAAGGAAATTAAAAGTATATAATTTATAAATGCTCTGGAAATGATTTAGAAATGATTTTGAGCAATTATTTTTATTACACTAGAGTAATTGATCATAGTCAAAAAATTGAGATGGACTTATTTCTACCGCCATGCTTTGATAAAATGCTGGTGTAATATACAAATGTAAAAAAACTGTAAAAAGATTGGACAAGTTTGCAAAAGTAAAAAAAAAATTTTTAACAAGATAAATAATTGTGTTGAAATGTATTTGTCTCCATCAATAAATTATAAAATTACAAATATGATGAATAGGCCTAACTGAAAAAAATACTAGGCCTACAATAAATTAAGGTGAACGGCGAAAGGCAAATCAAATCATTAAAATAGAAATCTTTTTAACATATTTTTAAAATAAATGAAGGGGACATACATTGTAGCTGTACTCATTTACCATGCAGCAAAGAACCAACGCTTTAAATGGAAAAAAAAAATCCCCAAAGCTAACTTTTGTGTAATAAATCGTAAAAACACACTTGCACCGTCAACATAAACAGAAACGATGTCTCCTTACAAAACTCTCATTTTCATGATCGGGGCACGTCGGGAACACATTGAAAAAAACATCAAAACGATCAGAAAAATCAGTGATATTTAACAATTCGGGGAAATCAATGATTTTTCATTAACTTTGGTAAAATTCGGCAGAAATCGGCGATCAAAACATCGTTAGAAGCAGAATTTTACACCGCATTGAAAGAAAAACATGGCGCATAGCTTGTGGCACGCTGAACACTACTGCGCATGCGAAAACTACATGTCGTTGCCCTGTTCGTGACGTAGAGTGTTTACTCCAGTAATGTGACAACGGAGATTTTTCTGTGCGGTCGGATTATCGCGGCAGCAGAGACTGTGCACAGAGTGCGCTTATCAGGTCGTAAATCTTCTCGGCTCAGCGGGGGACAGCATTGGTTTAATGCAGGCCCCCAAACTCGATAATTAGTCGTAAATTGGCTTAGGTTTTCGTTCCAACTCCTTCTATTTTTACCTCCATGATTGGACATAACCATTCCCTTTTGTTCATTGGACATAACCATTCCCTTTTGTTCATTGGACATAACCATTCCCTTTTGTTCATTGGACATAACCATTCCCTTTTCTCTGAGATGAAAGCAGCTTCAGACAGACTAATTTCTCAGGATGATTCATACTTGTACCAACTTTACATCATGTCATTTTTTTGTGTTGTACTGTATACACTGTATACATGTACATGTATACATGTATGTTGGTCATAATAACCAGTGTTGTACTGTACATACACTGTATACAATGTACATGGGTGTCGTGGCCGAGCGGTCTAGTTTACCGGATTCAAGTTCTGGTGTTAGCAACATAATGTGGGTTCGAATCACGGCCGTGACACTTGTGTCCTTGAGCAAGACACTTAATCATAATTGCTTCTCTCCACCCAGGGGTTAAATGGGTACCTGTGAAGGCAGAGTTGGTTTGCTCTATATGCAAGCAATTGAGCTGTATACTCCCCAGGGAGCTGAGATGGTTTCAGGAATGATTTATGAGCCTTATGAGCCTTATGAGCAGGGATAATAATATAATGCGCCTTGAGCACCACTTAGTTGGTGGATACATGCGCTATATAAATCCACACATTATTATTATTATTATGTAGGTACATGTATACATGTTGGTAATAACCAGTGTTGTACTGTACATGTATACATGTACAATGTACATACATGTATGTTGGTAATAACCAGTGTTGTACTGTACATATTAATAACCAGTGTTGTACTGTACATACATGTATACATGTACATATGATGGTAATAACCAGTGTTGTACTGTACATGTTACACATGTATGTAGTAATAACCAGTGTTGTACTGTACATACATGTATACATGTACATTGTACATATGATGGTAATAACCAGTGTTGTACTGTACATGTTACACATGTATGTAGTAATAACCAGTGTTGTACTGTACATACATGTATACATGTACATTGTACATATGATGGTAATAACCAGTGTTGTACTGTACATGTTACACATGTATGTAGTAATAAGGCCATGTTTTTTTAATAACTTGGATTACGGAATCGCCGCTCGAAAAAATCGCGTTTCTGAAAAAAAAAAAAAAAAAAAAAAAAATCCACAACACTTACAACAGTGCCACCGATCGCGTACAAAACACCATCGTGTACAAAACAATACTTTTAGATCACATTTTCTTCAAATACAACAAGAACCCACCAATACATGTACAGTAAATGTGTACACGTGCGTGAGCCAGTGAACGGAGAAAAAAATCGCGTCGATGTATGATGGAAACCAGACCAATGTTATGCATTCACGTACAAAAGTGCGAGTCCGTTTATAGACTATACTATTTGCCCAAGTGCATACATTGGCCATTTAGTAACAACTACATGTACGTGCATCGCGCAAACTCATGCAATCGATTGCTGTGTCAACAAATGGTCTGTGTGTGCGAATTTGGGCAGAGCATCAGCGTGTGTGCATCTGCTGTTTACAATGGCGACCGCTGCCGAGACTTGGTGCATCTTGCTGCTTTTTTTTTCAAGCCGAATAATGTAAAAAGTTTAGGGTCGCGGCGTAAAGTTATAGGGTCGGTCAGAAACCGGAAACAGAACATTTTGTTAAGCCTAAACACTCGCGACATTCATTCAGTGACTTTCTGCTTTTGTCTACATAAATTGTGTATAATGTATGTGTTTTAGAAGCCGCCTGCGTGCCTTCGGTATTTTTTTATTTTTTATTTATTTTTTTTTTCGCCCCGCCCGATTTCGTGAGCTCGAAATTCTGTAATCCCGGTCATTTTCTTTTTCTTTTTTTTTTTTTTTTTCCCCGATCCCCGCTCATTTTTTGTAGCTTACAAATCCGTAATCCAAGTAATAAAAAACAAACGGCCTAACCAGTGTTGTACATGTACTGTACATGTATGTATGTGTATATGTTGGTGTCATGATCAAGCCTATCATCCCATGCGCGATAACTATGCTATTATAAGCGTAGCCTTAGCGTGCGCGCATTGCAAAGTGCAGCGTGTTGAAACTGACGCAATGCCGCGTGATGAGAATGTTTTTGATATATTGTTTTGATATATGGAAATTAAAGATAAATTGTTCATTCTTCTGTTGGGGTCTGACTGAGAAGGAGACTTGCACATGGGTCAATGCACAGTGAAGTGCCCTATTATGTGTGACAATGGGTCCAAAAATTCAAAGTAACCCAAAACTGAAAATATACAGTTATTTTGTATAGCTAGTACATGTATGTACAATTAGTTAATCTACAAAGAAAAAGTAAAATGGACAGGTACATGTAGGTATAAGGATGCATTACGAGTTACATACCCTTGTATGCATGGTAACGGCTGTAACGGAGACACACAAATAGCACCAATGGAGAGCAACCTAAAAGGTTGGTGGAAGAATTTTCAACCTTGTATTACCTTTATTTGGTAGTCAATAAAGATTAAAGAGTTTACAGGGGCACCAAGAACTTCCAATTTGTTTTGAAACACATGTTTACAGTAGGCCTATGTACAACACCAAAATGTGAATACAGTATCCAGGAAATTTTATATTGTGTCAATTATACATGCCACACTCCTCAAAAAGGTCTTATTTCAATCCATTACAATCAAGGTGCTTGCTGTATTAATTATAAATGAAAAGAATATCATGTACCTGGTGAAAATACATCATACATTGTTGCACACAACCTGACTTGGAGGAGTAACGGGTGTAACGGAGATGCACACTTTGCAATTATGACATACATGTACTTCTATAACATGTTGGTTTGGGAAAACATGTACTTGTACAGAAAATGCAAACTTCAAACAGCCCTCAACAGTAATTTTCTTGGTACTGTATAAAACTACACACTGCTGTAACACATATTTACAGTATCCCCCAACACCAAAATGTGAATAATGTATCAAGTAAATTTTATATTGTGTCAATTAATGTATACGTGCAACACTCTTCAAAAAGGTCTTACATGTATTTCAGTCCAGTACAATCAAGGTGCTTGCTGTATTAATTATAAATGAAAAGAATATCATGTACCTGGTAAAAATACATCATACAATGTTGCACACAACCTGACTTGGAGGAGTAACAGGTGTAACGGAGACCCACACTTTGCAATTATGACATACATGTACTTCTATAACATGTTGGTTTGGGAAAACATGTACTTGTACAGAAAATGCAAACTTCAAATAGCCCTCATATTGTCTTGGTATTAACTACACACTGCTGTATAATTATGCTTGAAATACTCAAATTTAATGGACGTGTAACAATCAAAAGGAAATTGATCGAGCTCACTGATACATTTACCTGTACCAATCATCATGGGAATTTCAAAATACTCTGAAATTCAAAGAAATAGCATTTGAAGACAAAACCAGTCATTGTTGCTTATTTTGATGGCTGCAAACTATTGATGAAATAATACATACATGTACAGGTGCATTTAGGTTGTGTACATCAGTGTACGGGTAAAACAAATTTAATATCTTTATCCCCGATGCAAAAAAAAAAATACATCTTTCAATTTATATAGTCTTTCTTAAAATAACATTCCCTTAGAAAAATAAAAAAAATCAAAACCATTGAGGATCCTCGAGGCTAATCTTTTGGGCCACTAAGTCAAAATTCTGTGGTACGAAGCGCTATGAAATTTGGTCAGCTGGTAAAAAAAAAATTAATTTCAAAAGGGAGGGAGCTCCTTAAAGTTCATTTAGCTTGATTTGGTTGCTGATGAAGGTGTATCGTAAGCGAGTGCTGCTTGATGCAAGTAGTGAAGGAGCAGGCAGTTTATGAAGGACGTCCGTAATAGGCAGTGCCCAGATGTCATCAACAGGAGGCCACACATACTGGTTTGGTGCAACTTCCTTCATATATTTGACCTGAAGTGTTTCTCCTTCTGTTGAGAGTACCTGAATGCCAGTAAGAATGAGCAAAACCAAAATCACAATTTTTTAATATCAATACCTTAGCATAAAGAACATGTAGGCCTACTGGTTTGAATTGTTCAGAGAAACATTTCTATCTTGAATTCGCCTTGGGAAAATTATGTTTTTAATTTTGTGGTCTATATAAACCATAGGACCAGCTTTACAATGTGCTTTGATCAAGTCATGTTTCAAATTCATAAATGTTTTCTGAGTGAATTATTTACCTGTGCCATATATTTCTCATAGGTCTTTTTCCCCTTTATCTACGTAGCATCAAACAAAATCCTGGGCCTGGAGTTCTTCTGCAATTCAGAAATCATAATGAATTGACAAATTATAAATGTATCACAACAAAATATAAGTTATAAATAAATTGAAATGCAGTCTTGCCATGCTTATATTCCAGATTTTCTTGGGGACACCAAAACATCATGGCAAATTTTCAACTTTCCCCCATTTCTGTTTAAAGTATTGTTTGTACTATTTGATACTGCAAACAATCTAATATACATCATGTTGTATGGTAGGGCATGCCAAAAGTACATGCCAATGTATTGAAAATGTATCAAATTAATTACCTGTTGTATCCTGATCTGATCCTTCTCTTCTCTCTTCATCAACACCAGTAAGTGTACATCTCTGTCAAGACTTGGTTTTTCTACACTTTTTGGTTTTCCATTGGGTTCTTCTCCACTTGGTTGTTCTTTACTAGGCTCTCCTGTATGGGTTGTTTGTTACCGTAGTTTCATCACTAGCATCATACACAGTGTCTTCATCATGTACTGATTTCTCTGGTGTGTTATTCTCAATCACTTTCATGGTTTTGGTCATCCATGGTTTGGTGATCTGATCATATAAGGCATGGTCTCTTGTTAGCTTCACAGTTCACACAGAAACATGATAACTGATGAACCTTAACTTTTCCTGGTGAGATGCCCTGAACACTGGAGTTTTCTTGTACCCGCCAAGGTCTTACCATCTCTTTGCGGTCTGTTCCTGGTTATTTCATTTGTTGTTACAAGGTAGAAAACTCGTCTAGAATGATTGCATGTTCCATCTGGTTGGTTTGCAGGTTTTACCAATTTTTTTTGGCAAAACTCGAAGAAGGATGAAGCATTGGTGATTACAAATTCTTCACTTTTAACTGATCTTTCAGCTGCTTTTTTAATCACCTCACTGTCGCATGGCCCCTTGCTATGGCGTTAGCTAAAGAAGTGTCGCTCAGTGATAAATCCAAAACCTTCTTGACTGTAAGACAAATCAACAAATGGGATCTTCGATTTGTACTGCCCAGCGCATCCGTCGGTGAACTGGACAATTCTTTTGATGGACAACTTGCGCACATCTACAAGATGGTCATTTGCAATTTTTGTGAAACAAGCCACTGCATGACTATCATGCTTGAGGTCAGAGGTGACAATATTAATGCACTCTCGCACAAGACCAGATGCACCGGTACTGGGCTACAATGGGATGTAGGGTGACTTGTGTTTTCCCCCAGTAGGCTGATTGAATCTCTTGCTGGTAGATGCAAGTATAATTTTCGGCAAAATCCATCACGCATACAACTGTGTCACTCAGGGGATTGCTGCTGATATTTACATACTGCAAATGTTGCCACTGTGCAGTGAATATGTGTTCTGCAAATGACTCCATTGATTCTGAAAGCTGCATCACCATTTCACGAAGGCTTCCATTTTCTGAAGTAAGTGTCATCTTCGGCTGCTTGTGTCCAGGTGCATCTTCCCTCTTCCATCTAAGCCATGTGACTGGTACATTGCCATGTGTTTACAATATCGTGAGATGGCTTGAAATTCCTCCAGTACCAAAAGATGGACATTTACGTTGAATACATGCCATTTTATGAAATGGGGCCGACTCATCTTTTTGACAACATGTTAGGTTGATGGCTTCATACTTGTTAGAGATCTTGCAGTCATTTAGCTTGTACTTGATTGCCTGTTGGTTGATGATCTTTAATTTCAACTCGACATTGGTGCAATATTCACAAAGGCACTGGTATAATCTTGTGTGCTTTTGGTTGAGAACATTGTTTGGTCTGAGCATGGCAAACTTACGGAATCCTAGTTTGGATGAAGGATTTTCTTCCTTCCACTTGTTATATACTATACTCAAAACAATTTAGGGAACACCGGATTTTTAACATCAAATAGGTTTGAAATGTTCCATGAACCGGGATTTTCATTTGCAACCCCCTCTCTCTTTCAGTAGTCATGTCATGAAATGTGTAATCACTACATGCATCCTTTATCATCTGTTTCATTGTGCAGTTGTTTCTCATCAATTCTGTGAAACATTGTGTTTATCTGAAATAAATTATCTTGCTTTAACTGAGATTATTCCGGTGTTCCCTAAATTGTTTTGAGTAGTATATGTTGTTGACAAAGTGTTTTGGATGACGAACTTACACATGTAGGCTCCATACTCTTCCCAATTATTTTTTTGTTTCGCATACTGGAACTAATATCTGGTCTTACGTAGAAATCCTTTACATTT
Organism: Zoroaster sp. YZ-2022; assembly: GCA_029582265.1. Classification (NCBI taxonomy): domain Eukaryota; kingdom Metazoa; phylum Echinodermata; class Asteroidea; order Forcipulatida; family Zoroasteridae; genus Zoroaster; species Zoroaster sp. YZ-2022. The sequence goes on from CM055837.1 coordinate 12,410,739, forward strand.
TTCTGAATATCTTCAGAGGTTGCATCACACCTTTTCAGGCTGCAAGGACAAGAATCCAGTGAGGAATATTTTAGAAGGGTCTTGTACCTTATCCCTACCTCTTTAGATATGGCTCTTTTCATTATATACTTCTTTGTCACTTTTGTGCAGAAATTCCACAGGAAAGATTTTCTGGGGTTCTTGCATACATGTGATGCGTTTTTCTTTGCCAGGTGTTTCTGTGTATTTTTCAAACATTCATACATGTATATGTTTGAAAGCCTTTGATGAGCATCAGGTGAACTGCCAAGGTTTTGCTTTTCCAAAGCTACCTTTTTTTTATGAGAAGCAGCACTGACAATGTGGCTGATTACTTCAGCTAACTTTGTGGGGGATTTTGGCAGATTTTGTTTAGCACGCTGTGCAGCCTTTCTTTTGGAGCAGTTGGATGAATACCCTGGGGTTGACGGTGGCTGCTGATTGGTTGTGCCTAATTTCCTTGCTCGATCTTCTGCCCTCTTCGTTTGCATCCTTAATCTGTTTTTCTCACGTACCCATCGGCGCTTGTAACCTGACATTCTTGCTCTCTCTCAGCCCTTTTATTTTCTCTCTTTTTCCTGCGTTGTTCTTCAGTTCTTTGCTCTTGCTTCTGCTTAGCAGCTCTGGTCTCTTTTTGTGGCTGTTTTTTCTTGTCAAGTGTGTGTGGAATTTCTATCTTATTAGTGGCATCGGCTTTTTCTTGTTTTCTCTCTCTGTATTTCTTCATTCTGATGCGACTCTGTTCCCTTTTTGTTGCTACTTGTTCTTCACTGAGTAGTCTTCGACGACAGAAGCTTCTTCTTTCATCTTCTTTCATTTTGTTAAACTTGTTTTCATCTTTTTTCAACTTTATTCTGTACCTTCTCATCTTTTCAGCTGCACAAGAATATTTTTCAACATCTGATGAAGATGGCGATGTTAGAGTCTTAACATTTATGGTCATTTTTTTCTTGTCTTCATGGTGCAATTCCCAAGGATCTAGAACAATGTCAAAGGAAACAGACATTCATCCAAATGAGTATTCCCCCAGGCCAAATTCAATTGCAATGTGAAAAAGTCTAACCATCCATGGACACGCAAAATTAATTTCCTTCACAAACATTCAAAAATATATCATATATGTTTTTACTTATTTGGATTTTGTTATAAAAATAATCAAGTCTTTGCATTACGTTCAATTTGTTTACGAACTGCTAGGAAGCCCATTAAAGCGCGGGTACCAGCTACACCTGCTACTACCAAGTTCATTCATAAAAATACTCGCTGGTACTCGGCCATCATAATGTTTTTGTAGGGCGCCAGCGTGGCGGAACCAGCGCAAATTGTTGTTTACCACGAGAGGGCGCTATTTTAAAAAGTCGATCGCTGTTGTATGTTGAACTTGAATTGACAAAAAATATTATTCTCGTCATGTCATTTAGTGGTTATCGTGGACGCTTGTTTGTGGTTTTAGAACTTAACAGGGATATCAGTTTTCCTTTTAAATGAAACTGCAATGATATATCAGCCTTTCCGTTGTCTGAAAAGGCCATTCTAATAATAAACATCAACTCTCTTCACGTTATGACTCGCCCATAAAATGCACAAAAAAATGTGTGTCGAAGATTACGACCATTCTTGCATTGTGTGTCGTATAATGTTCGTTGCAACCATGACTGAGAATTTGATTGACTGTCAAGACCATTTTCATCATTCACTTTTTACTAAAAATGCATTGCAACGGTACTACAAAACATGGTGACATGAGTTCCAAAAATAATACGCATTCTTCTAAGTATGTACACAAAGTGTGGAATGGTCGTAACTTACCGTTCGGTCGTAATTTTTGGCCAACTTGGCGACACAATCACCTTCGCTTGTGGCTTGACCACACCAAGGCTGAAGTGGGCACTGTCGGGCGTGCGTTTTCATTGGTTGGCGATGCACTTACGATGGTGTAGTTTACTACACATTCCCGCGCTTTAAACGATATTTTCAGCCGGGCAGTTACGGCCGTAACGCGGCGACACACTGATAAGAACAATATTCCGCGATGTCTGGGAAGTCATTAAAAGTTTCTTTGTATGTTTTGAATATTAAATGAATAGCCCTTTTCAAATAATAATAAAAACAATTACAGAACTTTTATACCAATATTGATGGAGAACGGCATATTTATACAATTCGGCAACACACAATGTTATGACCATAATGTTGATCTTTTGTTATTATTTTTGTCTCAAAAAACTTACGAATTTTTTTCAATTTATGTTTTTTTTTATATCAATAAGCCCATGCAGTTTCTACATACAAAGACACTATTAAACTATTAAGTATTCAGTTAAATAGGGACAATTAAAAATTAATCATGAAAATGTCACAAAAAATAACATTTCTTTCCTGTCTTTCTTTCGCTATAAAAATGAAAATAAAATTAATTGATCAAATATTTTAATTATATTATTTTAATAAAGCATAGACATTCAAATGAGAAATTTAATTCAAAATTTGTTCTTTTCATTTAACAAGAGCACATACTGTCTTTCATGATACCAAAAGGTGGCACTTTACTGTGCATTGACCCACAACCGTTTACTTGCAACTTGCAAGACAAAGTGAAGCATGTGAACAAGTCAAACATTATTTCCACGTCTCCGCAAGCTTACCTCTCAGAAACCCCGACTAAAGGAACACAACAGTTGGTAATATAACCAGTGTTGTACTGATGTACATGTACATATGTTGGTAATAACCAATGTTGTACTGTACATATATATGTTGGTAATAACCAGTGTTGTACTGTACATACACATATATGTACATGTACCTTCCCTTAAATCCAAATATTGCAAAGTCTTCAAATTTTGCTGGGGGTATAAAGATGGACCATGCTCCCAGACTATTTACTAGGAAGAGGGTTTCAATGCATACTGTGCTGTAAATGCCCCCATATACTGCATGTTACATGTACAGTACATGTATGTGATGCTGCTATGCCTTGCAGTTGCATAAGTTTATATGTATCATGTTTGATTCTAGAATAAGCCACCAGCTGCATTAAGTGCCAAAGAAACCAAACACAGCATTAAATAAGAACTAATATTGTCCTTAAATAAGACTTTGCATGGTGAAAAGAAAAGACTGTTTGCAGTGACACTATGTAGAAATTCTCTTTTTGAGTAGTAAATAGTTCTGAAAAGAACCGGTTGGTTACAACTCGCTGTTTCGAACGGTATGCTCTGTGGAGTGCCATGGTCGAGCGGTTTAGTGCAGCGGATTTGTGTTCTGATGGCTGAGTCGTCAGAATGTGGGTTTGAATCCCAACCGCGACCATGGTGCCTGTGTCCTTGAGCAAGACACTTTACCATAATTGCTTCTCTCCACCCAGGGGTAAATGGGTACCTGTGAGGGCAGAGTTGGTTATTGTGTTTGATTAGCCCTATATGCGCTGTAATGGCAGCAATTGAGCTACTCCCCAGGAGCTGAGATGATTTCGGGAATGATTTATGAGCCTGATGATCAGGGGTAATAATATATAATGCGCCTTGAGCACCAGTTTGGTGGATACGTGCGCTGTATAAGTCCACATTATTATTATCTTCAGGAGAATCGTTTGTATACATTCATGTATACATGACACTGTACATGTACAGTATGTATACATGTACATACAATGATCGACTATTACCACTATGTTTGTGCATAAACATGCAGTAGCCTTATTTAAAAGAAAACCCACACATGACACGTATCTCTAATTACTTGGGTCATTATAAACTGAAGTGTAATCGCTTTTTTCCAACAGCTGTTATTTCAGCTTTGTTAGGTCTTCAAGAAAAAATACGGAAGTTAGAAGTTGAACGTGCTGAGGCAGAAGGAAACCTGAAATCTCTGGCAAGTGAAACAACTCATTATCGTGATTTATTACAGAGACAACAAACAGTTACACAACCTTCATATGCACCAAGTTCAAAGCACTCTCAAGGTATGTAAATTGTAAAACAATAGTCGGATTGACATGTCATTTTATTTGGTTTTATTTCACAATGGTTCCACACTTTCAAATTGTTTTGTGTTGTACATGTACGGGTTATACATTTTGTACATGTACACGTTATCGGAAGTCTATTTACCTGCATGAAGTGTGCCACTCGTATACTAACCTAGTCCACAGCACAGTACCAGAAGTCTATTTACCTACATGAAGTGTGCCACTCGTATACTAACCCTAGTCCACAGCACAGTACCAGAAGTCTATTACCTCCATGAAGTGTGCCACTCGTATACTAACCCTAGTCCACAGCACAGTACCAGAAGTCTATTACCTCCATGAAGTGTGCCACTCGTGTACTAACCTAGTCCATGGCATACATGTACATGTAGTACCAGAAGTCTATTACCTACATGAAGTGTGCCACTTGTGTACTAACCTAGTCCACGGCATAGTACCAGAAGTCTATTACCTACATGAAGTGTGCCACTCGTGTACTAACCTAGTCCACGGCATAGTACCAGAAGTCTATTACTTACATGAAGTGTGCCACTCATGTACTAACCTAGTCCACGGCATAGTACCAGAAGTCTATTACTTACATGAAGTGTGCCACTCATGTACTAACCTAGTCCATGGCATACATGTAGTACCAGAAGTCTCTTACCTACATGAAGTGTGCCACTTATGTACTAACCTAGTCCACGGCATAGTAGTACCAGAAGTCTCTTACCTACATGAAGTGTGCCGCTTGTGTACTAACCTAGTCCACGGCATAGTACCAGAAGTCTGTTACCTACATGAAGTGTGCCGCTTGTGTACTAACCTAGTCCACGGCATAGTACCAGAAGTCTATTACCTACATGAAGTGTGCCGCTTGTGTACTAACCTAGTCCACGGCATAGTACCAGAAATCTATTACCTACATGAAGTGTGCCGCTTGTGTACTAACCTAGTCCACGGCATAGTACCAGAAGTCTATTACCTACATGAAGTGTGCCGCTTGTGTACTAACCTAGTCCACAGCATAGTACTCCAAGAACAATGAATTTGGCCCATTCATGATGTATTGTTCCACAAACTGACGCGCAAGGTCTCAAAAAAGAAGTAGTGTAGTTTGGGAGACTTACCCGGCGTGTGAGAGAACTGTACTGTATCGCCCATGCACCTTAGTGTTTATCATGTTTGTTCATTGTTTGCCCCACTTACGACAGCGTTGGGCAGGTTAGCAAAACTTGTAACCTTATCATTGTGCATGCAGGCATTTGGAGTACAATGCTGTGGTATGGATTTAGGCCTGTGATTTCTCAGGAGTTTTTACAAATATCCCTTTGCCTCAAAATTTTCTTGAAAGAAGAGAAGTATATTTGTAATAGACTCTGATGTTATGTATAGGGCTGTGCGTTTTTGGAAATTTTTGGAACCGGATACCCAAAATCAGGATACCCGGATTCCTGTTTTCATTTTTGTTGAAAACATGCCTCCGGTGTACTGTAAATGGTAACAAAATTGACCTTTATAATACATATACAGAGGATACCATACTTAAATCGATCTTTTCTTTACTGTGTCGTTTTTATTAAAGTAAAACCTCTTGTTGAAATAAGTACCTGTATTGTATTTACTGAAAGTTACATGTATTTCTGAAATAAAACAGATCGGAGCTACAAAAGTGTCTGTCTTTGATAACCCAAGTTACAATTGTACGATGCACAAAAGAAAGCCCTATGCCTGTGCATGTTTCCTCACATGGCAGCATTTGCGCATGTTTCATTCACGTAATGCAACACGTTGTTCACTGCCTTATCTCCGACATCGAACAACCGTTTACATCAGGTCCCTGTATTCTCATAACAAGCTATAAATTACCCAATCATAATCGGCATGCACTTGCCCCACTAATCTAATAACTAGCTGTGAACAATAGGCAAACGTTCTCTTTTGTGCTGCTGGTTTGATAAGTTGTTTGAAGCAGCTGCTGCCAGGCCATTTGCAGTCTTAAAGATTGGATACAATGTATCACAAACAGTTGGAGAAAAGTGTATGGAAAATGTCCGTAAAATACTACAAAGGCTTTATTGGAGTGTAATCTCTTGAATTTAAAGATAATTGTCTGTAAAAGTGTAAACATGACATTTTTCAAGAGTGACAGATTTCTGTTCACAATGCTCATAATGTTAAGTCCGAATTTTAAAAAGTCGTTTTCGGTAATTGAAACCGATAAATGGAACCAGGTAATGCACCATGACCACCATTCGTTTGCGTAATAATTATGTGGGACAGTTACTGCATCGTGCGTCCCAATCAAATCATCAGCCAGAGTTCACGTGAGTCACGTTCCATGTGACTATGTCATAGTATAAACACGTGACTAAGTTTATTCATGCATAATATACCATGGAGAATAAAACCATGTGATTGTGACACGTCATTTGCACTTCGGAAAATGTGACCGAGTTTGGATTGTACTTACAGTATTTTAAATAACGTCACGTGGTTTATCAAGAGTAGTGTACAGGTGTGTTTGTTTTGTCACGAGACAAGAGTCCCAGCATGGTATAATAGAATAGTGTCCTCATCCCCAACTTTGATCAAGCCGCTCCATGCTTTGATTTATTTCATGACTAATGCTAATGTGAGCACAGAGCACCTGCAATTACTGCAAATGTTATTTTGTTGTCGATTTTTAAGGTAACGCCCATATTCTGAATATATATTTAAATATGCATGATATAATGTACTCGCACATGGTGCGCCAACCAGAGTCGCAGACCACCATGGATAGACAGTGAGACGTACATGTAAACATTGTGTACACATTGTTGGATCAAGTACCCCATTCAATCCCCAACACTTAATCCGTCTGAATAGATTTCTTTTGAGTGGCGGTGGATTTTAAACAACGCCCTGTCAGGCGGTTCCTTTGTGACAGTAGGCTTACCACAGAAGTAGTTCGATTTTTTTTTCTCTCTTCTCTGTCTTCCTAAGTTTTTTCCATGGAATTTCTGACCCGACTGACAATCGAGGATTTTTTTTTTAATCGCGATATATTTTTTTTCTTCGCGATATATTTTTTTTCATCGCGATTTGCCAATATCTCGATAATTTGAAAAGTTCTCGATATCATAATCGAATAAAAAAAAATATTGCGATATTCAATAATATTGTGTCATCGCCCAAGCCTAATGTGCAAATCTGCTATGTTTGGCATCAGGAAAATACATGTAGGATAGATTTTGCAATTTCTTGATAAGGATACTGCCATCAGACTAGTGCATACTTTTGTCACATCACGTCTACCTGTGGTTTACCAGAGTGAAATTGTCAAGCTCCAGCATACGTGCAGAATATGGCTGCCCGTCTTGCCCTGCATTTGTCTAGAAGAACACCAATTCTCTGTCAGCTACATGTACATTGGCTACCGGAGAGGCAAAGACTAGCATTTAAAATCCTGCTCATTACTTATAAGGCAGTGTACATGTATATATGCACCGAGTTACATAACTGATCTGATTGAGCTTTATACACCATCCCGATGCCTTAGATTCTCAAATGAAATCCATCTTGTGCCGAGCACCAGATCATCCACTAAATTCTACAGTGACAGATCATTTTGTCAAGCTGCAACCCAACTGTGGAACAGCCTTCCTGTCAGCATCCGCATCCTTGAACATTTTTAAGTCTCATCTCAAGATGCATTTATTTAATTGCACATAGAGCGCCTTTATAAATAAATATACTTGTTTGTATTATTATATATAGAGCTGGATGCTGATGATCTTGGCTGAGGGTGAAAAAAAAGTGTCTCTGTCAGCATTTTTAATTTTCTTTTTTTTGTGCTATGAAACGATGTCCAATTGCAGCCAAAATTGCTGGATTGATAGGAATTCTGCCTTGCTGTGCTTTAAACGACTTGTGAGGCCTCTCTTAGCCACTATACTTTGTACACGTATGGGAAATTTGGTCCCCGCGTATACAATGTATCACGTATTTCCTTGTTGGGGGAAAAAAAAAGATGGCAAAAAAAAAAAAAAAAAAAAGCATGTCACCACACCGATTTTGAAGATGACTGATGACCAGAAACCAGAGACATTTTGGGGGGCCTTAAATAGGTTTTATTTAAATCTTTTTAAGGACTTTCACTTGTTAACTTTGTACTGTTTTCTTGTAATACTTGTAATACTGTGCAAGAGGCACTGTATAAATGCATTATTATTATTATTATTATTATTATTATTATTATTATTATTATTATGTTGTTGTTGTTGTTGTTGTTGTTGTTGTTGTTGTTGTTGTTGTTGCTGTTGTTGTTGCTGCTGCTGCTGCTGCTGCTGCTGCTGCTGCTGCTGCTGCTGCTGCTGCTGCTGCTGCTGCTGCTGCTGCTGCTGCTGCTGCTGCTGCTGCTGCTGCTGCTGCTGCTGCTGCTGCTGCTGCTGCTGCTGCTGCTGCTGCTGCTGCTGCTGCTGCTGCTGCTGCTGCTGTTGCTGTTGCTGTTGCTGTTGCTGTTGCTGTTGCTGTTGCTGTTGCTGTTGTTGTTGTTGTTGTTGTTGTTGTTGTTGTTGTTGTTGTTGTTGTTGTTGTTGTTGTTGTTGTTATTAATTGGGTATACAAGGGCATAATATTATGTACATCAGGCCGGGCCTGGGTTTTTAATGTGTTTTGAGGGGAAATTATGGCCACTCATCTGGGTTAGGCTGGTGCCTGCATGATGTTCCCATAGTTGTGTGGTACATGTATTTTGGTGTGATCTGTGTATAGTAAGTGCTGCAATAACAGCACACTATACTAATAATGACCAGATTTTGACAACCTACAAAGAGAAGTGGTGCAAGTTGGTTCAAATTTCACATTGTGTGATGGTGAAATTAAAAATATGCAAGGGTTTCCATCATGGGAGTCAACAATCTTTAAAATTCTACCATCAGTTGGAAGTAATAGTAAAAAGTAATCAAGTATAGGTTTAACTTTAGGCCTTTTAATACAAAAAAGTTCATGACTCCTAGTCCTACAAGTTTCAGAGATGCTCATTTGTCATCTCTCTTCAGCAGCCTTGTCCTTCTCAAACTTGTTTCTGTCAGTAAACGTAGCAAGATCCAGCATATCCTGAGTTACAATGTAGTTTCTGTACTTGTCGGTCCACCTGGTGACATTTTGCAAGAATTTATCTTGCCGTTTCTCACTGTGCAGTGAAAACCTTCTGTTCTCAGTGAATTACATAAATCCAGGTAAAACTTGTAGCTTTGCATGGTGAACAGGATAAGACTAATTGCGGTGACATCATGTGAAATCCAAACCAGCTTTAGTCTGGAAACACTGCCAATAGTCGCTGGATCACAATGTAAAATGCATTTATACAGGGGTGATTTTTCGACTAAATCGCTGTCTTCAGTATCTGCCATGTTGATCAACAATGTTATCTCCAACCCTTTTCCCAATGTGGAGAGCATACAATATATGATCCCCTTCAATAAATCTATACATGTATGCCTGAAGTCAGCTTGCCCAGCATGCCATTGTGTCCACTGTCAATGTCATCAGAGAAAACAAAATGTCTAACAACAAATCTGCACCCTCGCAAAAATGTGACCATTCCCAATTAAAGCCCTTAAAATGATCAGGAAACATGAGATCAAAACATGATACAAATTTAAAGTGCATGTTCTTGTACCAAATAGAGGGTAACATTTTTATTTTTTTATTTGTCACCATGATCACCTTTAACCTTTTGGATCTTCCCCAACCCATGGAGGAAGAATGTCTTGGAAAAAATTAAAGTTCACACACTGACACAAGGTGGACAGGTAAAGCATTGCTTCAGAGGGCTTGATAAAAAAGGGAACAATAGTCCTCAGAAGGAAATCTCATAGTAGTTGGAAGCTATTTGTGTACAAATCCTATGGGACCTACTCAAGAAAGTTAAAGTCCAACAACGATGGGAAAAGTAGAGGGGAACAATGGAAGTACAGTAATACCGACATATGTGGGTATGTCTACCCATAAAAACTGAGGACGTTTAACAAAAGGGAACAAGAGGTCCTTAGTTGTCGGCCATGTTCATGGTTGGTATTTGTGTACAAAACCAATGGGATGTTGCTAAACTGTCCAATAACAAACACACAATCACACAGAGTGAAAACATCCTCTCTAAGCAAGAATCCACAAAGCAGCCAGGAGCAGAAGTGTATATTTAACAATTTAGAAAAAAGTCTTTTTTTTTAATTTAAAAAAAAAAAAATTAAAAAATTAAAAAAATAAAAATAAAAAAACAGGCCAAGGCTGCAATCATGTGGATTCAGCCCACTCCATCCTACTCCCAAATACACATAACACTAATTTAAACTAACAAACAAAATAATACAACAAAAATAAATAAACTCTAAACCCTAAATCTAAAACCCACTGTACATGCTGGATTTATATTGTACATTAAGTACATTATGATTTCTAGAGTTATGTGTTACAAATGATATTTATTTCTCTTAGAACTAAAGAGTCAACTTGCTGATGCTGAAACTCGCAGTGAGTTGTTGGAGAAACAACTGGAGTATATGAGGAACATGGTACGTTGTGCTGAACAGGAAAGAAATAAGGCACTGAAACAACAAGAGCTACAAAGCACACAACAGGCACAGATTACAAGTGAAAAAGTCAACAGTCAGGGAGTTAAGCTACATAGTTTGGAAAAAGAGTATGAAGAATTGAAGATTACACAGGCAGTGGCTGAGGTATGTAAAGTAATGACCACATCACCTACATCGCTGGAGGAAAATGCAATATATTTTTCAATCTTCACAATCATCAATAATGAAGAGTTTATGTTCTTTAGTTCAGGGATATATGATTTTTTCATAATGTTTGATTTGATTTACATGTAATTTTATATTCTCCAAACTGTAACTTCCAGTTCAATCGCATGACTGTCAATACTTCCCCAAATTGTTTTAATTAATTTGATCATAAACTGTGCTAAATTTTATAAAATTAAGTTTAAAAAAATAAACATTTATAAAAATCTCATAAAGTTTCCCCTATTAATAAAAAAAATAATAATAATCAGAAAAACCAACAAAATTACAAGGTGAACAAGTCAGCACTAGGTTGGTCAATGTAGATAGTTCTTGCACATACCTTGGCCCTTTCTATTTTAAGTAATGCCTCTCCAAATTGCTTGTGATCATGGCTAACCGACTCGGCCAGTGGTTTGGTACATTACATGCAGTGCTGGTACTACATGTAGGCCCAGGCTCCTTGGTAGATGTAGATCTTGACGTCGTACTCGTCTAGTCAACTTTGACGTTGGTACTGCTCCCAGATTGAATCTAACTTGAATCCCCAGACTTTTCTTCATTGAAACATTTTTATCAATGGAATCTTCAGTAAAATGGGCCGAGCATATTTTTGACAACTCCAACAGAGTGAAATCAGAACCAGTGATGTTTACAAAGCAAAACCATTCCCCACGAGTCGCTAAATTTTGGGGGAACTACAGCTAAAATACATACGGATTTTTACCGAATTGTGTGTGCAACTACATGTACAGTAACAAGAGAGTGGCATTATACAATGATATGTAATTCCAAATCTCTATAAATACATAAAATAGACCAAAATTAAAAAGACATCAAGCACTCTGAAAAATCTTATGTAAGATGTAAAATGTATGTAAATTTATCAAAATATATTTGTATGTTTCAGCAGAACCTCATTGTTTATAAACATTCTTGTTCAACGTGGTGTTACATGTACATACCGGAATAATCTATGTTATTAACCCTAACCTTCCCAAATCCTCCAAAATCCTCTTTGCTAAAGTGAAGGATTTTGAAGGATTTTGAAGGATTGAGGTTACATGCTACATGCTCTTTGCTAAAGTGAAGGATTTTGAAGGATTGAGGTTATTAGGCATACTTGCCTTTCCATTGTACATGTACATCCATGTTTGTTGTAGTGATTGCAAGGTCAGTGCTTGGGTCAGTGGACACTGTTTATTGATCCATGCATGCAGGGAGGGTCCCTGGCCATGTACATGTATCACAGATTAGAAACACATGTGTGCATACATGTCATGTGCTTGCTTTACTACTGAAAGATTTTGGAGCATTCAGGTTATGTGTAAGCAAATGGGCCTAGGGAATTAGGAAGGATTCAGGTTATGTGTAAGCAAATGGGCCTAGGGAGTTAGGAAGGATTCAGGTTATGTGTAAGCAAATGGGCCTAGGGAATTAGGAAGGATTCAGGTTATGTGTAAGCAAATGGGCCTAGGGAGTTAGGAAGGATTCAGGTTATGTGTAAGCAAATGGGCCTAGGGAGATAGTGTTAAGACATCACTCTTTCTACCAATATTTACAAGAAAGCTGAAAAATCAATTACTTAATGCATAATTTTAAATGACAAATTTATTTCTATTTATGTATGTATTTGTTTATGTATTTATCTATTAGTTTAAAATGTATACCCCTGTATATCTGTGACTGTAGTCCTTTGTATTGTACATGTTTTTCTGTCAAGCACAAATGCTTCTTTTTCACCTGAGCCTAAATGTCATAATGCTATTTCATTGCATTCAGTGTTACTATTTAATTATTGATTTAAAGGCACCTGGCACTGGTATTTTGTCCAAATGTAGCTTTTGTCATAAATATATACATTTTTATGAGTGGAATGTGAATAAACAAGTAACTAAGGTTACAGAAATAGTGGTTTTATTGTATTTACGGCTTTAGAATAGGCCACCCCTTTACATTGACACATGGTGGCGCTGTTCGTGACGTCATTCGAGGCGGGGATATTTGAAGAAAATGTGTAGTCTGGCCCCATACATTACGTCTGGGTACCTGATCGGTACGATGCGTCACCGAATCCGAGTAACCGAATCCGAGTACGACAATGAGAAACCTCAATCAAGCCTCAAACCATTTCCATATTTTAAATGAATAAAAAAGCAATATGAAGAATTATATATGACTACTGTACTACTACTAGTCATGCTAGTGCATAGAAAGCGAATCAATTAATTATGTAATTAATCTCTGACAAACCTGACAGAATGACACATTGGTCATTGCACTATAGTCTATACACAACTGTCAAGTCTGTCATGAACTGCCAGCACACATACTTACAAAATGTATGCCTAACCTGTAACCTAGTTTCAGATGAAACGACAACGTAAAACAAGGCCCAAGGGAAGCATGCAAGTTTTCACGATAGTAGGTGCAGCAATGCCGCTAGTGCTACGAAAACTGCATAGCGTCACTGCATAGCGCTGAAAACGACGTCGGACAGGACCACTTTGCCCTCGTTATCCTGACTTTCGCTGCCCATAACCCTATATTTGGGATCAGCTGGAAACAGATGCAGGCTGACCCCATCTTTAGTTGTTTTGTTGCATCCAGCAGCAATACACCTGGTCGGCATTGCTGGGAAAATGCCGGAAAATGCCTTTTATAACAAACCAAACCACACGTGTGTAAACACAGGCAATTCTCGAGGGCGTCGAGGGGGGTCGATGTTCCATCAGCGGCGAATCCTTCCTCGAATGACGTCACAAACAGGGATGGGCGGAGTCACCCTCCAAACAACTTCATATTGTTTTTAAACATATAAATCCTGACAAATAATCACTCAAACAATTTGTTTATTGTTAATACACATATACTTTATTGTTTAAATCAATAAAAAACCTATTGCCAGGTGCCTTTAACTTGTTTAAGTTATATTTTACTGCAATTTTTCAAAAATTATGTACCCAAAAGTGTTGAAATAAATGAAATAACTTGGTTACTTTCACCATGCAAAGCTTCTAATCTTATTGATTTTTATGTTTTATTTTATTTAAACAGAGCAAAATTCAAGATTTAGAGAATAAGATCAAAGAAGGGAAACACCAAAGAGAAATAATGCAGTCAAGAACAGCACAGGTAAGACTGTAGATATATAAATTAATGTACAAAATAAATATACCCTCCATTTACCCTATTTGACGCACAAGGTTATATAATCAATTGGACAGTAACTTACAAGTGAAATTAGAAGTTGGGCGTTTCAGTTTGTTTCAGTGAAGGATTCTCTTGTAAAATGCTGAATTTCAATGTGTAATTACACATATGCATGGACGTCTTGAGTGCTGGCTTTTGATGCGCACAGAATTGCGGTCATTAAAAAATTGATGTGGGTATAATGACTCACCCCCAAACTGTAAGTTTACGGGGGCTCAAAAAATGTACCCAGGAAGTCTTATTCATCTTATTCCAAAATGGTTGTAAAATTTGTTTCCTTGGAATTTTTTTTTTAAATGTTTAAAATAAAATGGTATAATTTGGAGAAGCTCTCAAAACTCTCAAAGCTCTCAATATTCTTGAAAGACCAATAAAATGAATAGTGGATATAATTTTTGCAAAAGGTACTTTGAAACTAATGTGTAAAAACTACTGATGAAGTAAACATCATCGAATTAAGTAGTCTTCATTCGCTTCTTCTAGAAGGAATATGTCCATTTTGAGGATCCACATTTCTTTAAAAAATCATTGCAAATGTGAAGCGTTCATATGTTTTAGTTTCCACAGATAACAGCTTGCTGACAGCATAGAAGAATAAAATCACAGATGTTCATGAATAAAAATGGGGTCATGTACATCCCTTAATATTTGTATCTAGTAAAGTAGTATCAGTGGTTAAACAAATTTTTCCACTTTCACAAGCACTAACTTTCTAGTAGAATGTCTATTTTTGTAATAAGCATGAGCTACATAAGTTAATATGCAACTTGTAATACACCATAGTTTTGTAAGTTTTATTTCACGAGTGAATAAGAGTGATATTCATGTGTATATATATATATATATATATATATATATATATATATATATATATATATATATATATATATATATACAGTGTCCCCATAAAAAGTATACCGAGATAAAAATTACTGTAATGGCAAAACTACTTTATATATGGAAAGAAATATATCTCTAGAAAGGGCAGAATGTCCTCTTTGCAATAGTATACAGCTTGTGATGTTATTGACACAGATGAGTGAACAAATTAGACAGATGTTAAGGGTACTGAAAGCAGGACTGTGACAAGTTTGCATATTTGAATAACAAAGGTCCAAAAAACATTTTTTTAAACCTGCACATTTATTTTTTGAGGTAAGTAGCGAAAACAAAGCAGATTACATTGTTTTAGGTACATTCCTTGTTTTCAAGAATGTGTTGAAAAAGCAAAGGTATTTGGTATTCTGCACACTTGCATGGTTGAGCTATGTTATTCAAATATGCAAACTTGTCACAGTCCTGCTTTCAGTACCCTTAACATCTGTCTAGTTTGTTCACTCATCTGTGTCAATAACATCACAAGCTGTATACCATTGCAAAGAGGACATTCTGCCCTTTCTAGAGATATATTTCTCTTTCCCATATATAAAGTAGTTTTGCCATTACAGTAATTTTTATCTCGGTATACTT
Organism: Zoroaster sp. YZ-2022; assembly: GCA_029582265.1. Lineage (NCBI taxonomy): Eukaryota > Metazoa > Echinodermata > Asteroidea > Forcipulatida > Zoroasteridae > Zoroaster > Zoroaster sp. YZ-2022. Next base: position 12,426,195 of record CM055837.1, read on the forward strand.
TTTATGGGGACACCCTGTATATATATATATATATATTATTCATATAATGCTTTTGACTTAATTATTGAATTGTTATCCGTTATCTTTCAGCTTCAGACTGTAGCAAAATGTAATGAGATATTTCCAGAGACAAGTCCCTTGCACAACGTAAAGAGGTCCAGGAAGAAGAAAACCAAAATGACCAGCAAACAGCTTACTTCAGAGCCACCATTAAGAAGCAAGCCACCATTAAGAAGCAAGCCACCATTAAGAAGCAAGCCACCCTGCACTTCAAGACACCTAAAATTTAAGATGGAAAATGTTCCATTTGTGGCTGCAACGGTATACATTTAATTTATTCTAAGTTTATCACTTTCACTTCATGAATAAATTAACAGAATGAAGCACATGGCAGCTACATGATTTTAAGAAAGGAGTAGCGTGCTCTCACCACCATGATGGATATTCTTTAAGCTAGGATCATCTAAGAATTCAGTCGCAGCTCTCAATGCCATGATGGCCATTCTAGTAGCTAGGCTCATCTGAGAATGCAGTCGCAGAAATCAATCAATGCCATGATGGCTACTTTTGTAGCTAGGACCATCTAAGAAATTAGTTGCAGTCTCATGCAATGATGGTGTGAGCTGCATTCTTAGATGGTCCGAGCTAAAGCGGTCATCATTGCAGAGAGCTGTAAATCTATTTTAATATGGTCTTAGTAGTGAAAGCTGTGATTCTTATAAGGTCTTGTATTCTGAAGTGAGAGCTATGAATGCATTCATATGGTCATAGATACCAGTGGAAGTTGGACTGCAATCTTAGATGGTCTAGCTACAAGATTGACCATTATGTTGATTAGAAATGCGACTGCATTCTTATCTGGTCCTAGGTTGTAGAGCGGTCATCATTGCAGTGACAGCTTTACTTGCTCACAAAATCCTTACAGAAGTTATACATTGTAAGCAACCCGTAGATACATGTAGTTCTCTCTACATGAAAAGGGGCACCGATTAATAACGTGTGATGGAAAACACCAACACCACTATGTTCAGTTAATACATATTATGTTATGGCATAATTCTCTTTCCATATTGGGCCTTGAGAAGAAGACTGGCTGGTCTATGGAATTGTCACAAACTTTTCTTCTGTTCTACATTTGTTTCTCCTACCTATCAGTTGCTTTCTTTCCTCCCCGTACTCTCTTGGGAACATCACCCATGAGGAAAATATTACCATCATGAAAGAGTTAGTTTCTCTCCCAATCAGCAAAACACAGAAACTTCACATGAATGGGGCAGGGCTGCTTGCTTGGTCGTCTTGGGGCTTTGATGGAGTGTCGTGGCCGAGCGGTCTAGCTTACCGGACTCAAGTTCTGGTGTTAGTAGCAGAATGTGGGTTCGAAACCCGGCCGTGACACTTGTGTCCTTGAGCAAGACACTTAACCATAATTGCTTCTCTCCACCCAGGGGTTAAATGGGTACCTGTGAGGGCAGAGTTGGTTGATTAGCCCTATATGCGCTGTAATGGCAGCAATTGAGCTGTATACTCCCCAGGGAGCTGAGATGGTTTCAGGAATGATTTATGAGCCTTATGAGCAGGGGTAATAATATAATGCGCCTTGAGCACCACTCAGTTGGTGGATATGTGCGCTATATAAGTCCACACATTATTATTATTATTATTATTATTATTATTATTATTATTATTATTATTATTATTTTTTGATAATTTCCACATCGGACTAGGGTGAGCTTGATCAATTTCAATTTGGTTGTGATTGCTCCATACCCATGTGGGGTCCTAGCAGTTCTCCAATAACTAGACAGCAGTCTGAAGTATCTCCCTCACTGAACTCTGGCACTCCTCAGACCACTAAGTTGTTCCTTTGGGACCGGTTACTCAGATCATCTAGCTTAGCCTTAAGCATGGTAACTTGATCCTTTCAGGGAAAACATTGACGAGACAACTGGAAATCCTACATAGAAACATTCATGGTTTCCAAACTCAAAATCACACACTTGACCCTTCATAGTTCAAGCTCTCCTTCAAACATGAACAGGCGTCGTTCCACCGAATCTAGTCGTGAGATTACACCCTGTTATTTTGTCTTCTGCAACCAAGTTCAATATATCTCTCTTCAGGCTGTCCACCATGTTGGTTGGTACTCACGCTTCCATCATCTTTCTGCCTTCAAGATTTTCTGGTCGCTGTTTTACCAGGTTTTTTTCCCTGCCATTTATCAATGAAATAAATACTCCTAAAAAGGTTTTGGCGCTGTAAAATTCTTAATTTAAACAATAATTTGGCGACATGACCTGAGTGTTGAACAACACATGTCCTACTTCGTCAGTGCCATTAGCAGTCATGGTTTAATTATAAGTTTGGCCATCATGTCAGTGAGAGCTGCGATTGCATTCTTAGATGGTCTTGATTAAGATTTGCCAACATCTACTTCCACATAGGGTTATTTAATGTAGCAGATGATCGTATATAAATGGAAATTATTATTTTTAATTCATTTTTTTTCTCATATTTTGAATATCAAAGATTCTTCCATTGTCTGTTGAAGGATCATGGCAAAGATCAAAGTTTATGTAACATGCATCATTTGAAGCATTTAATATCTATAGGTGAGTTTTTGTATTTATCTTTATCTTTCAGGCCACTACCCCCAGTCATAATGTGAATGTTAATATGCAGAATTTAATTGCTATGATGAAGACTCATAATTCTGCATGGTGTAGTAAATCATCTCTAAAGGGACGGCGGAATGATCAAACTAATAAATCCAAGAAGTCATCTTCTGTTTCAGTAACTAACAGTGACAGTGACCTTTCTGATTTGTTACTTGGTCTTCAAGATGAGTTTGGGCAGCTGGCATTGTGAGTATGTACATGTATGTTTAACTTAACGAGTGTGTTATCAAACAGTGAGCTTGCACCAGAATGTGTTCTCTGCCAAAGTTTATGACTTATTATTTCCTAGTTTTTATAACATAAATTATTAGAGAAAATTAAATAGTAAAAATAAATGTACTTAAGAATAGTCAAGCAAGCTGTTGATAATCATGAGGAATAGCATAATATTTGGAAGGAATTTCTATTTAAAAATACTTTATTTAATCATTTAAACATGAAACTACCATGCAGTGATACATGTAGCTATAATGTTACACATAATTACAATAATAAATAAAAGTCAGTATCCTTGACATGAGAGGCAAGCTTGTTAAACACTTTGCTTCCAGTCATTCAAAAACTTTGGTATTATTTTAAAACAGCTTGTATTATAAGGTAATGGTATATTATATAAATGTTGGGGGGTTATATCTCCTAAATGCTTTGACTGTTCACACTCAAATTTCCTTACAATTCTTCAAGACTTCCCGCATACCAAAATTACTGAAGTTTTGAGTTCATGCTTACCATGGCCAATTGAATTTCAACTATTTATGGGTAAATGCATTAAATTTAAGACTAGTAAGACTAATTGCGGTGACACCATGTGGAATCTCAATTGAGTAGTAATTAGTTCTGAAAAGAACTGGAGTTACAACTCAATGTTTCGATCGATGGGATGGGATGTTTGTACCATTATTCATTGTATAAATCTGTGATAAATGCATCCATACTTTATATGAAACAAGAGATACATGTACATTGTAATACCAACCTCTGAAAGTTTCAGCTTATTTCATTTTCAATGAAAATGCATTCAGATTTGTTTGTATTCATTCCAATATCCAATGTGATCGTTAATGTTTTTGTAGACTACCAATAAGGGAATAAAAGTGGCGTACTTTTATTCCCATTCATAAATGCCTGTATCGATTTTGGGGACACAGAAAACAAAGAACATCTCGTCACTCTGATTGGTTCAAATGTGCATTGCGCATTGCACACTGGCTAAATAGAACAGCTGGCAAACAAACTGACACATACGTGCTACTCCAATTTTGATATTAAAACCATGTGTCTTTACTATTCATTAGTACACCCCCACGTGATTACGTTTTGTCCAGTCAGGTTGTCCAAACTGTCTTGCTGGATCGATTGGAATTCTGCTGCAATGTGTTTTGAACGACTTTTTTCACAGGGTATGAACATTCGGCCTCTCTTAGCCACCGTATTTTGTGTTTTGTTTTGTCTGCTTCCAATTACCACATACGTACATGTACATGTACATGTATATGTATCACTAAAAAAAAGACCTATGACCTTGCCAATTTGAAATGAATTGCAGCTGTGATTTATTTCCCATGAATGAATGCACACACATCTGAATGCATTCTTATTATTTGCTTGTTAATGACACAATTAAATGAGTTAAACTTTCACAGGTTAGTTTCTGTTCATCCCTATTGATTCTTATAAGGGAAGGATACATTGACAGATATTTACCAGTTGTGTACAATTCCTATAAATGACATAATAATAAATTTAATAACTAGAGGTATAGAGTTTGTTAAAAACAAACTCAGGGTGTTCGAGTGTGCCTAATATGACGTCATCACCTAAAGTTGTTAAAAGACTAGAGTTACTTCAGGAGATATGAGTTTTCATAATATGTAATTAAAATACCACATATTGTGTTATACTGAATACATTAACTTCCGGTTTAATCATGTGATGTCATTCATACTTCACAAAATTTTTCCTCTAATATGGGTGTCAATTGTGCCAAATTTGGTAAAATTCTGTCTGTTTTCTTTTTTTAAACCTCTCACTGTTTTTAAACTTGAACTTCCAGTTTTGACCGGAAGTAAGAGTCAATAAGGTCATGCCTTTGTATCAAATGTCGAGTCATCCATGTTCTGTATGATTATGAAGGAATCAAGAAATTATCTATTGTGGTTCACAAGATATAAAATATATTGTTTTATTATAATTAATTACGTAATAATTCATTAGATGACCTCACCATGATTTTCACAACGTTACCTGGAACTATATGTTAAGGTCTAACTATTTGTTAAGCTTTAAGGTTCTTTGAACTCCGCAACTATGTTTTGACTGTACAAATAAATTTACAGATTATTATACAGTCCATTTTCGCAGTTTACAGAGCGCCTACATTCGTACAGACAAGGTATAACAATGAAATGTAACATGGTGAACATATATTCATGAGCAATCTAATAGCCAATAAGAACAACATAAATTTGTTACGATGGAAATCTATTCAATCACGATGCGCAGAAAGAGGCAGGTGATCCTCAAACACTTCCTGGGCACATTGCCCACACAGCCATCATCAGCACCACTCGGTCTCATAGCTGTGAATAGAAAGTCTAAAAGTATAACGATAATAAACTTTGACTGGTGTAAAAATAGATCAAGAAGGATTGTACACTATGAGCTAGCATTAATTATCTAGAAACATCAACACTAAACTATCGATAACTGTCCACAATGACACAATTATTCTTCTTCATGATCATGACAAAATAACATTAATAGTTTGGTTCAATTTCTGAGAGAGAGGCTTTATGATCTGTGATGATGTCATGAAACATTTTTGGAAAAGTTACTAGTCACTTTATGAATGAAGAAAAAACTAACTTTTACAAACACCACAATAATACTTAAATGTTTAGGCCTTAATCTTTTTATTTATTTATTTATTTTTGTTGTTTTTATATAAATATCAAAGACTAAAAATATAATGAAACATATCATTTGGTTATTGCATAAATTAAAATGAAAAATACCTGCACTAACCATTTAGAACTTTGCTAGCCGGCTAACCAAAACCAATATTTAAAAATAAATACCCAACAATTTTGGGAAAAGTTACTAACCATTTTGTTATTCTAGACGCTTTTTCTGCCACATTGGTTATTAAACAATCATTGTTGGAAGTTGTTGATGTTTTTCGTTTTAAAACTATACACATTATTCCATTTGCAAAATTAAATTTAATTAAGTTAATAAAATAATAAAAAGAAAAGAAATTGTTAATTTGACTGCATCAATCGCGAAAAGATGTGAAACATCATATTTCAAGATCAGGTAATTGAAGTCATGAATGCCAAAAACGATCTGTTAGAATTCACTCTTAGATTTAGAACAAGTGTTAACAATTCCAAAACTGTGTACAAAAATAACAGCTTGAAATAAAGGACGATAGTGAAAATACCATAAACTGTTTGGACACGAATGTGCAGGCGATGTATTATATTCTAATTAGATACTGCTGTGTGCAGTGAATGTAATACAGTGTATACAGTTTAAACACTGTATATGACTCTTGTCTGTGTGTGTCAAGGCCGTTCACACGCAATGGGCCGTGCATGCATGTATATAGTACATCTGAAAAGTTGTTCACTTAAACTTCCGTTTTCGACCGGAAGGAGAGGTCAAATTGGGGTCATGTCTGTGTACGAAATGTGACATAGTTCAAGGTCTTTAAGACGATGCAAAGATTGTGAAAATATCTTCTGTAGTTCATGAGATATGATTTTTTGAAATTTTCAACTTCCGGTTTCGACCGGAAGGAGAGGTCGGATTGGGGTCACATCTGTGTACGAAAAATCACATAATTAAAGATCTATAACATGGTGCAAAGACTGTGAAAATATCGTTTGTGGTTCATGAGATGATTTTTTGAAAATATTAACCTTTGATTTAGTGTAATTCGATATCTGATGACCTCACTATGACGTCACAACTTAGTGTACAACTACATGTTAAGGTTTAGGTACAACTACATGTTAAGGTCTAACTATGTGTTTTTTTGTCTCTGGATAAGTCTTATTGAGAAGAAGAAAGAAGAAAAAAAAGGAACAATATCAAGAGGTGTTCGCGCCGTAGCTCGAACACCTAAAAATAAAAACAATTATTGCACAAAGTATGTTTCGTGCAGTTTGTAAAATATCCTTGTATTTTATATACGTTTATAAGCACAGGAAACCTATTTATTCAAATATCTAGTCCTGTGGTGGACATTTCCTTTGTAAATTAAGTTACTTGATATCAATCATTTTCATCTTTCAGTGAGCATCAAGAAATTACAAAACAAATCCAGGAGACAACAGAATTGAGGTTACAAGAGGATCTAGAACAAGAACTAGCACTTATTTGTGCAAAAATGGAATCAAAGGGAGACCAGATTAGCAAGCTAAAAAGACACAAGCAAAAGGTAACAGAAAACTGCCCATTGTATGTACAGGAAAGGGAGTGGTGTCAATTGCTTAATTGGCCATTCATATATTCATCAATAAGATTGTATGTACAGGAAAGGGAGTGGTGAGCAATTGCTTAATTGGCCATTCATATATTCATAAATAAGATTGTATGTTCAGGAAAGGGAGTGGTGAGCAATTGCTTAATTGGCCATTCATATATTCATAAATAAGATTGTATGTTCAGGAAAGGGAGTGGTGAGCAATTGCTTAATTGGCCACTCATATATTCATAAATAAGATTGTATGTTCAGGAAAGGGAGTGGTGAGCAATTGCTTAATTGGCCATTCATATATTCATAAATAAGATTGTATGTTCAGGAAAGGTAGTGGTGAGCAATTGCTTAATTGGCCATTCATATATTCATAAATAAGATTGTATGTTCAGGAAAGGTAGTGGTGAGCAATTGCTTAATTGGCCATTCATATATTCATAAATAAGATTGTTCAGGAAAGGGAGTGGTGAGCAATTGCTTAATTGGCCATTCATATAAATAAGATTGTTCAGGAAAGGGAGTGGTGTGCAATTGCTTAATTGGCCATTCATATATTCATCAATAAGATTGTATGTTCAGGAAAGGGAGTGGTGTGCAATTGCTTAATTGGCCATTCATATATTCATAAATAAGATTGTATGTTCAGGAAAGGGAGTGGTGAGCAATTGCTTAATTGGCCACTCATATATTCATAAATAAGATTGTATGTTCAGGAAAGGGAGTGGTGAGCAATTGCTTAATTGGCCATTCATATATTCATAAATAAGATTGTATGTTCAGGAAAGGGAGTGGTGAGCAATTGCTTAATTGGCCATTCATATATTCATAAATAAGATTGTATGTTCAGGAAAGGGAGTGGTATGCAATTGCTTAATTGGCCATTCATATATTCATAAATAAGATTGTATGTTCAGGAAAGGTAGTGGTGAGCAATTGCTTAATTGGCCATTCATATATTCATAAATAAGATTGTTCAGGAAAGGGAGTGGTGAGCAATTGCTTAATTGGCCATTCATATATTCATCAATAAGATTGTATGTTCAGGAAAGGGAGTGGTGTGCAATTGCTTAATTGGCCATTCATATATTCATAAATAAGATTGTATGTTCAGGAAAGGTAGTGGTGAGCAATTGCTTAATTGGCCATTCATATATTCATAAATAAGATTGTATGTTCAGGAAAGGGAGTGGTGAGCAATTGCTTAATTGGCCATTCATATATTCATAAATAAGATTGTATGTTCAGGAAAGGGAGTGGTGTGCAATTGCTTAATTGGCCATTCATATATTCATAAATAAGATTGTATGTTCAGGAAAGGGAGTGGTGAGCAATTGCCTAATTGGCCATTCATATATTCATAAATAAGATTGTTCAGGAAAGGGAGTAGTGAGCAATTGCTTAATTGGCCATTCATATATTCATCAATAAGATTGTATGTTCAGAAAAGGGAGTGGTGTGCAATTAATTGGCCATTCATATATTCATCAATAAGATTGTATGTTCAGGAAAGGGAGTGGTGTGCAATTTCTTAATTGGCCATTCATATATTCATCAATAAGATTGTATGTTCAGGAAAGGGAGTGGTGTGCAATTGCTTAATTGGCCATTCATATATTCATCAATAAGATTGTATGTTCAGGAAAGGGAGTGGTGAGCAATTGCTTAATTGGCCATTCATATATTCATCAATAAGATTGTATGTTCAGGAAAGGGAGTGGTGAGCAATTGCTTAATTGGCCATTCATATATTCATAAATAAGATTGTTCAGGAAAGGTAGTGGTGAGCAATTGCTTAATTGGCCATTCATATATTCATAAATAAGATTGTATGTTCAGGAAAGGGAGTGATGTGCAAAGCGAAGATAGGTACCACACAAGACTGAAAGCATTCAGTAATGTTACTGACTAGGTACCAGCCACATGCATGCACATAGCCAGGGTTGGAATTTTTGGGGGCACATTCCGTGCATGCTCTTGTGAGCCAGAATTTTTCGCACAATTATTTGTTGGTATGGGGGGGATGGCCCACCCCTTTGAATTTTTGAAACAAACATCCAATTTGCAAAATGGTGATACCTCGTTTGTGAAGAGTATATCGAGACAAATTATGGTTAATTAGGTAATTTAAATTAGGTTATTAAATTTAAACCAAACTCTGACATTTTTTTGGGGGGCACGTGCCCCCCCGTGCCCCCTCGTAGCTACGTGCCTGGCCATGTGCATTACCATTATAGGTGAGCATGCATGTAAACATCACATGATATGCGTTGATGTACCAAGTCATGCAGCATGACCAGCTTTTCAGTGGATCAGCTGATTTCCTCTTTTTTGGTTTTTCAGCTGTGCCATTGAAAACTGAAAAACGATATATAAATTCTTGCTGTGCCTGGAATTTTCCTCTTTTTTGACAAACTGCAGTTGCATGCCTGCACTCTGACTCTGCGTACATGTACATTGTATATGGTAGTTTATTGAGAACATCTTCCATGATTTTCAATCAATACGGGGGCGAATTTTACCTTTAAATGGACAACTTGACTTGGGAAACTATCAGGGATGTCATACCGTGTGTGTACCCTTTTGCTTGCTTTTCCTTTCAGAGTGACTTCATATCTGCATTATTCAGTCCATCAATGCATAGGGTATATCAGTGTGTTGTTTATATGCATGTTCATTGTTCACACATGGTGCCAGTCAGTAACAGTGCAGTCTGCTACCTGTCAGTGTTATGTCAGCACCAATCCTTCCCTCAGCAACCGAATACTGATTTAGCTTAAATTTACTAAGTGAAATTTGGCAGTTAATTTCTGGTAATCTTTTGAAAAATGTGTGCTACAAATTACAGAAGTTCAACCGTGTGTTACAAATTGCAATGGGACTTGTCAAGCCACTATGGCCTGCTTGAAAGCATTTCCCAAAATACTGGCTAGAACACAGATGAACAGACACACTTTGGAGATTTATGTAATTCTTGTCTATGGCCACCTGATAGTTCCACCAATGGAATTTAAATCTTAAGCAGAATTCCCCAAAATAAAGACATTTCAGGAGAAAAATATGGATGGATTTTTCTGCCAGACGAAAAAACTACATGTATATGAAAATGCATATAATACTTCATGCTGCTACCCACCCATTCCATGTTTATTGAACCTCTGATGACAAATTGCAAAAATAAACAGCTGTCAGCCATTTTGTGAATTGGCTGTGTGGACGCGTGCATTTTCAAACTTTTTTTTTTATAATTAAAATCATGTTTTTTGAGACAAATGTGATTTTAGTCGGTATCATGGATGTCTATTAAGTCGAAAAAGTGAATGAAGTACTAGATAAATAGTGGCTTAGATAACTGTGTGTATTAATTTGACTTCAATAACGTTCAATTTTGCATGATCACAGATTCACAGTAACCAGTGCAACAGTGTGCAAAAGTCAAAACCCTTTGTTCAATCACCAATAATTGCGTCATCTTCATTTACCAGAAATAGTTCATTGAATTACAGATTGCCAAAAAGAAGACTATCAACGAAGCAAAACCAAACTCAGTTCGAAAAGTCTGGTCATCTCCAACTGCCCCATTCAGTGAAGGTGAGGTAAAAGTCATCACAACAGTCAAGACAACAGGCAAAGGAATCAAATCTATGCAAATCCTAAGCCCTACTTCAAAGATAAATCAACATATGCTTCGTAACCTGAAAACACTTCAAACATCATTACGTAAAGATGATGTGAGTTGGGAATGAAATTTAATTTGAAGGATCATACAGAAATTTAAGTTGTGTTCAGATTAGACTATCTAGGGTTTAAACTAAGATTCGTTTAAACAAATTCATATTTTCTAGTGTCTAGGAAGCTAATCACTTGCAAATGAGACATTGTTATTTCCAATGAAGAAAACGTTTTTGGGGTATTTTGTGAAAAAAAAGAAGAATCTCAAGTGTTTTTCGTTTAATTGGATCATTGTTCATTTCCTTTAAGAAAGGAAAAGAAATATTTAGAAATAAGCTACTTTGAGCCAAAATGATTTTATGATGCCACCCAATATGTTTTGTGGAGTGTCGTGGCCGAGCGGTCTAGCTTACCGGACTCAAGTTCTGGTGTTAGCAGCAGAATGTGGGTTCGAATCCCGGCCGTGACACTTGTGTCCTTGAGCAAGACACTTAACCATGGGTACCTGTGAGGGCAGAGTTGGTTGATTAGCCCTACATGTATATGCGCTGTAATGGCAGCAATTGAGCTGTATACTCCCCAGGGAGCTGAGATGGTTTCAGGAATGATTTATGAGCCTTATGAGCAGGGGTAATAATATAATGCACCTTGAGCACCACTCAGTTGGTGGATACGTGCGCTATATAAGTCCACACATTATTATTATTATTATTATTATTAAGTATTTGTTTTCCTTCCTAAAGGAATTTCATCTTTTAAATCTATTTTTTTACATAATTTGTTTAATGAATTCAAGGTTAATTTATTTCCACAGTAAAACAAATGAATACAGAATACATTCAAGATACATATTTATGAAGAGGAGTATTACTATGGAGTGATCCATTAAGAAGCAAAGCTTGTAAGCATGGGCCCCTAGTGCATGCATGTGTCTTCAGCTGTTATACGTACAAGAGGGTCAGGTCAAATGTCATCTCAGAGTGAAAACCACTGTGTTGAAAAGCTCAAGGCACATGTATAGCCTTTGAGAACACATTTGCTGGAAAAGAAACAAATGTCAGCCACATCAACTGACATCCTCAGTCAAATATGTAAAGCTTTCCTTTCAGTCACTTGGTTAGTGTAAATGGACAACTTTTGCCCAAGTAAATTGACCAGGTTTGACTGACAGATCCACAAATTTCACTAGGAACGGTTGTTGTTGATAATATTTCCAATGTATATTATACATGTATATATGCTCCTGAACATAGATGACCATCACAGTCTGACCAGGACCCGATTTCATAGCGCTGCTTACTGGTTTTCTTGCTAACTATTGCTTAAGCATATTTCACAGGTTAGCAAGCAAATTCAGAGTGGTGCGTGCATGTTCACCATGGATTTGTATTGTTGTGTCACTCAGCAATAACGGCTATCAAGTTAGCGTGCCTTTCTCTATGCTTAACGGTAAGCAGTGCTATGAAATGAAAAATGTACAATAAGCAAAAAAATTGCTGCTTAGTGGCTCTATGAAATTGGGCCCAGGATATAATTCATTGCCTATAATTAAATAATTGTATTAATTATTACTTTTTGAGTGTTTGAAATTGTTTATAATGAATCTAGTTAATTTGGTAGGTGTTCTTACAAATGTAACTAATGAATTAAAATGCACTATACACTGTTGTGATCCAATCTGAAAATATTTCCCAGTCCTACAGTTTTGATTATAAGACACTCATGTTAAAACAATTGTTTTTATTTGGCCTTGTGATACTTTTCTTTTAATATTGTGGCCCCGCCCATAAAATAAGCAGATTAAAGTAGGGGTCTACACCTGAACATGTTTTACCTTCATCCTGTTTTCATTTAAGACACAAATTGAAATAAACTTTCAATGTTAAACTAAGCTTTCTCAATTTTGTGTGTTGGCTACCCACTTTTGTAACATTGTGGTATCACCCATTAGATAGGCAGAATACAAGAAGGGTCTACATCTGATATTTTTCTTCTTCATTCTTTTTCCATGTAAGACACATTTTTAAACTAACTTTCAAAGTTGTAGACAGTTTTCTTGTTTTTGGTGTTGTGCGACCAACTTGTTTAATATTGTGGTCACGGCGATTAAATAGGCAGAATACAAGAAGGGTCAACATCTGAAAATGTTTAATCTTCATCCTATTTCCATTTAGACACAAATTTCAACAAACTTTCAGTGAGATTTCTCGATTTGATGTTGTAACATTGTGGCCCCGCCCATAAAATTGGCAGAATACAAGAGGGGTCAATATCTGAAAATGTTTTACTTTCATCCCATTTCCATTTTAGAATTTTTATACAAAACTTTTATTTTGAAGACAAGTATCCTGTTGGACGCACCCACATAAGGCCAAATAAAAAAAATTGTTGAGTTGCCCTCCAGTGAAAATATTTGAAGGGGTCGGTCGGTCGGGATTTTTTTTTTTTTTTTTTTTTTTCTCCTTGACTGTCATTTTAAGATTGAAATGCATTGGAACTGAAACCACATACCATGTTTTTCATTTGTATACCTATCAGCAAGGAATTTTGCTTCAGAATAAAAGTATCCCAAGCAGTTTTGTTGTACTTTTCGGTGTGATTGACACAGCAAATTCATCCAACATGCGAGTGGCCATTCGATTTGAAAACGTGTAGATTGAGTCGCAATCGTTGACACACGTACAGTGCGGGGAGCCAGTGCACAACGTGTGAGGGCCATTTGATTTGAAAACGTGTAGATTTGAGTCGCAATCGTTGGCACACAGTGTGTGCGAAGGCAGTGCACCATGTGAGGGCCTGGGCCATTCGATTTGAAAACATGTAGATTGAGTCTTGGGTACCGGTAAATTTACCGGTAAAAAAAGTGGGAAATTTCACAAATCAAACGTATTATGTTTTATACAAAGAAAATTGGTAAGTTTCATTAATAAATAGGCCTATGAATGACGGGAAAAAAAAAACGAAAAAAAAAACCCGACCCGAGATTTCAGCACTTTTGGGTCGGTCGGTGGAGGGCAACTCAACATCTTTTTTTTTTTGGCCTAATGCAAAATATGAGATGCATGCAACATGTAGTAGTCTTCATGTTTCCATTTTAAGATATAATGGGGAAACCAGCGACTGGAAAACACTCAACGGTGGAGTCCCGCAAGGAACATGCGTTGGTCCCCTTGCATTCGTAGCACTTGTCAATGACGCAGCCAAAGACACCGAAATTACATCGCTGAAGTATGTCGACGACCTAACATTGGTTGGGCAAAGCAACCGTAACAATCCATCGGTAATGCAGAGTGAACTTGATAATCTTGACGAGTGGGTTAACAACAACAACATGAAACTAAATGCTAATAAGTGTGCTTCTATGGAAGTTACCTTTGCTAGGAGCCACCCAATCCAACTACCACTCACTATCAATAATGTCCCACTACAACAAGTTGATACCGTCAAGATCCTAGGACTGCAGATAACCAAAGACTTAAAATGGGAAACACATATTAAAGACATTCTAAAGAAAGCGAATGGCCGACTCCATCTAATGAAGACATTAAAACATTTCAAAATGCCCTTATATGATCTTAATACCATCTTTAAAGGTTATGTCAGACCCATTACTGAGTATGCTGCCCCTGCTTGGCACCCAGGCCTCACTACTAGGGAAAGTGTGATGCTAGAGAAAATCCAACGTAGAGCCTGTAAGATAATGATGGGCAGAGAGTACTTGAGCTATGAAAATGCTCTTGTTCAGTGCAACCTCAATACTTTAGCTGAAAGAAGAGAACAACTGTGTATGAATTTCTTCCAATCGCTCATTACATCAGACATTTTTAGTAGTTGGCTCCCACCTAGAAGAAAGGATGTTCACAAAAGGAATCTTAGAAACCCCAATAAATTCTCCCTACCCCTCTGTAAGACAAAACGATGCCAAAAAAGCCCTATAATGTACATGACTAAGAAGTGGAATGATAGTCATTAATTTTTTTTTTACTATAAGATGTGGTCCTAATTTTACGTATTCTAAGTACTTTTTACCAGCTCTGCAGATTCATTTACGTTTTGGCTTTCTTAATTCGTTCTTACATGCATTATGACTTATCTGGGGATTTACTGTAAATTTGCTCTGTAATGTTCTACATAATAAGTTTACACTTTTAATTTTTTTTATAAACATCTCTTTTTTATTTGTTTCTTACATGCATTATGACCTTTCTTGGATTTTCTGTTGCTTGATGTATGTCCACCACCCTTTTTCGAACTACTGTTAATTTGCACTCCAATGTTTTATACAATAAGTTTATTTAGTTTATTTATTTTATTGTTTTATAAATATCTCTTTCTTTTTTGTTTCTTGATACGTGCATCATGACCTTCCTGGGGATCTTCTGTTGTTTGATATATGTTTACCACCCCCTTTTTGAATTACTGTGTATTATTTTGTTTTGCTCTAAATTATTTTCCTTAATAAGTTTATAACTCTTATTGTTTATAAAGATCTCCTTTTTTTCTGTGTAATAGTCTTAATACCAATTTTATTTTTAATTTTATATATCGTATTTTTAATATTGTTACTATTCTTGTAATTCTGCCGCTGGCGGCGATTTGAATAGATTTTTAATAAACCATTGAATAAATAATAATAAATAATATCATTACAGTAAGTTTAATCATTTGTACCCCTTTGTGAACCCCCATACAAAATGTCATGCTTTTACCACTGAGTGCAAACAAATTTGGTTATAGTAGATGAATCTGGTCTACTAATGTTTGACGTCACACTGACCAACCAAGTGGCTATTGCCTATCCGATTAGTAAGTGTGACGTCATTTCAACATAAGCCACTTGCCTTGCATGGCGTGGCTCAATTCGCAAACATACAAAACTGCATTGTCCATTTTTTATATATATAGAAATTGTAATGAGTAAGTAAGACCATGTCCTTTCTCTATGGTAAGACGTAAGACGTGCATGTCTGCATTTTTAGTTAAACAAAAGCTTGTCTCCCACCGATTTTAAAACCGACCTATGACCAGAAACCAGAGACCTTTTTTTGTCCTAAGACTAGCATTGATTGCAATTTATCTTCTGCAAAAGATTGGAATCTTGCTTATTTCAAAACGTCAATTGAAGGTTCTCAGTCTTAGTACTTTATTTAAGAAAAAATGCACAGTGAATTATCATTGTCTTGGAGATACATCCGTCAATATTCGCCTGCTGAGAGAATACCCACCTCCTGGGGTTAGTGCCCTATTGTATTATTTATTTATTCTGTCCATTGTTGCCCAAACTAAAGGGTGCATTGCAACATTAGTTTGTCGATATTCAGAAATGTTCTGTATTGGACAAGGTTGGCTGAATTATTTTGAAGAGGGTGGCAAAAACCAAACCAGCGTTGTTGCATCCAGGAAGCTCTATCTCTAAATGTAATTTAATTTTGTGCACTTTGGGAAGTAATTGTTGATATTTTAAACAACAAAATTTAAGTTTTTAATTAACAGTGTTACCTGAGCATGCAGCAGTTTAACTTTGTTGGGGAAAAAGAATGAAACGACCTCAATGTTTTCAATTTTGCAATTTTGAATTGTTTTAACATGAAAGCAAAATCATGTGAATTTTATAGTTAATAACGGTCTGCAACGGTCTTGATTATAAATGGATCTGTATTACCATGAATTTATGAAATTTTTACTAGGTTGTTAAAATTTATTTTTGATAACTCATCCATTATGAACACAGTGGAGGAATAAATATGATACCACTGGTATTATTTAGACACTGCAGTTATTTGTTTACACAATAATCATGGAGAATTATAAATTTTCTTTATCGTTTATATTGTTCACATTATTAAAGGTTTATGCCTTCATAAAAAAAAACTTGATCAAACATATCGCTCTATTTTTTATATTGAGGTCCCATTATTTAAATTAAATCTGCTATCAGTAAAATTTCATCTGATTAATTCCACACTTACCATTGTTAGATTTGTAAATGAAATTTGGTACGCTTCTATCAGAAATTTTATTTGAAACTGATGTGCATTATTTTAGGATAATATGATCAAATTGCAATGTTTTGACGACCAAAAATGGGCAGACACAATCTTCGGTCACGGAATGTGTTTGTTTGGCCAACCCGATAACTGTTACACACCACGGTACCCTCAGTCCCGCAGACAGCGATTTCTTTCTCATCAGTGCATGCAGTAAAGTAAATTCCATCATTTGCATTTTTGGCTTCTCCATTGGCTGGGTCACCAACTCATTAAAGATGCAATCTCGGCGTGCGCTTTGTGAGCTTCCGATTTCTACTGGAAATAGTAAAAATGCCAAGTTTGAGGTAGTACCATATTGTTCACCGATATTTTACCCCTAAGAGAAACACTACTGATGCGTGTGTGTGCAGTCATCATGGTGGCGCCAAACCTAGCTGGACACAATTTCTTAGAGCCGATATCAAATACTAGTTATAAAGCACAAACATC
This sequence comes from Zoroaster sp. YZ-2022, assembly GCA_029582265.1. NCBI lineage: Eukaryota > Metazoa > Echinodermata > Asteroidea > Forcipulatida > Zoroasteridae > Zoroaster > Zoroaster sp. YZ-2022. The sequence continues at coordinate 12,443,501 of CM055837.1, forward strand.
TAACAAACATAGCAGCCGAGGCTTGCTTACCGTTTTGGTATTGGTAATTTTGAACCTTGAATGTTGGTACCACGCATATGCATACCATGGGTACATATACATGTGGGGGGGGGGTTGACCCCTTCGTTATTTGTTTAAGCTCCCGGAGGAGACTTTAAGACGTTTTTAAAAAATTTACCTTAAAAACCCTACAGGCCCTAATCGGAAAATTCTAGTAATCTTTAAACAAAAAAATAAATAAATACCTGCAATTTTTTGTTAAATACAAATCTTCCTCATTACAAAGCATTCAAGTTATCTCAGTTAAACAAAATAGCCTTATTCTGGAAAGATAATAACTAGCATTTACATACGCTCTTTTTAGTATAACTGAATAACAGAACAGCGCTTACAATAAATTACCCAACACGACACAAACAAAATAGAGAACTGGCAAGAATTAGTAAATACACAAACACATGGTGTGTCCCACAAGTGCATGGAGTTCATATCAGGTGAACAAGAACAGCAATATTGTAACACCCCAACACGTTTTGGCATGACATAATAAATGAATTATCATTTTAATTAATGATGGTTGCTTTGGAAATAAATATGGCTTAATGAGTTTCTTGAATAGTTGGAACCGTGCAACTCAACCTAAGAATTCAGAACGCAAACTTTGCAGTTCACATTAAACAGAATTGTAGAATAGCGCCCTCTTTAGAAGATGGACTTTCATCAGGAATAGGAATGCAATTGCCACATATATTAATGCTGTCTGAATAAGGCTACTTGTTCATTTCAATGATGAGGTGCTTGACCGAGTAGGCCTGCATACAGTGCTTCCACTTTCAAGGAAATTTCCTTATTTTAAGGAAATTTTGAAATGTTTTGACGCTCTAAGGAAATTTCTGAGGAAATAAAGAAATCTAAGGAAATGCCGTAAATTCTAAGGAAATTCTAAGGAATGTTCGTAAATATATTCGATATTTTTTACGAAATAATGTTGCATAAAAATTAACACTTATTATACCCTCGGTCAGTTTGCGCGCTCTATAGCATTGACCAGGGTTGCCAGTTTTCCGGAAGCTCAGTCCGCCAAATGGGATAAAAAAAACGCCAAATTTGTATTTGATGTATTTTTAGGTAATTGACCCTATATGTAAAGGTATAATACATGGGATTCAATTCGTTACAATTAAGATACGTTAACATATCATTTGAGAATGTAAATTTTATAAAATCTTACTTTTAATTTCCTCATATTATTCAATGTTCATCCCAGTCGAGGACCACGGAGGCTCGGTCCGAGCGCACACATCTCATGCGTCTCGATCAGGAAGGACAGTCTTCCTGCAGTCTCCTCATTAAATCATATTAATTCATCATGTAACTGAATGATCAAACAAGTCTTTGAAAACTTGAAATCAGTGTTCCTTTGAAAAGATTAACACAATTTTCAATTTAAATAAATAAAACAAGAAGTTACAAAAACACCATAAAAGCGAACATCAAATCATAGTGTGTCACGGGTAGCACTAAAAGCACATACAAGTTGAACGTATTAGAGTTCATCGAATTCTTCCGGATCGTCTCTCGGTGGTTCATTCACATCTGGCTCTATCTGATACATATTGTTGTTAAACAGACTGTACAGCACTGGATAGCGGACCGTCTGCACGCACGGCGTGCCGTGCGTTTGGGCTTTATACCAGTTCACTTTTATTTTTTATGGTAGGCCATTTGAAAACGCCAAAAAAACGCCAAAAAGCCGTTTGGCGGGCACTTTTAATTTCTACCCGCCAAACCAACTTAAAAACGCCAAATTGGTTGTTTTTGGCGTGTAAAACGCCAAACTGGCAACCCTGGCATTGACGCAGATTTGAGTAGGCACGGCACAAACAGCCTAGTTGCCGGCTGCAATGTTAGGCACAGCCATGGGCTAGTCTAAGCATGACGCGTCAGATTTTCATGCTACCTAGGCTGGCCTACGCACATGTATGTACTGTATGTCTGGTAAGTGACCACCGCGGGCTCGCATTTAAAGAATTAACGTTACACTAGGCTGCAGGGCACCAACTTAGTTGCCAAAAGAATGCTTATTTTCCCATGAATTGACTTTCCATTTTGAAAGGTTTTGCGCTTTTTTTTCAAGAGCATGCACTTCTTATGGCCTACTGCAACTTTCACATTATTATATGCAAACTGTGTATGCATACAGGGGCTAATACACTTTTGATGATTTAAGTAAAACTAAGGAACATCGGGAAAAAAATCTAAGGAAATGTTTCTGTAAATCTAAGGAAATGTAGATTTGAAAAGTGGAAGCACTGCCTGCATATCTTGTTCGTTAATAGCATAATCATTTGTAAGCGTGCTAGCTACGAAAATAATCAGTACAAATGTTTTAACTTCGCAATTTGTCTTTAAACATGGTATAGGCCTAGGCCTTTTAATTTTAAAATGAAACAATTAATGAAGAGCACACTTTCGTGACTTTTTACAATCCACCGCGTCAAAACCAAGCGCAAACGAGCAAAAACTCAGTTCAAGTTGTCACAAGAGTCGGAGTCACAAGGGTGGAATTTTCCGGGTCGAGTTGTCCGTCACAAGGGTTGATTGTTGTCTGTTAATTCTCGTAAGAGCAAGCGTCACTGTTCCATCCAAGGGCTGATTGCACAGTAGAGAACTCCTTGCCAGCTCTTTGAAGCCCCTGAGCAAAATATTGTCTCCATTCAACCATGGAGTTCCAGCAAGCCCCAAGTACTTCGGCGTACGCCTGGATTGGATACTGTCCTTCAAGCAACATCTAGAAGAAGTTAAGGCCAAGGTGACATCAAGGGTCTCGCTTATCCGACGTCTCGCTGGTACGACCTGGAGAGCCTCCGCCAAGACCCTGCGAATATCCACACAAGCCCTGGTCTTCTCTGCAGCCGAATACTGCGCCCCAGCCTGGAGCAGAAGCCCACACGTGAGAAAGGTTGATGTTCCCATTAACAACGCCCTCCGGATAATAGCTGGTTGCTTGAAGCCCACCCCTGTGTTCCACCTGCCAGTCCTAGCGGGAATCGCCCCAGCCGGCCTCCGACGGGAGGCTGCTACCCTCACCCTGGCAAGGAAAGCCCAGAAATACGACTGGCACATCCTGCACAACACCACAACGCCGGGGCGCCTCCAAGCAGACTCAAGTCCCGCCATCCCTACAACAAGGCGGCACAAGAGAGGCTCTGTTCTATCCCTGTGGACCTGTCTAGAAGCACATGGCTGGCGGCATCTTGGAAGCAGGTGTGGGAGACGGCCGGGCCCACCCGCATCCACCGCTACATCTGGGACCCGGGAGTTGGCGTCGTAGGAGAAGACCTACCACGCCGGCAATGGACCTTGCTGAACCGTCTACGTACGGGGGTCGGCCGCTTCAAATCATCGCTGAAGACGTGGGGCCTGGCAGACAGCGCCGCATGCGAGTGCGGCGAGCCTGAGCAGACTGCCGATCATATAATTACCACCTGCCCCCTATACAGACCACCTTCAGAAGCCGGCCTCTTCGACGTAGGACCAGAGACGAGGGCATGGCTGCACGACACTGAGCTGGCCATCTGATGATACACGAAAGAAGAAGGATAATTATGATTCAACTTATTAATAATTTTGTGAAATATCTCATTTCAAAATTGTTTTCCTTTATAAAAAGAAAAATCAATCTTCCGATGGAAAGATCGTTTTCTGGAGATCTACTATTTGTTAAAATTCATACATTGCAAACCCCTTTAGTTTTGATGGTATTATTAATCTAACCCGTGGTTCGGGGTCGGGGCTGGGTCCGCCCTTCGGGGAAAACTGGGGGTGATTGAGGGTTAAAACTGGTGGGAGATTGAGGGGAAAACTGGTGGGAGATTGACCGAGGGGGAAAACTGGGGTGCATGGGAAAGAAACTGGGAAAACATTCCCCCAGCCAGTGGCGGACCGTCAGGGGGGGCTGGGGGGGGGGGGGCAGCCGTCCCCCGGCCCGGAGCCCCCTGCCCAAAGAAAAGATTTTTTTTTTTTTTTTTTAAACATTCTGGTGGAGGGGGGTGGGGGTGGGGGTGGGGGGACCGGGCCCGAGCTGGAACTTACACAAATCAACCGGGCCCTTTCTTTATTTTGAGCTCCCCTGAAAACATGAAGTGTAATCATGACGGGTCTCTCGGAAATCACGTGTGGTTAGGGAATGATGCCTGGGGGGGGGGGGGGGGGGCCCGACCGGGCCCGACCGTGCGCTCTGCCCCCCGGCCCGGCGGTAACTTGTTCCGCTACTGCCCCCAGCCCCCTCCCCGGCCGTGGCGGCGCCACTAGGTGCTCACGTTTTTGTGAAAATGGCGACAAACTGTTACATTTTTTAAACAATATTTTATAATTATATTCGACAAAACAATTCCAGCGTTTATGAAAAGCTTTTCAAATAATCGTTTGATATAATCTGGTGATCACCAATGATCATGGTACACAAGTTCCTTTAAACAAATCGAATGCCAGAAAGCAAAAGGCAATTAAAATGAATGAATTTACTAGAGCAAGGACCCAGTGGGAATGCAATATTTCCGGGCAGGAAATTGCCGGTAAAATAGCGGAAAACACAGGCGATACATCATGATTAGTTTTGTAATAATTGTTTTAACAGTTCATGAGATTTCCCACATTCGTCCGGCAGAGAGAGAAAAGAACGAAATGGGCCTAACTTCTCAAGTTTAATTAATTAGGCTCAATTGTCTAGTGTTTCAGCACCTATAGATGCTGGAAATGTTCCTTGATTCATAGGTCTATGTTTTATTATTTGAATGGCATCCAATAAAATATAATAATAGACTTTTTTGGCCTTTTTTTGATTAAGTCAAATTTTTCGATACATGAATGAGGTCGAGTTGTCACAAGAGATCGAGTTGTCACAAGGGTCAAGTTGTCCTGAAGGTCGAGTTGTCCTGAAGGTCGAGTTGTCTCAAAGGTCGAGGTTTTTTTAGGTCGAGTTTTCGATAAGGGTCGAGTTTTCGATAAGGGTCGACTTGTCTATCTACGGTTTGTCAGCAGAGTGAGGCTTCGGTTCTGAACTGCGGTAGTTTTGTATTGTTGTAATTATTATAACCGTAACGTTAGGGCAACTTAGGCCTTACAACAAGTACAACTGGTGAGTGTTAAAAATTACTTTTAGTCGGGTTTTACATGAAACGAAAATGGCCTGGACCAGCAGTCTCGATCTTACATTAGCTCCACTTATTGAAGTTATTTTGTGGCGATTTCACTTTTAGTTTTAGCCGGCTGCGGTGCATGGCCGACCATTTCTAACGCCAGATGCATGCAGGAATGTCTCCCTAAATTCGCGCATACTACTAAAAAATATTTATACAACAATAGGCCTTCAACGGGAATGAAAGTGCGCGAATATTACCGGTAACTTTTACTAGTAGTACTAGTAAAAGTTACCGGTAATATTCGCGCACTTTCATTCCCGTTGAAGGCCTATTGTTGTATAAATATTTTTTGTAGGCCTATAAATAATAATTACAAAACTCACTTGCATATTTTGAACCATGTTATTGTTAATTGAACATCATTTCTTCTGAATCATTTGCGACCTGATGCCCACTCGGCCAGGCCATTTTCTCCTCAGTTGTGGTTGGCTTAGCCTTGTCTTTCTTAGCGACTTGGGGAAGCTGAGATTGTGAGAGCCCAGCTAGCAATGTTGGTTTTTCTTGCCATTCTCTTGAAAAGCATCAGGGGAATATTACAGAAGGTAGAGTAGTGAATAAGCCTGGGCGAATAGTTTGATTATTCAAATATTCGCAAAGAGTTGTTGCTAATCATACCCGTATTCGTGGTTTTTTAACTATTTGATTAATCAGGCTGGCATGAATACCTGCAACTATTCAAGAATAATGACCATTCACGAGTAATTGCGAGTAATAATGTATTGCCTTTGCAGTTGCACTCGTGAACTGTTTGATAACTATTTGTGACTACTATTCGCGAGTAACACTGCCAATTGCACTGTTTTGTCTAGGCACTGCTGGTAGTGGTACGCATTGTCGTATTCGCGAATAGTACTCACGAGTAATGCCTTTGAGGAAGCCGACATGGCTGGCTGGATGGCTGGCTGTGACTGCAGCGACTGTTACCTACTGACATGACTGAAGGCTGATAACATCAGAGGCATGCCGCGTCATATGTAACAGTCTTGCCATTGTTCATTTCATGGGTTGGCCGATGTTTAAAACACTTGAGAGTAAATGTAATACGTTGTATACATTGTATTAAGAAGAATAAATCACTTTGCCTTGGCCAACATGTTGAGAAGAAATATCTAAATTATAAGAACTATAAATTAATATAAGGTATATAGTTAAAAACAAATGCTACATGTAGTATCCTTGTGAATTCAATCAATATAATGCTTGGGAAAATGGGACAGAGAGGGTTCTCCCCACATACAAGCTACATGTAGCGTATTGGCCCGATACGCAAAGATTTTTGGCCGATAATGCTGCCAACCAAAATTGCCGAGCACATTTTTTCCACCCGATACGCTATATTTTTTTAGTACCTTTATTGTTCGTAGTGAAAAAAGTGGTCCGGGGAATAATAAGTTATAATCCAACTTTTGTGTATACACCAACACCGAACACACTCTGTTAACATGTCAGCATGTTTATCACGCATGCACAGAATGAAATTCATATCACAGAAAACTCATAACGTAACATGAATGCAGGCGCCAAACAGCGATTCACTGATTCCCTTTGCCAGACCCAATAGAAAGGTGCTTCTTTTCTAAAGACAGGCACCAGTGAAACCACATTGAAACATCGACCCCAATAAATCATGAATATGCAACATAATGAACATATTAATGATCGAACAGCCAATGAGAAAAATAATAAAATAGCAACGATGCAAATCTATCCAATCCCGATGTGCGGAAATGGGGACGTGATACTGGGATCCTGAATTACAACCTCGTGCACAAAAATGTTGACAGCACATGTCTATGAGAAGTGGAGTGATCAAGGTGGCCCCGTAATTGTGACGAAGTTACGGGCTTAATTGATACGATTCTATGTCACTTATATCACCAACTTTGGCATCAGTATTTAAATCTTCATCAAATGACGATGAGGAACAACACAATTGGTCAGTACTAATTTTGGAAACTTTTTCAAAAGCACTTTCGGAAGTCGTAGTTGGTAAACTTATTTTTGCAGCTGTACGCGATGTAATATGCTTTGTGTACAAAACGTACCACAGTAAACAGTCGTAGCGTTAGCTCTCCCATAAATGTACACTGTACGTCATCAAAATAGGCTCAGTGAAAGTGTCCCCGACGGCTTTTGTTTCGGGCCTGTCGTTCGCGGCAGTGGCGAAGTACATGATTTTCATAGGTTTTTGAAGGGTTAAATAAAAATAATGAAAGTCTTATTTTTGGTGATTCCTACTTAGAATTATTTACTTTTTAAAATAGGGTTGAAAATATTTACCATTTTGTATGGTCTTTAATTTCTCCAACCCCTGTTTATAAATTGGCCCTGTAACATGGATACTTGGTGATGGAGATGTTGTTAAAAAATGTTGACAGCACGTGTCTTGAGAAATGGAATGATCAAGGTGGCCCCGTAATATGGATAAGCCTTTTTTAATTTGTGATCAAGAAGATGTGGGTGAGACCTCACCACATTTTATTTGAAAATTTGAAAATTACAAAATTAATAATGCTACCTATAAAGAAAGTAAATTTTAACAATAAAATGAATAAAACATTACTCTTTTCCCACACAATGGCTGCATCAATTCCACAACTCAACCCACTCCATCCTGGCTTCTTGTAGCATCCTACTCTCTTCTAAGTTCTTGGTTTACTTTTTGTGGGACAATTTAAAAAGTACACCACATTATACAACTCTATGCTTGGACACCACATTGTGGGTGCGTTGGAGTTGCTTCCCCGGGTCTGACTCCGGAGCATTCGGGTAGGTCTGACGTCATTGCCGGGGCTTACCTGGGTAAGCCTCAAGTAACCTACTCGTGAAACAGGTCACTTGAGGCAGACCCGGGTAAGTGACATGGCGTGACGTCACTTTGAGAATATTCTGAATGGCTGCCATCTTTGTTTTCAGTGTGGCAATTTCGTGAAGTTTGACATGTACATATTTTCAACCCTAAACAATGAATTTGTGAGTAGAGACTCTTCTTGTACTAGAAGACATGTTGTTTTGTACGAACCTGAGAAATAATTATTTTGCGATCGTTTCATTGTACGATATTTTGTTTACAAGTCCGTGCGACCTTTGACATTCTTCACATCACTTTAACGACCACAAGAGGGCGAACGTTCGACGGGATGCTCGTTCGATTAGCTTGTGTTCGGGGTTTACCCGTGTGACTTCCTTAGATTACATCGGGGAAGCTACTCGAACGCACCCTACACAACTCTGTGATTGTACACCTTAAATACAACTCTATGATTGGACACCTCATTATACAACTCTATAATTGGACACCTCATTATACAACTCTATGATTGGACACCTCATTATACAACTCTATGATTGGACACCTCATTATACAACTCTATGATTGGACACCTCAATATACAACTCTATGATTGGACACCTCATTATACAACTCTATGATTGGACACCTCATTATACATTGTACAACTCTATGATTGGACACCTCATTATACAACTCTATGATTGGGCACAATTTTTGGGACGGCTTGTCATACATTTTGACAAATGAGTAGTTATGTAAAAATGTTTTTAATATTAAAATCTCAATATTTATTTCATAAATACTATGTGGATCATGAAATGATTCATAAACTTGTTTTTTTTCCCACTCTGATGCTGAATATCTCTGTTACAGTGAAACCCTTCAATACATTATCTTAACCTTCCTACTACTACCAGGGTCAAAATCAGTCAAAATGTTGAAATACTTCCCAAGATATATCTAGTGCACTTAAAAGTCAAACACTGTCAAACCTTACGTGTACTAAGTACATTTACAGGTCAAAATGAGTCGACTGTTTGACTGGTAAAAGCATTGTCTGGTATTGTTCAGGGTAGTCAAAATGACAGTAAAAACCAGTCAAAAATGCCCCTGTGTGCACATTTGGGTCAACAGTCAAAACGAGCAGTTGACTGGTTTTGACCTCTACAGCAACTTTCCACTAAAGTGCATCAATAGTACATGTAGGAGGGTTAATGAATATTTAGAAATTGTTTGTATTAGGGCTATGCCAGGTATCCAGGTATCCAGGTACCCGACCGAAACTGTAAATAACTTTTTAAACTTCTGAATTAACATTTAAGCCATACAAATTTGTTAAAAATGACAAATACTTGGATAAAGGCTTCAGAAGTAACATTTGCCAACAGCCTATCACAGACTTGCCGGTTTTTGTTTGATGTATCTAGTTTGTTTTGAGTTGACTGCCGTCATGCCAGTATCACAAGTTGGTATTTGTGCCTAGATATTGTTTGCAGTTATTGGATTAGTGCAAGTGTTGGACACATTAATTCTTTTTGTATGTGTGTGGGAATGGGCATGGTACGAGTCACTTTTTAATAGAGGTGGGAAATTATTATAGTAAATCAACATTTATTATGACTCTAATAAAACAAGAGAAACTTGTTTTCATATTGGTTATTTTATACATTCGTGAGTATTTTACCTGTTTTTACAAAATTGTTTACGGGTACCCGGGTATCGGAAGATTTCCTATTTCGGGTATCCAGTTCCTGAAATAACCGAAAACGTACAGCCTTAGTATGTATATGAAACAATTAGTTTTAATCAAGAAATGTATACTATTTTTGCAAATTTTATTTTCTATTTTACATTCAAGTTTAGAACAATGAAGAGAAGTTAGGTAAAACTTGTAGCTTTGCATGGTGAGGATGATAAGTAAGACTAATTGCGGTGACACCATGTGGAATCTCAATTGAGATTCGGTGCAAAGGATAACCAATTACTTTTTATTCATATTTCATTTAATTTGTCTTCAGGAGAATCCTACATTAACTGAGCAATAGTGCAAAGTCTTCCAGCAATCAATACAACAGTTGATGAAAGTGTATAACCTCGGCAGTAAATGAAATGGAGAAATCTTTAAGTGAAGTTCCTAAAAACAAAGACCAGTTTGAGAGCCAAAATAAAGAAACAGAAATTCTTGTTCAATTGGATGAAAAAACTCCAAAATTGGAAGAAAAAGATGTCAAAAAAGAAGGCAAAAGGACCAAAAAAGGTTAGTATAAGTATGTTTGTCTTTGTTCAGTACACATATTAATTGAAGTGCTGTTACACTAGTTTTTATACAATATGTAAATGATTTAAAAGCTTTAATTGCATTTATTGTTGAGGCTTGTTTTTCATTTTTTATACACTACTGCATGGTTGCCTCTGGTTTATCCCAACTGAAAGTTTGGTTCACTGTAGTATTCCAGAAGTTTAAAAGTGAATTACTTATGATTTTATGAGAATCCATATTTATGGAGATTATTTAAATGCTTCAGTCAACAATAAAAAAATTTTTAAAAAAGGTGAAACGGTCAAAAAATGTTTTTAGGTAATAGCAATAGGAACATAACTTCTTTGGTACAGTACTTGCTGGTAATTACACCATTGTACATCTGATTACATATAACTAAATTCATATCTCAACACTTACTTGATGTGAAGTTGGTACCAAATATCCCAACAAACTATTCTGCCTGAAATGCTGTCATTTTGGAGAAAATGTGAAATGTATTATAACATTTTCAATTGGATCATAGCCATAATCTGTTTCACATTATCATGAATGCAAACAAATCTGAATGCATGAATTTTTTCTCTTTGAAATAAACTGAAACTTTTACATTGGATTCTGTACATCTCTCTTGATTTCTATTTACAGACATTTTACTTTGGTGTACATTGCCTTTAATTAGTAATATTTTACAAGATGTCTGCAGAAGGTGATAGTAGTCTCTTAAGAAGACTTTTGTCAATTCAATAATTGAACTCTACTATACACACCTATATTTTATTTAAAAGTGAAATAATCTCCAGGTCGAATTTAGGAAAGAGTACTATTGTATTGTATTTCAAGTGAAACACAACTAAACATTGCACATTGTGTTTTGTGTATAACTCTATCAATATTTGCCAATAAAGATGGCTGCCACTTTAAAATTCGCAGGAAAGTGACCTCATCAGGAACTATCTAACATGTTAACATTCATTAACATTAAACTTTTATTGTGTAATACATTCTGTTCATGGTTGTTATTTTCCAGTTAAAGATGCAGAGCACATGAATCGAAATGTCATGCAAAGTCTCAGTGGGCTTCATACTTCTGAAGAAAAAATAGCATGTCTCAGTAAAAAATATGCTGAACTGGTAAGCAATCAATCTAACCAGCTCTTGAACTTCGCAATGTAATCAACAGCTTTCACTAATGCCTCCGGCTTTAAATTATTAAGTTTCTTTTAGTTTTAGTATATATTGTCATCATGTCTTCAGACAATCCTCTCTTAACAATGATTGATATGTTTGCTTATATGTTTGCTTATATACAGTGCATTGAATTCTGAGGTCTGCCCACACACGCACACTATCACATGTGTACATGTACATGGTATTAACAAAGTACATGTACATCAACTAAGAACATCAACATAAAACAATACCTGGCAACGAATGACCTTTTTTTGCTTTTGTTTCAAGTCATTTCTTGTAATGGACATAAATATGTACAAAGCAAATTAATTTTGCAAAAAAATTTGCAAAATAGTGGGCAATAAATGACCTCAAACTGTCCCTTGCTAGTTTCTATACACCCAGTGTGATTATCTAATGTACATTGTCACATTTCTTCAATGTGTATTCAGCCTTGAAAGATTGTTAAGCTCAAAAACTTTAATTGGTATAAAGTTGATAATGGCATCAAACATCCTGTGAAATCTTTCTGTCTGACATTTACGTAAAACTAGTATTTAAAAAATTAAATGTTAGAATGAATATGGAAAATCTGAATGCATTTTTATTATGTTCTTGATAACAACACAATGTAATAAGCTGAAAATTGATTTTTTATCTTGATTCAAAGAAAGTAAGGATACTTTTAGAAGCAGTTTTGCCAACATTACTAAGAATGTATAATGGCTTTAATTCACACCACATTGTTTTCCAGATGGTAGAGCATAAGTCACTGCAGAGAGAAGCAAAGTTTCAACAGAAGCAGCATGCTTTGTTACAGCGAGAAAGAGACCATTTGCAGAGTGAGCATGGTCGAGCACTTCTAGCTAAAAGCAAATTGGAAAGCTTATGTAGGGAGTTGCAGCGTCATAACAAGACAATTAAGGTATATGGTTAGACTAGATATTTTTTATCTTATTGCAGACATAATGGCTTGAAGTGAGGCTACTGTTTCAAACTAGTTTTGTCATGGTATCCAAGGGCCATACTGACTGAGCACTGCCAGTCTGCATTGTGCAAGGCTGGGATACAGAAGCTGCAGACTTCAGGATTTTCTACATCACGGTGATCAGAATCCTGTAACGCAGAATCCTGTAAACAACTTACCCCGTAATTTCCGGAATATAAGCCGCGGCTTATACGTTGATTTTGACACGGTAAAAGTTGCCTGCGGCTAATACGCGGTGCGGCTTATACGCCGAGGTATGAATCTTGAAGAACAAAACACAATGCACAATTAAGCAAAAATCGTTGGTAAATAGACAGAAACAGAAACCTAAAAACCTTTATTGTTCGTAGCGAAAATGGTCTGGTCATTGTCACTTTTAGAGAGCGGACCTCGATACACACAGATTTATTCAAAACTTCTGAAAAAACCGTTGCAACGTTTAGCGCCAGCGACATCAGAATCCACGACGTAGATCGTAGTCTATGCCATGCGTGTACCAGAGAGCCAATGGGAAAATTCGTTATATCGTAGTCTATGGAAGGAGCCAATAGGAAAATTAGTTACGCGTAGCAGGCGATGAGTCATCGTTTCGTTGGTTGCCGTTGTAGTGATTACATCTACGTTGTGCAGAAAGCAGGCAACCAGCGGGACTACGTTCGACATTCCCGAATGCCGTAAATAGTGATACGGGAACGGAACAGCAAAATAAAAATGTCGCAGAAACTGCGGTGCAGAAATTTCTAGATAAATACTCAGAAAGCTACCCAGTTATTGCTGCCTCCAAACTTGGGGAACTTCACGCATTTTGTAAAATATGCACCACGGATTTCTGCATTAGCCATGGTGGCCTTAACGATGTCAAGAAACACGTGGAGTCGAAGAAACATCGATCCCACAAGCAGTGCCATTGATTCCTGTACATGCACATGTATTTCGGACATGCGTAAAATGTGCCAAACTTTACTATTAGTATTAGTATTACGAATTTTCACTTGTCAAGGTTGGCAGGTATGCTATTGTGTCTCTTTCAATACATTTTGACTCGAACACAACACAATGACCCCCTTTGTGGCGATGTACGGACAGTGAGTGGTGTCCGGCGGGCCTCTGTGTGTGCGGCTTATACGCGGTGCGGCTTATATGTTGACGCATGAATCTTGTTTTGGTGATTTTGGGGTAGTGCGGCTTATACACAGCGCGGCTTATATTCCGGAAATTACGGTACATGGAAAACCTGAAAATTCACAGAAATTCACAGAACTGACAATAAACACAAGAATTCTACCCAAATAACTCGTACATCTTTTGCATTGAAAACACAATAATATGTCAAAATAGCAAATAAAATTTTAAACATCTAATTAATCAACATTACTTTTTTAATCTTCCTGATGTTTGTTGCAAGAAGTGATTTTTTTTTCAGCCAACTTCTGAGTTCTATACAAATGTAGTCTGTTCCAGCATAGAAGTATTGATTTATTATTTGCAGTTCTATCATATATAGTGAATTCAAGACTGTTACACCAACCTGCAGCCTCTCACTGACTTCCTTCCAAATATCACTATCCTTCACATCTAAGACAGGAATTGAAACTGGTTGTCTGTTTATAAATAAAAAATTGTATTTGATGCAACGAATGTCTGACTGCTGGAGCCAACCTGATTGAATGATGGTTTACATTGCTCAGTTGTCTACTTACGTTATATATGTGTGTATATACAATACTAGGTGAAGAAAGTGTGACACACATGGTAAAAAATGAATAACTGTCAGGAATAATGCAGACACTTTTATTTCAATGTTTATCCCTCAAGCAAGCTACTTTAAAGGGGTAAAGATAGTTCGTCGTGAGGAAGTCCACTTTTTTAGCATTCAAACTTATGTAGTTGCATTTCTAACATAGGTGTATGGTATCACACAAAGGGTAAGTTCCCTTTGACTTTGTATCACGTAGGTACATGTCTCACTATGAGCAGACAAGGTACAAACAAGAAAAATATTCTGATGTTTTTTTCAGTTTGGGTTACATGAGTGAGTAAAAAGGACACTGTTACATACGTTTACACCACATATTATAAATAATGAAAGTTTTTATCCAGATAGTTTTACAAGAGCAATCTTCTATATTTTAAAGAGAAAGTTTGTTTATGATAATCACAATGTTTAATGACTGTTATCCAAATCCAATTTTCAACAAAACGGTTGTTAATCCTTTTATTTAACGTTTGTAACAAGGACACCGAACCGGAAAACAACAATGAAATTATCTAATCCAAGGCATTTTTTCATTGTCATTTTACTATTCAATCTTATTCAGTTCATCTCCATTCAATTCTAATTTAATTAAGCTAATTCAATTCTGCCATGAATTACGCTCAAATTTTCGAAGTTTATGTTTGAGAAATAACGTTTGTAACATTAAGACACAGTACAATCCAGCATTGGCAGCCATCGTAGAGGACAAATTTTATGATAAATATATTAAATAGTATCTTGGCTTTATGTATCAACAAACACCAAAGCCCGATGGCCAAACATGATGTAATTTAGCGTCGTTAACGTTAAGGTTAAGCGTCCTTAATGTACGTAACACAGCTTAACCGAACGGACGACAACAATGTCACAACCTTTATCCTCGTCCCCAGGATGCACAATCTGATTATTTTTCGGCCTATATACAGGAACATTGGTAGTCGTTATCTGTGTGTATGTACATTCCGCCGGAAACCATCATAATAAATCCAGACAAGCTATAGCTAGCTGCATGTCTTACGATCGTAACAAAATGGACACGGAACACTCCAGCAGTGGCAGCCTTTCGTACAATAAAAAATTGACTTCAAACAAACTTTACGACATAGAGGACAAATTTTATGACAAATATATTAACCAGTTCGCATCGGAGGCCTTGTATACTCGCAATTTTTTTTTGCACCACGGATCGGAGAGCGTCTAAACACGCCATAGGAAACTCCGGAATATTTGTATGCATGCTCGGTTGACGTGGCAACGAGCCAAGCGTACAGTGACATGCTCGGTAGACATGGCCACGCACTGTGGAAGCTTCCATTAACGTGTTTGTGTGGGAAAAAGAAACCCGCACAGGGGCCCAGAAAAACTTTTTTATTCCCGACGCGAACTGGTTAAATAGTATCTTGACTTTATGTATCAACAAACACCAAAGCCCGATGACCAAACATCATGATGTAATTTAGACGATTTTCATTTAGGTTTAAGTGTCATTAACGTACGTAACACAGCTTACCCGAACGGACGACAACAATGTCACGACCTTTATCCTCGTCCCCAGGACATGCAATCTGATTATTATACGGACTATATACAGGAACATTGGTTGTCGAAACAAATCCAGACAAGCTGCATGTCTTACGATCGTAACAAAATGGACACGGAACTAGGACTCGCAAATGATTTTGCATTTTTTTCGTAATTAATTAAAACATTAAAAACTCAAAGTGTTACGAAGTGTTCTCTTGAAACATAATCTTTTTAATGAAAAATATTAATGTTGATTATTATTTCGTTTCCAGACACCAAGAGTTACGATCGTTAGTAAGATCTTATTGATATGGTTTGGGAGATCATAGTTACAAATAATTTTCACTTTAGGGTTCAGTTGAAGAGGGTCATAGCAGGTCATAATATTAAAACAAGGACAAGTAAATTTCAGGTAGTAGTGCTCTCAGTTAATGGGATTGATTTAGATCATTTAAAAATGTCACATTTTTGTGTCCTTTTTTCCTGGGGATGATACAGATAAAACATGAATAAAAATACTTTGAAAAATCACAGCCTAAATATATTATTTTATTTATCAGACTGATATGTAAGATAACACATCACAAGAAAACTGAGTTATAATAGTCTCCATTATTATTTTTATTAGTACACAACATAATATTCAAAAAATCTCTCCAGTATAAAAACTATTACATATATACATTTGTGTAACAATTCACCTGACCTACATGTACATGTACAATGTACATCAAGCCTTGCAGCAGTATATTGCATGCACAGAGGCCTATCCATTGTGGAACTGTTCACATATTTAATGCATCTGCACCATTAGTGATTGTCAAAAATTAAACTTTTTAAATATTGGTGGTATTTTAATAATCTGGACTATTGTTTACATGATTACACATAATATAATGTACATTATATTAATGTATTTTACAGAATACTGCAGATCTGTTATAGACATACATGTACATGTATAATATTGATAGTTATCTCCCTCCCTGCCTAAATAAATGCAGTGTTATCGTTAATTAAAAAGTGACGACAAAAATAGTCACTGAGTCACCTGAGACAGTGAACAACAATAAATAATTTGTTGGATCATTTGAAAACTGTTCATTTTACATGTATGCTGGTTATGAATCTGCCCCTAGAATATTCCAGCCTGCCAGATAAATAATGGGTAGTTTAAATCTAGAACCTTGCAGATAGAAGTACAGTTGTGTTTTTGTTTAATAAGGCTGCAGTCTGGTTTGGCAATCATTAACCCCAACTCCCTAAGCATTTTTACTAGAAACCTTCCTCAACCTATCAAATCCCAACACCATGGTTGACTGTTGCTGGTTTACAGTACTCAACCCATCAAACTCCAACAGTCCACTTGCCATAACAGTACTCAACCCGTCAAACTCCAACAGGCCCTTAGCTGTTGGATTTTGATTGAGTGGGGACACATAGCCCAAAGTAAAGTTTGAACATTGGAGTCACACAGTACTCAACCCATCATAATCTAACAATTGTTTTCATGCTAAAAAAAACTTAACTATACAAAAACTAAAACACCCTATGGAATAAATGGTAGGTTCTAGTTGTATGATGTTAGACACAATGCCAAGCATACCCCTCCATGGCATACCTAAGTACAATATTTGCCTTTATCTGTTGTTTATTACAGCAGGTTGCATACACACACTCTCTCCACTCAGTCTAACAATGTTGCATGCTAGTAGAACCACCGTCCTCACTCAATCAAAATCCAACACTGTTACTGCACACATACAGTACTCATCCAGCCATATTCCAACACTTTACACATGCCATATCAGAAGTACACAGTACTCAACCCATCAAACTTTGGCTGGATGGGGATCGTTAGGGTTAAAGGATTCTTTAACAAAAGCTAGAATTTGGGAACTGTGTGCTTGGGATTCAACAAAAAGAAATAAGGAAGTGCATGCGTTCAGACAAGTTAATTCGTTATAGATATTTTGTATTACTTGCAAGATATGTATATGTAGGTGGGTCTGTCCACACTAATGTGTACATTCCAAGTGCCTTGAGGATTGTGCTTTCAAAAATTAAGACAACTTTCTCAGTAATAATAAAAATAATAATAATAACACAGAAGATTTATAATGCGCACATATCCACCAAGAAGTGCTCAAGGCGCTTTACATTAAACAAGAAATCATACAATAGCATAACAATACAATAGCAAATGAAATAAAATATAATACTAAACAAAAGAAAAAAAATGCATATATGAATGTCAGTAGTCCTTATAGGCAATACACATAAGATGAGTTTTTAAGTTTTTCTTGAAGGAGTCAACAGATTGAGATTCACAGAGGTAAATCATTCCAAAGGCGTGGAGCCACAACTTCAAAACATCTGTCACCCCAAGAATGATTTGACTTTTGTTCAGCCAGCAAAAATTTTGCACTGGAACGTAACTTGTGAGAGGGGGCATAACATTTCAACAAGTCAGATATATATAATGGTGCACAATCATTCAAAGATTTGAAAACGATAATCAATATTTTATAAATAATACGATATGATATTGGCAGCCAATGCAGATCTTTCAGGATGGGGATGATATGACATGATTTTTTAGAGAGAGTCACAATACATGCAGAAGTGTTTTGAATCTTTTGAAGTCGTCATAGTTGATCCTGTGGAAGTCCATAAAGCAGCGAATTTGCCATATGAAGACGAGATGTTATGAAGGAATGAACAATTTGTCCTGTTGCATCATATATATTAAGATATTTGCGTAACTTTCCAATGTTCCTAAGGTGAAATGCTGCTGTGCGAGTAACATTTGAAATATGAGGTTTAAGTGTCATGTTTGCATCAAAAATAACTCCAAGGTTCCTTGCTTGAGAAGAAGATTGCATATGAGAGTCACCAATAACAATATTTGGAATAGAAATCTTAGATAGTTGTTGACGAGAACCAAATAGCACAAATTCAGTCTTATCATCATTGAGTTTAAGAAATTTTCCTTCATCCAAATGCGAATATCATGAATACAGTTTTCAAGGCGATTAATTATAGAGGCACTCTGTTGTTGTGATGGTTTGAAAGCTAGATAAATCTGAGTGTCATCTGCGTAGACGTGGTCATATTTCATGAATACATGTATGTTATGAATTGGCTAAGTGTAAATTGGAAACCACTGAGGGCCGAGGACAGATCCTTGAGGTACTGAGTAATTCAGACGAAAA
Organism: Zoroaster sp. YZ-2022; assembly: GCA_029582265.1. Taxonomy (NCBI): domain Eukaryota; kingdom Metazoa; phylum Echinodermata; class Asteroidea; order Forcipulatida; family Zoroasteridae; genus Zoroaster; species Zoroaster sp. YZ-2022. The sequence continues at coordinate 12,462,415 of CM055837.1, forward strand.
GGTTCAGAGACGGCATCATGAATACAAACATGTTGAGATCTTTTAGACAAGTATGAGCGACACCATTCCAGTGCATGGCCATTAATTCCTATATGATGTTTTAAACGTGCAAGTAAAATATCATGGTCAACTGTATCAAACACAGCGCTAAGATCAAGAAGAATTAAGGCAGTTATATTTCCATCATTGAGTGCAGATAAAATGTCATTGTTGACACGAAGCAGTGCTGTTTCTATTCCATGGTGTGCTTTATAGGCAGATTGGAAAGGATCGTATAAATTATTTACATGCATATGATGTGATATTCTACAAGATACAGCTCGTTCTATAGTCTTTCCCAGGAACTTCAAGTTTGATACAGGTCTATAATTTTTCGAAATATTCTTGTCGAGACGAGCGTTTTTGAGAAGTGGACGAACATGTGTAAATTTCAAACTGTCAGGAAACATAATAATAATAATAATGTGTGGATTTATATAGCGCACGTATCCACCAACTAAGTGGTGCTCAAGGCGCATTATATTATTATCCCTGCTCATAAGGCTCATAAGGCTCATAAATCATTCCTGAAACCATCTCAGCTCCCTGGGGAGTATACAGCTCAATTGCTGCCATTTCTAGCGCATATAGAGCAAACCAACTCTGCCTTCACAGGTACCCATTTAACCCCTGGGTGGAGAGAAGCAATTATGATTAAGTGTCTTGCTCAAGGACACAAGTGTCACGGCCGTGATTCGAACCCACATTATGTTGCTAACACCAGAACTTGAATCCGGTAAGCTAGACCGCTCGGCCACGACACCCCATGAAGCAGAGACTTATTTACAATCAAGGTTATTGTAATTAAGTAATTACAAAGGGATTTTCTTCAAGATGTTATGTTTGTAATGAGGACAGACAATTTAATCAGAAATGTATTCACCCATATGTTGTCCCTTTACAATGCTATTACCCTAAGGATTGTTACCTGACAAAATTAAGATAACCCTCCTAACGGGATCATCTTCAAAATATTATGCTTGTAATGTGGACAGACATTTGTCACAAATTGTCTGTCCACGTTACATATGTGTTATATTTCACATACTAATTTCTAAATACCCAGAAGATGTCTATAGTTTTGGCTCATAACAATCCAAAAGGGTTAGGGATGTAAATGAAAAAGCATATGAGTAATTGGACTTGCATATCGTCGTGTCAGTGCAAAAACGGCGTATCTCGATTTTGCAACAACGTCGTATCTCGGCGCCTATTGTTTTTGTGTGTAATGTACATCCGGGCTATTTTAAGCGAGATACGACCTTTTGCGCACGTTGAAATTCGAATGTAATTTAAATGCTATTTTAGGAGATACGACGTTTTTGCACTGATGACACAACGATATAAAATTACTTTATGGTTTTGTCTGTGTCGACCCAGTGGTGTAGCCAAAGGGGCAGGGGGCCACCCCCACTTGTTACCAAAATACTGAAATTCACAAACATATAGGTATTTCTGAACATTGGGAATTCAATCTGTATTTTGATGTTTTCCATCACTCTGAAAATCCTGGCTATACCATTGTGCCTCCCCCTTTCTTGGCTGTTGTCCCATATTTGCTGTGTCCACAAAAATAATGAGAACTGACTGTAAATAAATACATTTCTCAGTGAACCTAGATATTTACTGAGTGAATGTTATAATTGAATGTACTTGTGGATATTACAGGAAGAGAGTTTGCAGAGGACTAAAGAAGAGGAAGAGAAAAGGAAGGAAGTCTCAGCAAAATTTCAAGTAAGCAACATAATTTACTTTAACTCAGATTGTATCATCTACAATGTCTTAATATTGTATTAATGTACTGCAACTATTTATTTATCTGTAAAGAAATGACAAAAGATGACAGGTTCAAACCATACATGTAGTAGTTTCCAAATAAGGGAGTAGCTCAATATTTGGAACCTTCGCATTTCTTGGAATATTCATGCAATACAGAGTAAAGTAAACAACACATATTTTAATCCTCAGCCTTAATGGATTTGTTTTCAAGTTTGATTGTGAATTTCCTCAAAGTTAGTCTAAACTTAATTCATCCATGAGCCAATTTCCCACATTCATGGTGGCCCGAATGACCTTTTTCAGGGTCAGGCTTAGTCTAGGGCCATATTTTGGCCACAAATTATTTTGGATTTCTGCCAAAAAAGATTAGCCCATAGGGTTTAGGCCATATACATGTATGTTATTTTAACTTGAATGGTAGTAAATAGATGTAATAGAAATGTCAGCAAAATGTGTAGTATTGAGTTAATTGTGTATATTTTGTATACAAATTGTACTAGTATCTGTGTCTCACATGTTTTAACAATTGTGTTTTAATGAAAATCACGCTTTTATTTCATTGGAGTTGTCTGAACATTTCTGTAACCTCTGAAACGTGTTAATGTGGTTAACAGTAACCTCTGAAATGCTAATCTACATAGTCAAATCCCCACATTGGAAACATTTCTTGAATTCTTATACCACCTGCATAGGTATGTGAGCCATACTGACTAGTATTTGTGCAGGGAGATTCACTGAGCCTCCCTTCAATGAAAGTATTTTAAAAAAGAAATAGGCATTACTTTGTTCTACACAGAGGTTAATTTACTGTATTTTGCTGTTTATCCTGACAGCAAACTATAAATGAGATTACCACACAGATGCAGGAGAACCATACACGCAACCTCAAACTTAAGGAAGAAAATTTAGAACTTGCAACAAAACTGAAGAGTCTTGTGGAGCAATATGAGCGCAGAGAAGAGGTATATGGTTTTAATTAACCCCAACTCCCTAGACAACAAAAGCAGTTGGAGGATTTTGAAGGATTTTTATTGTTCAGTAACAATGCTTAGGGAGTTAGGGTTAATGGATCCATTCAGGTGTCAATTTGTAGTCAAAAAGAAAATGAGCTGATATTTCACATTGTATTTCTTTCATGGAACCCAACGTAAAATGCTTTCACTAAAATCTTTCTATAGTATAGTTAATGAGGGGAATTAACCTTAATGAGGGGATTTAAGCAAATATTAATAACTGACATTTGCCCATTTTTAGAGAGGTTATGTCATAAGGAAACTTAACATATGTTTATCTCAACCCAAGATATAATATTGTACAAAGTAATTTTGTCCGAACCCTTTTTGTCTCAAATTCAGAAAAGCAAGGTTCACTGGGGGAAAACAAATGGCCCTCTTATGTTTACACGTGCAACAGCACCAATATTTTCATTGTAATTAACACACATTTTTGGCAATACTTAAGTGATTTTGTCCACTAGATAGCCAAACTTTTGTTGGTCCATTTCAGTGGTGTATGGACAGCAAACGGCTTTTATTTAAATAGTCCATTTACATGTACTTGCCAGCATGTGCAGGCAAGTGCTTCTTGAACTGTGTCTGAATGCTGTGTGTTGCATATGACCGTTTGAACAAAGAACACCCTTTTGTAACAACCAAGTTATATTAAATAATATTCAAGAGTTCACTAGCATTTACAACAAACTTGTCAGCAAATGATTTCTAGGAACAAGATTATTCATATGGAATTTAGCACATGATTTTACTTAATGCTTTTGCTGAGAAAAATGTTTTTGCGAATTATAAGTGCTTTTTGAATTGTGTATGAGTGCTGTACATGTACATGTTCATTATTATTATTATTATGGTGAAAACCGCAGACTTATAACAAAAGGGAACAATGAGTCCTCTGTTAGCAGTTATTGTTGGAAGATATCCTCAGTTGAAAAATGTGTACAAATCAAAAGGAGTGATGCCTAAACAAAGTTAAAGTCCAACAACAAAGGGAACATAGAATTGAACAATAGTAGGTTCTTTGGTGTACATCATATGCGTGTGTGGGTGAGCGTGCGTGTATAATTATTATCAGAAAGCTAACTAACTTGATGTAAAGTTGATAAAGGTATAATTATTCTGAAAATATTTCAAATGTCTAAACTAGTGCTCTCACTTCAGAGAGTATATATACAAAAATATACATATATTTACTTTCAGATCAAAGTTTTTTCTGTAAAATTTGTGAATGCTTTTTCATGCTTTTCTAATGACTTAGACTCCTCCACATTGAGCTGAAATTTTACATGTGAATTGTTTTACATGTACTTGTATGTATATCTTGATTAACAGAAAGTAATTAAAACATTACTTGTTATTAATTGGCAGCATATTGAGAAGTTGTTCAAGCATAAGGAGTTAGAATCACAACTTTACGATGCTAAGATACAGCAAGCAAACATTGCACTTGTTGAGGAAAAAGAAAGAAACCAGAGAGAGAAAGCTGTGGTAAGTACTCTTTCCTAGTCAAAATATCTCCATTTTATTCCTTTGATTATTGGTCATTTTAAATATATTGTGGATATTGAAAATAATGAAATGCTAAAACTGCAAATATTGAAACGTCCTGAAATAATGACATAACAATGTTTATATTGTTAGTTGCTGACTGATGCTATTGGTAATCAGAAGAAATGTGAGCTGCTTACTAAACAAGAATCTCAACTGAAGGCACAGGTTAGTTTGTTTTATCTATTATAGATACATGCTACCAAAGATGATGCTATATTGAGCTATATTAGGCATCTGTGGGATGATTTAATGACAGTGTATCAATATACATACAAACATCCATTTTTGTTTACATGGTTCTTCAAGATAAGGTGTATCATTGGTAGTAAAGTGTAAAGCTGATGATGATATTAGTCTTGCCATCATTCTTAAGAAAAATGAATAAACAACCAGTTTGAATTTAGGAAAGATCACGCTCTCCATCATCAGAATGAATACAAGAAATCTGATTACATTTTCACTATTTTCTGTGAAATGACACTGTGTAATAAGCTGAAACTTTCACAGGTTTGATAATGTATATCTCTAAGCAAAGAGAGTTAACATTACCAAAGATGTATCTTCCCTTTAACATCTCTGTTTTTTTTGTTAACAAAATGAAGAAAACTTGGATAAAAGCTTTGCCTTTCACAGACTTGCCAGTTTTTGTGTGATGTACCTAGTTTGTTTGGAGTTGACTGCCGTCATGCCAGTATAACGAGTTGGTATGTGTGCCTATTGTTTACAGTTATTTGGTTAGTGCCAATGTGGGACTCTTGAATTCTTTTTTGTATGTGTGTGGGGAATGGGAATGCTTGGGAAGTTGTTTTTTAATATGTAGGTGTCCGGTTCCCAAAATAACCGAAAACACACTGCCTTAAACCAAAAACGGATGTCACATCAGAATGTTATCTAGCTGCAGCCTTCTCTATCAGTGACCCTATCACCTTCTCATCAACCAGCTGCAACCGTGTTCAAAGCATTTTAATTGATGGTAAGCAGGGTTGTGAAGTGTGAACTGCCTAGTTCTTGTAAAGACAGACAACTTTACGGTAGTGTCTAACCTGAATCGTCAAGTAGACACTCACTCTCCCTCCCTCTGCATGTCATCATATAAACTACTAAACTCTCAGACACTACATCCAGACCCTGACAGTGTTCCTCTATCAGCTTGGATATGAGCAAGAAGCCTTTCTGAGGATGTTGCAGCCCTGGCTTCTAAGAGCAGACAGGCCTCTACAAGATGAACTTACAAAAGTTGACTACAGCATTATATCAAATAGTGTTCCAAAGAAGCTGTTGTTCCCCACTCTACATCTCTAATACAGAGATTTCTTCTTTGTCCGTCACTGCAGTCCTTTGTCTTGTAACAGTCGCAATTGTGACTCAGTATTTGTTTTCAAGAATCTCATACATAGATCTTTTTATTATCTAAACAAATATGCCAATAGACAATTACATCAACAGACTAATTTACATACGTGAAAGTAAACCAAGTATATCAAAGCTCCTATATACAACTGTAAGACATTGGTAATTAATCATTTGTTTTTATTAATGATTAAGGTTTTACCTTTGATCTATTTGATGTCAAGTTGATGGGTTTCAGATACATAAATGTATAATAATTCCATGAGTAATTCTTCATTGCCTGTACTTGAATTTTGCAATTGAATATATACACAAACATTGTATATATATTCCATTTTCTCATGTCATAAATTCAAAAGTTGGTTTAAAGTTGTTTATCTTGATTGACAACATGTGAGCACAATCCTAGTGACAGTTAACATTACTAGTGTGTTAATCCGTTTCACACGAGACCGTTTTAACAAAGGACCTTGGCAATATATCGCATCCATGTTAAAAAATAGCAATTCCCAGTCGTGTGAAAGCTATCCTTGTTAAATAATTACCACGGACAGAAATCGAGACCTCCAAAAATCGCAACAATGTTAAAATTGCCACAATAGGTCATGTGAAATGCTTACTGCGCCCAACCAGGGGACCCTTGCTTTGGTAGAATAATACATTTTTTCCCTGAACAAACTTGTGATATATGTCATGTGATTTGTTTGTTTTTGAAGCTAACAGTTTACACAGAGAAGTTTGAAGATTTTCAGGGTACATTGACAAAAAGCAATGAGGTTTTCCAAACATTCAAACAAGAAATGGACAAGGTAAGTGTAATATTCAAATATTGGCTTTTGACATGTTTAAAATGATCTGTTTAGCAGATTCTGGTGGAGAAATGCGGGGAAAAAAATGTGAACTCATTTGTTTTGTGAGCGGCTAACAATTTCTAAAAGCACTGTAAAATATCAAAATCAGAGCAGTGCAAATGTGTGTCGTGCACCAGCTGTTACATTCAGTGGATTTCAACTAATCAGAGTGATGAAGATTGTTTTTAATCATACTGACTCGCGCATATTGTGTGCCCCCAAAACGAATTTTGTAAATTTTTATTTGGCTTTTTTAAATTTTTTTATTTAGACATTTTGAAAGCCAAATTGATAAGGTGATAAACATGTGGTATCATTGCCTTACAAGTTACTTATATATATAATTGTTTAAAATTAGCTCATGTGAAATGAATAGAAAACGATATCTTTAGTTTCATTATTTTATATCTTATAAATTGTTTGCCATTTGTCAGGACAAGTGCAACCCTGATTATATTTTTGGTAACTCTCAAATCAAGCATTCAACAATAATTTTTTTTTAAATGAGTGGGCAATAAATGAATGATTTACATTTTATGTACAATATTGTATGATATATGTACATGTGCAGCAGTGCAGTCCTCCAATTGTAGGTAATACATATTTCTCTTTCTGATATTACAGATGACAAAGAAGATCAAGAAACTAGAGAATGAGACTAATATGTGGCGTGTACGATGGGAAAATACTAACAAATCATTGCTTGTAATGGCAGAACAGGTATGTAACTCAATAGCATGTCCTTCTATTATTCCATTCTTCATTTCACTATGCACTAGAGCAGGAAATATTAACTGCAGATACCCAGAATCAGATAGGAAGCCATTCAGTTTATTTGCAATTCTTGCTAAAGCCCCATTCACACACATATGCATTTTGTGATTGGCTTTGGTATCAACAATTATTAGTTATTACAAACCTCCACTTTGTAGTTATGTTAACTCATACACGTTGGATTCAATCAAATTATCTCAAAATCTGGTATTTACCATGTTGAAAACCAGCGGTGACAGCATGAACAATGTATGCCGATTCGGAGTACCACTGACAGACTTTCAGAAGTGGACCCATGAGGTCAATTTGCAAAAATGCTACATGTACATGTAGGTGTAATGGTCTATAAGTGTGTTGATTCCACATGCCATGTTTGGTTTGTTGCAAATCACAGCTGCGTTGATATGTTGTTACTTTTCAGAGGTACCACGTTTCAAGTTCCATACAGCACAGGAATCCATTTAAACTTGTACCCTGTTTTGAAAAAAAGAATTTATTAACAAATAATATGTATTATATTTAAGGGACTGTTCACATTTAGTCACATACCCTAGGTACATGTATCATGTTACTCTCATAGATCTATCTCTGTTATGCACCCTGGCCTCATATCTTGATGTAGTCCTGCAGTGCTGTCTACTTCATTAGGTTAAGTGCATACTGCTTTACAATATACTTTCTTGATGTTTTATTGTAAATTGTGAGGATAGTTGAAATCAGATTTAACTGTATGGCTATGAATAAATAAATGCAAATTAATGTTCAATTTGTAATACAGTTTTGTTATCTACATACTTATTGCAGAAAACACACCTTGAAAGGGAGGCAACTAACAGTCACAGCAAGATAACTCGTTTAGAGAAGTTATGTCGTGCATTACAGACAGAACGTAATGCTCTACTCAACAAAGCTAGGACAGGTTAGTATCAAGAATACAAGCAATATATATAGATTGCAAAATAGTAGTTACTGGCCTTACGTTTCAAACCTAACAGGTTCTTTCTCAAAGGATTTTGCCTTTGAGCAAGAACCTGCTTGGTTCGAAGCGTAAGGTCATTAACCGTTATTTTACATGTATACTACAGGGCCTTTAGGTTGGTAAGCAGTTTGCAATAGCTAATTCTTTATTTATGAAGATAACAATAATAATAATAATAATAAAGACTTGTAGTACGCACATATCCACCCTGCTGGGCGCTCAAGGCGCGGAAACAAAGAAAAAACATGAATACAAACAATATACAATGATAGCATAGAAAAAATTATGTACTGAGATACATGTACCTACAATGCAATTACAAATATACATCATCTTTGAAAAATTGTGACATAAGGTGAGTTGCAGCGACTTAAATCTAGTTATACTATTACAAGATTTGAGTTTAGTTGGAAGATGATTCCAGAGTCTCGGAGCCGCAACAGAAAAAGACCTATCACCCCAGTTACGTTTTGAAGTTGGTTCCTTTAGGAGTGACATGTTGCTGGAACGCAAATTGCGTGATGGAGTGTAGACTTTAAGCAGTTCAGAAATATAAATTGGAGCAATGTTATTAAAAGATTTGTGAACAATTAGCATCAGTTTAAAAACAATTCTCTGTGAAACAGGAAGCCAGTGCAGTTCTTTCAAGATTGGCATGATATGGCATGACTTTCTGGACAAAGTCACAACACGAGCTGCTGTGTTTTGTATGTGCTGAAGACGAGATATTTGATTCTGCGGGAGACCGTAAAGGAGAGCATTCCCGTTATCGAGCCGTGATGTGACAAATGCATGTATAATTTGTTCAGCAGCACTTTTATTCAAGTATTTCCTAATTCGGCTTATATTTCTGATATGAAATGATGATGTGCGAACAATGTTGGAGATATGAGGTTTTAAAGTCATTGTCGAGTCAAATATAACACCCAGATTACGTGCTTGTGATGAGGGGGTTATCTGCGAGTGACCAATTGTAATAAATGCTGACGTGATCCAAAAAGAACAAATCCTGTTTTTTCATTGTTCTATTTCAAGAAGTTTTGTCTCATCCAACGACGAATCTCTTGAATACATTCCTCCAGCGTTGTAATACACGAATTGGCAGATTCTCGAGAAGATTTAAAAGTAATATAAAGCTGCGTGTCATCAGCGTAGACATGGTAATTTAAATTATACATCAAAATGATATCACGAACTGGAAAGGTATAAACAGTAAACCACTGTGGGCCGAGCACGGAGCCTTGGGGTACAGAATAGTCAAGAATAACAGGCTCGGAGATAGCGTTACCGATACAAACATGCTGAGGCCTATTTAAAAGGTAGGACTTACACCAATCCAGGGCTGTGTCATGTATTCCAAGATAATATTGAAGGCGGGAGAGAAGGATTTTGTCTAACAAAACTAATGCAGTGATTTTTCCATCATCCATGGCAGATAAGATGTCATTGTTGACGCGGAGCAGTTTCCGTTCCATGAAATGGTTTATAGGCTGACTGAAATGTGTCCGACAGGTTATTAGCATGAACATGGTCAGAGATCCGTGATGAAACAACTCGCTCGATTGTTTTTCCAAGGTACTTTAAATTCGCTACCGGTCGGTAATTCTTGAAAACTTCCTTGTCCAAATTGGGTTTCTTCAGGAGTGGTTTAACATGAGCAACCTTCTGGCTATGAGGGAAACAACCGGAAGAAAGAGATCTATTTACAATAATTGTGATATATACTTAGCAAACGCATCAATATTTTGTTTTATGAGCGAAGTTGGTACTGGATCAAGTTCACATGATTTTGATGACGATTTCTTGATCTCCGTAACACAAGTAGGCTCAAACATAGACAGTCTACAATGTGGATCCTTGCGTGGTGGTGTTTGTGATAGAATGGCAGATACTGGGGGAAAAGAACGACGGATATTCTCAATTTTTATGACAAAAAAGTTTGAAAATGCATTTGCGAGGTCCTGATCGGAGTGTGTAGATGGAAGCACTGGAGTTTTGGGTTTATGAAGCAGCTTTCTCAACAATGTTAAAGAGTTTTTTCTGATCGCCAGAGCTCTCTTCCACAAGAGATGAGTAGTGAGCTATTTTTGCCTGGTTAATCATGTTCTTCACAATATCACGTTGGTTACAGTATTCTTGCCGATGTACTCCAAGTTTCCCATTGTCATGCCATTTTCGCTCAAGTTGACGGCGGATTTTCCTTGTAGCACGAATATCATCATTGAACCAGGGGGATTCAGATTGTAGTTTAACAGTTTGAGTTTTTTGCGGAGCATGATCGTCCAAGATGTTACGGACAGTAGATTCAAATAGATTGACACAAGAATCCAGCTCACCATCTTCAAGGTTTACATTTTCCAGTTGAGATTCAATATCATGACATAAATCTTTAATATTTACATTTTTCCAGTGGCGAGTAGTTATGGGAGGTTTTTTAAGGTTCATATCTGTCATGATTGCATAATGATCAGATAAGCCGGGATGGATATTTGAGGTGAGAGGTGAAGTATTTTCACGCGTTATCATGAGGTCAAGACAGTGACCATATCGATGAGTGGGTACTGTGATGTGCTGTATAAGTCCATGAGCAGAGAGCAGACCTTTAAACTGATTTGCATAATTGTTTGAAATTATGTCCATATGAATGTTAAAATCGCCGGTTAAAATAATGTCAGATGGGTGCAAGAGATAATCCACAATTAATTTCTCAAATTCTTGCAGAAAACTGGAGAAATTTACATGTTTACCATCAACATCCCTTTCTGGTCGATATATACTAACAAGGCGAACAGATCTAGAGTTGCACGTTACCTCAGCATGCAGAGATTCAAATATTAGGTAGTCAATGTTAACATTTTTCATACTGACAGATAAACTGGATCTAAAAAGAAGTGCAAGTCATCATCAGGTTTAAACCATGTCTCGGATATGGCAACAAGATCCAAATTGTTTTGAAGTACAAAGTCAACAAATTCATCCGATTTGTTATATATGGATTGAGTGTTCAGGACACAGAGCTGAAGTTTAGACTCATCATGAACATTTGGAGTTGAAGTTATGCCAATGTCGCTTGTTGATGTGGTTAAGTTCACTGTTGGGTGTTGGTCAGGCCGGAGTGCTAGTTGTGTAAGTTTTTCCATTCTACGATGACTAGCTTTTTTACCTCTATGTGTGCGGCGGTATGTTTAGGGTTGAATAGCAAGTATTCCAAGACAGTTTAATTGACTCAATGCTGAATAAGATAAAGCTGCATCAGTACATGGAGCATTGCGAAGATTGAGTAGTTCATTGCGGCTGTAGGAAATTTTATGGAACTGAGTGGCATTGGTGGGTGTGTTGATCAGTGTTTCAGGTCCAGGGTTTGGGTTTATGTCACCAGAAATTAAGAGTTCCAGGTGAAAGGTGGCAGATGAAATATTATAATATGATATAGGGCAACTCAAAAATTTAAGATGGCGGATTTGTTGTTTTTTATGTAGCATACAAGCTGTAGGTTGCATGCTGTAGCCATATTCTAAAGATGAGTCATTGAGACACAATGGTCCAGATAGCAAGAGTAAGATAAACAGGATGTAGACTTCCATTGCCTAATCAGAAAGCAATTGATCCAAACAAAAGGTTTGTGGTCAAGCTACAGGTATATAATCTCAAGCTACAGAGTATAATCTCAAGCTACAGGTTTAAATCTAAGTCAGGGTTGACTGCACACACAAAATGAAGATACAATACACAGTAAAAATCTTACAGCAGAGACAGACAAAATAAGAAGACAAATGTACCAATACTCACATAAAACGTCCAGTAGATTCCAGGTGTAATAAGTAATCCACCAGTATAAAAATGAAGACACACTTGTAGCTACAAAACACTTACTTAGCACAAAAACTGGAGAGCTGTTATTGGCTGCTTGTTAGGCGCTCAGTCAGGTATAGCATATATATATATACTCAATATAGTCAAATCTAAGAAATACCAAATATAGCTGATAATTAGCATTGGAAATCAGGTCTGTTTATTCCATTATCATCTGTGGCCATGACAACAGTGCTCTTAAATCTGTTTAAGAAACTTTGAATACATTTTTTCTTTTAAAAATAAACATGTTTCCAACAGAAAATGAAACTGAACAGAGCTCATCTGAAATCGTTGTGACTGAATCTACTGCACAAGATACATCCAGTCAACAAGATTGTGCATTACAAGAGCATGACCAGACTAGTGTTACCAAGTCTTCTATTACCTTATTACACTCAGAATCTCCAGATAGTAAGCAATGCAGCCAATCAGAGAGTATTAAGCAGACACAAGAATCATCTAGTCCAGAGCAACTTGTTGAAAAATAAGGTGTACATTAATGCAAATAAAGAGAGTATCCAAGAGTACATGTAGGTACATTATAGAAATAATGATTGTGTTATCAAATAAGTATATGAATAATTCAATTGTGTTTAAACGAATCTTCCATCAGAACAAACAAAGATAAGATGCATGTAAAGCCAGTGTTTCTCTAGCTTTGCCCCACGTCTGTGGAACACCTTGTAGAAGAAGTTGAGGTTTTGTACATGACCTCAATTTCTTCAGACATCATCTCAAGACATATCAATCAAACACTGTGACTTCACCTCCTACAGTTTCTGCATTATTCTTTTCAAGCCAGAAAATTAATTTGGAAAAGACAGTTGTTGCTACTATGTCCTAGTTGGACATTCCTTGTAGGTATTTACATGAAGTATGAATGCATTGATGAATGCATAACTTAGGAAGTGTTGTGTTATTGTTTTGTCATGACCTTGTTTTTCTATCTAGATGTTGTATTTCATCCCTCTGCCATCAAAGCTGTAGGAACTGCATAGCTGTTAATAGCTGTTATCTTATCACAGTTTTTAGTTCTGTTATGAGGCAGACATGCTGCATATATTCCCTCTTTAGCCGTTTTTCATGATTTTATCTCCTTGTTTGAGGTAGCGGTATGTTGGACCAGTATCTAGATTTGTTTTTGCTTTATTATTTGTGATGTTAATGTTTTGCAGGTGTGTTCTTTTGCCTTGCTTGATTGAAATTTGTGCACATTTATCCGTTCCTTGCATGCCAATATGGAAAGGGTACTATAGTTTTATACAATATCAAGCATTTGGAATAACTATCTGTTTATTCAAATTAAGGGCAGGGGACCTGTCAAAGCCTCTCTAACTAGACTTGGGTGGATAGGAATAATTATCAATGACTGTACTGTTACCTAAATGGAAGCTCATGTTCAATTATTCAGGAAATGAACAACTAGGATGGTTTCTTTTAATGTATCACATTGTTATCACAAAACCATGAATTCTTGAGCCTGGATGATAACGTGTCTGATATTTGATCTGTCAATCATTCTAATGAGTCAGAATGTTTTGTTTTAATAAGCAAATTATCCCCTAGAAGTATTTGAATGACATGGGCTTTCTGAGGAATAGTTATCAGGAGTATTGCCAATTACACCTTTGCTGTAATCTCTCTGCCATTCACTCTTCATGTCATTTGAGTGCAGATGATCATAAATTTTCTGTTGTAGAAAGTCAGTCCTTATGAATTTATGGATAATTTGATAACTTTCTCAGGGTCACACACTGTTTGTTTCTGTTGGATTTAGAAATGTTTTGGCTGTAGAAGTCTATTATCTACATGAAGTGTGCCACTCGTGTACTATCCAAGTCCACGGCATAGTACTCCAAGAACAATAGATTTGGCTCATTCGTGACGTTTTGTTCCACAAACTGATGCGCAAGATCTATAAAAAAAAAGTAGTGCAGTCTGGGAGACTTACCCGGCGTGTGAGAGAACTGTATCTCAAGCGCACACCTTAGCATTTATCGAACGTGCCCCATTGTTCGCCACACATATGGTTCGTGCCTGCGTCTAGTTTAAGATTGTGTCTAGTTCTCTAGGAACTAGTTGAGTTTCACGTGGAAATGCCTATCCCATGATGCCCCATGGCAAGCTTGGCCAGGGAGCAAAACCCATGACCAAGCTCATAGTTCATACACACATTTGGAGTACAATGTGTTATGGATTATAGCAGGCTAGTACACTTCATGTAGGTAATATTGTGATATTGTGTAATACTAACCATTCAGCATGTTGGTTATGATTGACTACATTCTCTAGGATAACCACTCCAAAAGTCTTCTGTTTCCTGCTTGGCAAGAGTAAAGATGGTTTGCACTGACACCGCAAACTGAAGACGATCAGCGAATAATGAAATGTTGAGTTGTAACCACCAGTTCTTTTCAGAACTAATTACTATTTTTCACATGGTGTCACTGCAAACAGTCTTTACTTATCCTTTTCACCATGCAAATCTACAAATCTTACATATTTTTCCATTTGCATGCATGTTAAGGCCCTTCTGATACACCTTAGGTCATCAGCAAAGTGTTCCGTTCTGTGTTATAAGTATTATAAGTGAGCATTTAAAAATTGGACATCTAAATCGATGAGTTTCTTTAGAACAAATCCACAGTAGTTAAAGGTCCTGTGAAGAGTGTATTTACCAAACTTAATTTTTTGGTGCTGTTATATTTATTGGTATGAATTAAAAACAATTTTAAATGTTTTTTTTAATCGAGTGGATTATTAATGGTTTATCTAATACTCAAAAATTGACCCCCCCCCCCGAATTGTCAAAGTTTTAACGAAACGTTTGTGACGTACACAAAGGCAGAGAATTTCTATAAATTCTCGGGGAGCTAGGTGGTATGTGGTTTGGTGCCAGACTTTGATCGGGTAATAAACACTAAGCCCCACTAAATCCTCATTTAAATGAGGATTTAAACTTTACAACATGCTGGCAACGTGTTTACACAAGACTTGCGCAATATAAACATGCACTCGAACAGCGATAACCCAGCCACGGATGTACCGTTGAAACGCAGCGCAACCCCCACGGAAGTGGACTGGGTTATGCATGGGAGTATAACTAAATGGCCACTTACCCTGAGTCTATCTCGCTTTTAAAAAAAACACCTCTCTTCTTCATTGGAGCCTTCCCAGCCTTCTTACTTAGCGGGTATATCGTTGGAATTGCATCTGGTAGCAGCATGGCCTTATAAGCCATACCGAACTGGCTGTGAAGGCCCCGTTCAAAGCATGTCTGCTCGAAGTGTGCACTTTATAAGAATGAGTGTTCCATCGGTCCCGACGACTTCGCTCTGGTCAGCTTGACTTTAGCCATCCAAATACGTCTGTATTTTGGATCAGACGGAAATCGGTGCAGACTAACACCATCAGTTTGGTGGTGTTGCTGCAACCTGCAGCGACACACCTCGATGGCATTATCGAAAATAATAAGCTTCAAACCTGACAGTAAACTTTAGGAAACTTTTTCTCTAGCAACACTCTGCATGCAGTGGTGCGCTGTATACATGTATACGACGCATACTTGGGCAAGTGCTGTGGATCGCAGATCGGGAATCGCCTGAGTGTACGTCATGAATTTTATGCTAATGAGGGGATATGGGCATGTCGAAAAGCACCCCCTAAATTTAAAAGTTAATATTTTTATGGTATAAACGTGAGGGGGAAAAAATTACAAATGACAAATATGTTCCAGTAGGCATACTTTATTGTATACAATGAAAAAAAACCTATTTCATAGGACCTTTAAAGACTGTGACATTTCAACCACTTTTTTGCTGCAATGTCCTTTGAAAATTTGTATCGAAAACAATAATTTGTATACATTAATTACCTTGTACAATATTGGTAGTTATATGTACCTGAAAAGAAACTGAGTAAAATTATTGTCTTAAAAGCATACATGTACTTGGTTTTAAGATGATTATTGTATCAAACATCCTGACAAGTTATTCCATTTGTCATGTTGAAATTTTTGAGTAACATTTAATGAAAATTCAAATGTGAATTGGACTGACAGCTGATGATCCCATTTCTACATAAGAATTAATACAAATAATATGAATGCATAGATTGGTGAAATTCTTGCGTCGGGAGATAAACAATTGATTTAATTTTGCCCTATGAATGCATTGTCACTATTTTTCCTAAACAACAATGCTGAATCTCTGAAACTTTCACATGTTTTTGCCTGTAAATATCTCTTGCTTCTTACCAAATATGGATGCATTTAGGTCCAAATAAGTCTCCAGTTTCTGGTCAAAGGTCGACTTAAAAATTGGTGCGTTTTTTGTTTTGTTTTTTGGGTGATAATTTTGTTGTTATGCCAACCAGTGAAATATGTGATTCATATGCCGTTATTGGAATCAGACCAAATTTCCCATACACAAAGTATGGTGGCTAAGAGAGGCCACACAAATTGGGCAAACATTAATACCCTTATGTGAAAAAGTCGTTTAAAACACAACGCAGCATAATTCTAATCAAATCCAGCAATTTTGGCTTTAATTGGATATTGTTTCATAGCAACAACAAAAACCTAAAAATGCTGACACGCGGGTCTGAGGCAATGCACTTATTAGAGACCAGAAGCAAGAGACTTGTTTGTTGTCCTTACAGGCATTTTACCAAACGTGTATACTGCCTTTATACAGTTGTTACTTTTATAAACCACCCTAAAATTAAGTATAATTAATTTTGAAAAAAATAGTTTTTTAAATTATAATCAAGACGCTGTGGTGCAAAAACAAACTATTTTAGCAATGCTTTATATTAATAATTAATTAATTAAAACTTTCAGTCAGTTAATTATAGTAAAAGATGTCTTATAAGTAAACAGGACAACTGCATTTTGGTCAAATATTTCCACATCAGCCAGAAACGGCTATTATTTACTTTATTTCATTTTATTTTATATTTATTATGTATATGTAATATGTAATGGTACCTAGGGATTGTTAAATAATGCAAGGTTTATTATTTTGTAACAAATCTCATTAAAAAGTGGATACTTACTTTTCAAGGAATGTACTTTTTAGGATCTACAACTGTCAATTTTGTTTTTCATCAAAACTAATGTTTACTTGACAAAAGATATAGATGTAGACAAAACATATTTCATCAGGAGAAACATGCTTCAGTATTAAATATGTCCTGAAAAAAACAATTGATGATGGTTCACATTAATAATTCATTTGGCCACATAATTACTCGAAAATAATAAGCTTCAAACCTGACAGTAAACTTTAGGAAACTTTTTCTCTAGCAACACTCTGCATGCAGTGGTGCGCTGTATACATGTATACGACGCATACTTGGGCAAGTGCTGTGGATCGCAGATCGGGAATCGCCTGAGTGTACGTCATGAATTTTATGCTAATGAGGGGATATGGGCATGTCGAAAAGCACCCCCTAAATTTAAAAGTTAATATTTTTATGGTATAAACGTGAGGGGGAAAAAATTACAAATGACAAATATGTTCCAGTAGGCATACTTTATTGTATACAATGAAAAAAAAACTATTTCATAGGACCTTTAAAGACTGTGACATTTCAACCACTTTTTTGCTGCAATGTCCTTTGAAAATTTGTATCGAAAACAATAATTTGTATACATTAATTACCTTGTACAATATTGGTAGTTATATGTACCTGAAAAGAAACTGAGTAAAATTATTGTCTTAAAAGCATACATGTACTTGGTTTTAAGATGATTATTGTATCAAACATCCTGACAAGTTATTCCATTTGTCATGTTGAAATTTTTGAGTAACATTTAATGAAAATTCAAATGTGAATTGGACTGACAGCTGATGATCCCATTTCTACATAAGAATTAATACAAATAATATGAATGCATAGATTGGTGAAATTCTTGCGTCGGGAGATAAACAATTGATTTAATTTTGCCCTATGAATGCATTGTCACTATTTTTCCTAAACAACAATGCTGAATCTCTGAAACTTTCACATGTTTTTGCCTGTAAATATCTCTTGCTTCTTACCAAATATGGATGCATTTAGGTCCAAATAAGTCTCCAGTTTCTGGTCAAAGGTCGACTTAAAAATTAGTGCGTTTTTTGTTTTGTTTTTTGGGTGATAAATTTGTTGTTATGCCAACCAGTGAAATATGTGATTCATATGCCGTTATTGGAATCAGACCAAATTTCCCATACACAAAGTATGGTGGCTAAGAGAGGCCACACAAATTGGGCAAACATTAATACCCTTATGTGAAAAAGTCGTTTAAAACACAACGCAGCATAATTCTAATCAAATCCAGCAATTTTGGCTTTAATTGGATATTGTTTCATAGCAACAACAAAAACCTAAAAATGCTGACACGCGGGTCTGAGGCAATGCACTTATTAGAGACCAGAAGCAAGAGACTTGTTTGTTGTCCTTACAGGCATTTTACCAAACGTGTATACTGCCTTTATACAGTTGTTACTTTTATAAACCACCCTAAAATTAAGTATAATTAATTTTGAAAAAAATAGTTTTTTAAATTATAATCAAGACGCTGTGGTGCAAAAACAAACTATTTTAGCAATGCTTTATATTAATAATTAATTAATTAAAACTTTCAGTCAGTTAATTATAGTAAAAGATGTCTTATAAGTAAACAGGACAACTGCATTTTGGTCAAATATTTCCACATCAGCCAGAAACGGCTATTATTTACTTTATTTCATTTTATTTTATATTTATTATGTATATGTAATATGTAATGGTACCTAGGGATTGTTAAATAATGCAAGGTTTATTATTTTGTAACAAATCTCATTAAAAAGTGGATACTTACTTTTCAAGGAATGTACTTTTTAGGATCTACAACTGTCAATTTTGTTTTTCATCAAAACTAATGTTTACTTGACAAAAGATATAGATGTAGACAAAACATATTTCATCAGGAGAAACATGCTTCAGTATTAAATATGTCCTGAAAAAAACAATTGATGATGGTTCACATTAATAATTCATTTGGCCACATAATTACTCGTAAACCATGCTTTTGGTATTTTTTTAAATGTAATATCTTAATTCAAAGTATTTGTCTTCTGATTAAAACAGAAATAGTATACTCCAAAATATACATCTTTAATGTTCAACAGGAAACTAGTATTTTTTTCAATACAGGGTGCTCTTCACCTTGGAAATTGGTCAGAGCAGATTGATAAACCTAATCTTCAAAGTTTGACAAAACATTGACATTGTTTGCAGAGCAAGATTTAATAGTACTATGAATGATTTTTTTTAATGAAATATCATTTTAAACTTAGTGATGTCTGGGTCACATCAAATACTGTGATATTGTCATAACATATCGCAAAACATTTAGGAAATTTGATCTAGACAATCATCTGGATCAAATTTCATTACATTCTTCTAAAATTTAGATAAGAAAAGTTTCAATCTGGCAAATTTATGTAATTTTGCATACATTTTCCTCTGTAATGAGAATAATTTGTCAGGTTGATTGTCACCTTTACCAACTTCACATCGAGTTAGCTTTCAGATAATTAAGTGGTTATCTTCTAACCAGGTAATTACTAGTGTAATATGTAAGTAAGACTTGTAAATGTAAGTAAGACTTGTAACTTTGCATGGTGAAAAAGGATAAGTAAAGGCTGTTTACGGTCAGTATTCTCTGATCGTCTTCAGGAGAATCAGAGCATACTGATCGAAACATTGAGTTGTAACCAGTCGGTTCTTTTCAGAACTATTTACTACTCAATAGAGAATGTCTACATGGTGTCACCGCAAACACTCTACTTATTATTTAAATGATCATGTGGTCTCAATTAGCCAACCAAAATCCCAGTTAACCAGTCAGATTTATTGAGTAGCTTGCATGTGCGTAAAATACCTGCATTAAGCCCTATAAGCTCATTAAGCATACTTCTCTCTCTGGCTTTGTCAGACATTTTTCATTGGAGTCGGGTCAAAAAACTAATTGGGCTACTTGTTTTCAAGGAAAATTGTGAATTTTCTTACACAAAAGGTTATTTGTTTTGAATTAATAACAGTTGTGAAATACATGTATGGTTTATTTCCAAACTTTCCGAATAATACCAAAATTTGGCGAATGTGGAATGGGAAAAGGCAACACATGTGACAACATGTGAATACGCCCTATTCTGGAAGTTTTCAAGTGATTTTAGTCATGATGGGTGTTGTTAAACATACTGCCCCATGAAACCTCTCGTGGCAGCAGATGCCAGTCGGAAAACTGAAAATACTGAAAAACTGAAAAAGAAAATACATTTACTTGCCATAAAAAAAAGGATACCTACCAAACTCCATGCATAGTATGTGATATTTTTATCGTTAACTTGTTTAAAAATTATGCTTAGCAATAAGATTGCTGAGCAAAATTTACCTGTAATTTTCTTTTGATAATTTGTTTATTCAGCCTTAACCCTAACCCTGCCAGACGCAGCAGAGTGCATCAGCTGGAAAAGTCTGATGCACTTTGATGGATTCAGCTGTCAACACCAGTGCATAAGCAGCCAAGCCTGTTTCTATTGAGAGCTGGTCCCATTAAACAATGCCAGAGTTGTATTCTGCTGCGTTTGGTGACCACAGACTCTGAGGCAGTTCGGCCTTGAGATTTGTTAACAGATGGATCTTGTTGCACTTGGCAGCCAAGTCACTTTGATAAACGATGCACTCTGTTGCGTCTGGCAGGGTTTCTAGCCAAATACCCTGGAGGGTTAGGGTTAATCCCTTGATATATGTTACTTAAAACTTAGTAAGCCTACATTTAAATAAAATAGTTTCCTTAGATTTTAACAACTTATTTTTAACTCCCTTGTTTGACGAGGACTTCTAATAAGGGTAACTCAGCCCAATTAGAAGGTATAAGTATGGGGAAGTTAAGTAAGACTAATTGCAGGTGACACCATGTGAAATTCTCTATTGGTAGTAATTAGTTCTGGAAGAACTGGAGGTTATATCTCGACGTTTCGATCAGTATGCTCTGATCGTCCTCAGGAAGAACGGGAAGTTAATTTATATGGAGTTAATTAATACCAAAACATTATAAAATCAATTAAATGTAAAATGTATAACGTTTGTATTAGCTTGATCATATTGAAACTCTAAAACTGTACTATTAATGAACAGCAGCTTATGATGGAGGGGCATTTGTTTTGATGATTTTTTGTAATATATTCAGTATGCTATAACAACATAATAATAAACATATGGTGAAATCAAATATGATTTTAGCTCTATTTTTGTTTTGGCATTTGAACTATGAATCACTTCATCACATCACCACTGTTGTGAACAATTTTTGTGACCCCTTGTTCGTAAAACAGCACTCCCTGGCAATTATTTTTAAAAAAAGAGGCTAATTTCAGATGGAATGGTCAAAATGTTTGGTTTTGCTGAATCAAAGTATCCAAATTAATTGTTTGAGTGGGGTGCTAGGGGTGATGATGCCATTATGATTATGATACAGAATGTTTTCTTGTTGGTAGCCACTGCACAGAGAGCCTAGTCTAGTACCCAAACAGACATTGTTATACTCACTGTGGAGCAGGTCAAGCACCAGCCTATGTTTGACATGAGCCTCACTATGACCCTCACAGAATTGTGTATACAGAACCAAGATGGCCGACATTTGATAAAGTATTTTTGGTCATTTTGTTGAAACCTGAAACTCTTTCATAACCCTGTTCTCCTCTAAAAACCTATGAATGACTCATGCATTACCCATATCCAAGACTGTACATACTTTGATTTGCAGAGTGAAGTTTTTCTTTGTTTCTTTTACTGCATTAACCCTCCTATAGGTTTAACACTCAAAGACACTCAAAATTTGTATGTCTCTCTTAACCCATTGACTTTGTGCAGTGCACTCAAGAAGGTCAAACCAAAACCAAGTACAGTGTACATACACAGCTCTGTGTGACTCTGTGGTTTGACCTATTGGCAATGCAATCAAAAATACTCAAGTGAGTGTCTGTGGGTGCCGTGCTGACTGGGCCAAGGGTTAAACTATTAAGAATTACTTAATTTCTCTTTTCTACGAAGCAGTGTTAGTTATTTTGGAGACAACTTTAACATTTATTTTACAGTTTAAAATTAACCATATCTTAATCAAGATCATTCTCAAATGGTATAACATTATCAAAATCATAACTGTAATAAAAATGTAAGCAATTCATGTGCAATCACAGTTATCTTTTGACATCTTTTCTGAATGTTTATTTCAGTTTCTTAATTACCTTAGAAAGGAAATGCGTGTACACAAACTGTCAAAACAGAACCTTCATAAAATTGCACATTACCCTAATTCCTGAATCCATCAAAATCCATCCCCTGTATTGGAAGATTTTTTGATCAGGATACCCTCCACATTGAGCATGTGGCGGATTTTGATGGATTCAGGATTTCAATAGTTTTTTAACTGCTTGGTCATGTTGGTTGATGGATTATAGTTACATGTACTGTATATGTTAGATTTTGATGGATTCTATGCAGCAACATACTATACAAATTTTCATGTGAGCATGGTATCCTGAACCGCCAAAAATCAACAAAAAATTTAGTGGTGGATTTGGCGGATTCAGGATATGTCCAATATCTACACTGGCGGATTCTGATGGATTCAGGACACCAGCATTTTGTGTGACAAAATTGGTGGATTTTTGGTGATTCAGGATACTTTCTGGAAAATACCCAAGGGGTTTAATACATGAACGACACAATATTCTGTAACTCCCAACATATTTATTTATTCCTTGTTTCATTTAAACGAAATGTGTACAACATTGGTATTTGAAATATATGTGTTTATCTAACCTCTGGGGTTTCAAGAAATCATACAACTAACTTGAAACTTTCGTCCCACCAGGTCCCCATGTTTTCAGAAAGAAAAAAGAAAAGAAAAAAACACGTCAATTGTGTTTTCTCTAAGATAATACACTTCAGACAATACTTTCTCAGGGTGCTTGATGCCAGAACCATACTCACATCAAGTAAATCTTTTAAATAATTCATCCATTTTAAAATTTGATAATTACCAATGTTGTACCTTCCCTTTAAACCCCCTGAAGACTACATATTTGTAAAAAAAAAAAATAATTGTGTACATCTATTAAGATCAAGTACAATGGTAATAAACCAACTTGTGAAATATTCAGTTATGTGGGTTGAAATATTAAGAAGATGCTTCAAGCAGGTGTTGATAATCGACCCATTTCCATGTTAGAAAGGTAATGTCATAATTGAACTAAATAATACACATCTTATTATCTGAACTGGTAAAATATTGTAAGTATTTTATTTGACCCCATAAGTCTTGCATTCACAAAGCCTCACTGGGGTAAAAACAAATGTCTTTCATTTTAATTTAAAAAATTCTGTCGCCTTTGCAATGGACAAAATCATCTCAGTATTGGCCAAAAATTATGTCAATCACACCTAAGCGCTGTCGTATAAGTAAAAAGTAAGCTGTCGTAAAAGTAAACATAAGATTGGCCATCTCTAATTATAGCCCCATCTTTCTGGCCTATGTGACAATTGTAACTATGTCGGTCAGGTGCTTGGCTTTTTATACAGATGGCATGACCGAGATTTCCAGCAAGGATAAGGTGGGCGGGGACTATGGCCAAACCTTGATAAGTGTATTCCATTGAATGGTATTTGATACAAATTCACATCAAGTCAGTTTGGAAAGAATGTCGAACCCAACCGCCACTTGTGCAGTGTCTAAGCATACGACAAAATGGTCTACATCTCACTGGATGTGCATACATTCATTGTTCAAAATCTCTTGGTTCTAAAGAATTTTGGAGAATTACTAACGAGGTTTTAAACCGTGGAAAGTCTCCAATTCCAACTCTTGACAATAGACCAGAAATTCTAACATCTTCCTCCGACAAAGCTTCTCTGCTCGCCAAGTTATTTATTGTTGTTGTTGTTGTTGTTGTTGTTGTTGTTGTTGTTGTTAAAGCGTAGTGGCATAATACATAATCAAGAAGGTGTCGCTGGGTTTCGGGGCAGGGAACCTGGGATGGACTCAATCACAATTTTATGTAATTAAAATTAACTAATTTAAATGATTAATTTAAATCAATTTGGCCCTTATTAATTATCTGCTAATTTATGTAATTGATATATTTTTTAATTACTGTTTCAGAGTAAACCTGTTCGGGTTCAAATCCTTCTCCTAAAACTTAATTTTTTGACCAATGTTTATTGCTGCAATTAATCTAAAAGCATTCCTACTAATTAACAGATGAAGCAACAGTCTAATGGGTAAGCACCCAGACATAGGTACAGTCGACCCTGGTGCAAATCCCAGCAGTGAAATGACAATTTCTTTTTCCATTTTAATTGGTTACGCAATCATGATTTATTTTAAGTAATTTAAAAATTCAACTCCAAACATCAAAAGGATTGGTGGCGCAATCCAGAGTTCCTGGGGTTTCGGTGCTGGAGTTCTGGGTTCGAAACCCAGATGAACCAACGGTCTAATGTTAAGGCCACAAAGTTTGGTACAAGCGAATCCCAGCACTGGTCTGCCGTATTTCTTTTCCATTTTAAGTGGTTTTTCTGTCACGGTTTAGAATTCAATTCAATTCTAAATCGAATTAAATTCAGACCTAAATATCAAAAGGATTGGTGGAGCAATCAATTAGTATTGAGTTTCGATGCGAGCGACCCGAGTTCGAATCCTACTTGTCCCAATGTTATATTTTTAATTAATTACGCAATCACGTTTTATTTATAAGTAGTATTAAATTCATACACATATACCAAGAGGAATCGTGGCGCAATCCAGTGGTGCTGGGTTTCGGTGCAAGAGACCTGGGTTCGAAACCCAGTGGCGACAGTGTTTTCGTTTTGAATGATTACGCAATCTCGTTTTATTTATCAGTAGTATTAAATTCAACTACACGAAACAAGAGGAATCTTGGCGCAATCCAGTGGTAATGGGTTTCGGTACAGGAGAACTGGGTTCGAAACCAAGTGGCGACAATGTTTTCGTTTTGAATGATTACGCAATCTCGTTTTATTTATCAGTAGTATTAAATTTGCCATTTACCAAGAGGATTGGTAGCGCAATCTGTGACCGCTGTGCTGCGGTCCAGGCGAACCGGGTTCAAAACACTTTAGCGCCATTGCTTTAGTTTTAAATAATTACGCAATCACGTTTTATTTATAAGTAGTATTGAATTCAACTGCACATACCAAGAGGAATCTTGGCGCAATACAGTGGTGCTGGGTTTCGGTGCAGGAGACCTGGGTTCGAAACCCAGTGGCGACAATATTTTAGTTTTGAATGATTACGCAATCAAGATTTATTTAAGTAGTTTTGAATTCAACTCCAAATACCAACAGGATAAATGGCGCAAGCCGTTAGTCCACTGGTCTGTCAATTGCGGCAGTTCCAGGCTGGTACGTCCGGGTTCGAATCCTGCTCTGAAACACAGAGACATGGCAGCTGCTGGCTGCGGCAATGGCTTTGGGGACCGCCATGTCTTTCCCTGAAGGTTAGGAGCGTGGAGGAAATGTACGGACGGGGAGAAAAGGAGGGACCGGGAGGGTAGCGACCTCCCAGAAGGGTGCTAAGGTGATCACCATGCCGGGGTGTCACGGACTTTGAGTCATCCTAATACCTGGTCGACACTCTGACTAACTCTCCGGACTTTTTTACAATATATATATATATATATATATATATGTATATGTATATGTATATGTATATATATACGTATATATATATATATGTATATAGAACACATTTGTGGTAATTTGAGTCGCCTATCTTTCCAACTTTTTAAGAAAATCAATATTTTTATGAAAAAAATATGGATAAATTTACGAAATTTTATACTAGTCCAAATAGGCTGTAACTCGGTGGCTGTATTCTGCAGACACAGTGGTTCATTCTGTGTAAATTTAAAGCGAATCGGAGACAATTTTTTTTCGAGGTGAAAAAAAACGACAATGCTTACCCCTTGTCGTTTTTTTCCAAATTTGGCCTAAAAATGACAATTTTTCAAAATGATTAATACTTGCTGGAGAGACGTAACAGAGTGCCTTGAACACATTTGTGGTAATTTGAGTCGCCTATCTTTCCAACTTTTTAAGAAAATCAATATTTTATGAACAAATATAGGTAAAATTTCAAAATTTTAAACTTGTCCAAACAGGCTGTAACTTGGTGGCTGTATTCTGCAGACACACTGGTTCATTCTGTGTAATTTTGAAGCGAATCGGAGACAATTTTTTTTCGAGGTGAAAAAAACGACAATGCTTACCCCTTTGTCGTTTTTTCCAAATTTGGCCTAAAAATGAAATTTTTTCAAAATGATTAATACTTGCTGGAGAGACGTAACAGAGTGCCTAGGACACATTTGTGGTAATTTGAGTCGCCTATCTTTCCAACTTTTTAAGAAAATCAATATTTTATGAACAAATATAGGTAAAATTTCAAAATTTTAAACTTGTCCAAACAGGCTGTAACTTGGTGGCTGTATTCTGCAGACACATTGGTTCATTCTGTGTAATTTTGAAGCAAATCGGAGACAATTTTATTCATAGGAAAAAAACGACAATGCTTACCCTTTGTCGTTTTTTTCCAAATTATTTAAAATGACATTTTTTCAAAATGATCAATACTTGCTGGAGAGACGTAACAGAGTGCCTTGAACACATTTGTGGTAATTTGAGTCGCCTATCTTTTCCAACTTTTAAGAAAATCAATATTTTATGAACAAATATAGGTAAAATTTCAAAATTTTAAACTTGTCCAAACAGGCTGTAACTTGGTGGCTGTATTCTGCAGACACATTGGTTCATTCTGTGTAATTTTGAAGCGAATCGGAGACAATTTTTTTTCGAGGTGAAAAAAACGACAATGCTTACCCCTTGTCGTTTTTTCCAAATTTGGCATAAAAATGACAATTTTTCAAAATGATTAATACTTGCTGGAGAGACGTAACAGAGTGCCTTGAACACATTTGTGGTAATTTGAGTCGCCTATCTTTCCAACTTTTTAAGAAAATCAATATTTTATGAACAAATATAGGTAAAATTTCAAAATTTTAAACTTGTCCAAACAGGCTGTAACTTGGTGGCTGTATTCTGCAGACACATTGGTTCATTCTGTGTAATTTTGAAGCAAATCGGAGACAATTTTAATTCAAGGTGAAAAAAACGACAATGCTTACCCCTTGTCGTTTTTTCCAAATTTGGCCTAAAAATGACATTTTTTCAAAATGATTAATACTTGCTGGAGAGACGTAACAGAGTGCCTTCAACACATTTGTGGTAATTTGAGTCGCCTATCTTTCCAACTTTTTAAGAAAATCAATATTTTATGAACAAATATAGGTAAAATTTCAAAATTTTAAACTTGTCCAAACAGGCTGTAACTTGGTGGCTGTATTCTGCAGACACATTGGTTCATTCTGTGTAATTTTGAAGCGAATCGGAGACAATTTTTTTTCGAGGTGAAAAAAACGACAATATTACCCCTTGTCGTTTTTTCCAAATTTGGCATAAAAATGACAATTTTTCAAAATGATTAATACTTGCTGGAGAGACGTAACAGAGTGCCTTGAACACATTTGTGGTAATTTGAGTCGCCTATCTTTCCAACTTTTTAAGAAAATCAATATTTTATGAACAAATATAGGTAAAATTTCAAATTTTTAAACTTCTCCAAACAGGCTGTAACTTGGTGGCTGTATTCTGCAGACACATTGGTTCATTCGGTGTAAATTTGAAGCGAATCGGAGACTTTTTTTTCGAGGTGAAAAAAAACGACAATGCTTACCCCTTGTCGTTTTTTCCAAATTTGGCCAAAAAATTACATTTTTTCAAAATGATTAATACTTGCTGGAGAGACGTAACAGAGTGCCTTGAACACATTTGTGGTAATTTGAGTCGCCTATCTTTCCAACTGTTTAAGAAAATCAATATTTTATGAACAAATATAGGTAAAATTTCAAAATTTTAAACTTGTCCAAACAGGCTGTAACTTGGTGGCTGTATTCTGCAGACACACTGGTTCATTCTGTGTAATTTTGAAGCGAATCGGAGACAATTTTTTTTCGAGGTGAAAAAAACGACAATGCTTCCC
Organism: Zoroaster sp. YZ-2022; assembly: GCA_029582265.1. NCBI lineage: Eukaryota > Metazoa > Echinodermata > Asteroidea > Forcipulatida > Zoroasteridae > Zoroaster > Zoroaster sp. YZ-2022. Next base: position 12,490,750 of record CM055837.1, read on the forward strand.
AGCAAACAATACGGAACTGGGCCATAACTGGCCCAGTACCGATTTTACAGTACTGCAGCAATGGGCCGGTGCCGGCAAACGGAACTGGCCCAGTTCTGGCTTGCACAGAGGCTTGGAACTGGCCCAGTTCATGTAGCCCTTACTCATCCGGTACCAAACCAGAACTGGCCCAGTACCGTGCCGACACAAAATGCCCTAACCAAAACAGTACGAAACCGGTAATGGCCCAGTACTGGGCCAATACAGATTCCATTATTTGCCATTACTGGCCCAGTACTGGCCCAGTACAGGGGCACCAGGATGCCATTACTCGCCCAGCGCCGGTAAATTGGCACTGGGCCAGTGCCGGCAAATGGAACTGGCCCAGTTCTGTCTTGCACAGAGGCTTGAACTGGCCCAGTTCATGTAGCCCCACTCATCCGGTACAAAACCAGAACTGGCCCAGTAACGTGCCGACACAAAATGCCCTAACCAAAACAGTACGAAACCAGTACTGGGGGCCAGTATATAAACACTACTGGGTACCAGTACTGGCCCAGTACAGGGCCAATGGGGAATACTTTACTGAAACAGTACAGAACCAGTACTGGTCCAGTAGATAAACACTACCGTACCAGCACTGGCCCAGTACAGGGGCCAGTGGGAAAAACCCTTACTAAACATTACAGAACCAGTACTGGCCCAGTGCAGAAACATTACCGTACCAGTACTGGCCCAGATAAACACTACTGCACAGTACTGGCCCAGAACAGGGCCAATGGGGAAACCCTACTAAAACAGTACAGAACCAGTACTGGTCCAGTAGAGAGAAACATTACCGTACCAGTACTGGCCCATCAGTACAGCGCCAATGGGGAAAACCCTTACTAAAACAGTACAGAACCAGTACTGGCCCAGTAGATAAACACTACTGGTAGCCACCGGTACTGGCCCCGATGCAGGGGCCCAATGGGGAATGCCTTTACTAAATAAAGTACCAGAACCAGTACTGGCCCAGTACAGAAACATTTACCATACTGGCCGGGGA
>CM055837.1:12492276-12599776 GCA_029582265.1 Zoroaster sp. YZ-2022
CATTTCTTGGATTGGTTACAATTTACATGTAGGCTGATGATTCTAGATACAGGATGCAGGAGGGCATACTCAACAATAACTATGAAGTTGTAATTTGGTTTTGAATCTGAAGTACATGTAATTTAATAAGTAAACTACTGATGGATGGTATGGACACACACCTGATCCATCATTGTCTTTGGTTTTTAATGTTTACACATGTGTTTTTGTATTTTTACAGGCTTGTGTAATTTAGCGGTTGTTCAACATGGTGAAACTAAATGTAAAAAGTGGAGAGGAAAGTCAGTTCTTGTATGACACCACTGTCAAGACCCCAATTGAAGATCTTATTAAAGAATTAGTGCACATCTACAACGAAAGGCTCAAGATTAACAGATTATGTCAAGGTATTTATCACCACTATAACAATATTATTTTGATTAAAAACAAAACTAATTATAAATTAACTGTCACAAGCTTTTAATAAAAAATTATCTGTTTGTTTTAGTTTAAATTTGATTTATTATTCCCTTAAACTTACCATGCTGAATGTAAAAGATTGCAACAAATATTCAAATCAGTTGGATCATGTTGAACACAGAACAAAAGATTTGTTCTTGCTGGATGGATCTTGTTGCACTCACAGGCTTCACACTTGGACAATGATGTATGAAAATGGTATTTGATGGGTTAAGTTTAGGAGGGAGACAGAGAATGTTTAACTGTACAGGTATGTGTACATGTTTCTAACAAGTACAAAAGTTATCTTATAAACGGAATGTTTTCAAAATGATAAAGGTTTGGTAAAACATACACGTATCTCCATCAATAGACAAAATAATAATGTCCAAAGTGATATACATGTACATGTACAGTACTGATCGAAATTAAGTGTCCTGAACGCGGTACCTAACGGTTTGATTTAACGCGTTAAGCGTTTCCTTTATTAATTGTTAATTCCATAGGGAGTCTTCATAACATCTAACGTGATAACCCTAATGCGATCTTAACACGTTAAAGGTCATATTAGCCGGAGTATTGGAGATAATACAACAGAGAACAAAGTGATCATGATCTGGGGACAGCAACCGTCGCTCTGTTTTTGATATTCATTGGACTCGGGAAAATACTTTTGAAACTTAAAATTTCAAGAGATATTTAAAGCTGTGGCCAAAGTATAATCAAATGAGACTGCTACTATTGATGTAATAATTTCTTTTCTTATAATTCTTATTCATAAATCAAGGGATTATGCTCAGTATTTCAAGGCGAACAATGAAATAAATATGTTGAAGATAATAAAGTCGATGTACTAAGAACTAAAGAATTGTCGCCGTACAAAGAGATTTCTTATAACCAGCTATAGATAAAATGATGTCGGCTATAAAGAGACTGAAGTCGGTGTACAAAGGGCTAGTAAAGTCTGCACACACAAAGATATTTCTTAAAGTCGGCTACACAAAGAGAATTAAATCGGCATACAAAGATATTATTTTAGTTGACTACAATGAGAATTAAGACAACAGTATACAAAGGGTTAGAGAAATTTACTCCACTGATTTACTCCACTGACATCACTACATGTACGTCATGGCCTGCTAGTATAAAACATTAAAATGTCCTTAACGTGATAATCCGAATGCGTTAAAGACAGAGATTACGTGAGAGTCTGCGAGATCACGTCCCGGCCTGCTAGTAAAACATTGAGTTTGGGCTAGAGCTTGCAGACGATGGCGACCGGCCGAAGAACAATTATTTACAATGCATACATGTATACGCACAACAAAACAGCTCAGCTCTGTCTCATGGTGATATTCATTAATTAGTTTTGTCTTGTCAGTATAATTTGAAGCTTTGCATGGAATGCATGGTGTGATGGATAATGATGACTTAAATTGCTGGTAACAACACCATGTGAAATAATCTATGAAGATGTAGACCTACATGTATGTGACCTTTGTCACTGTTAGTAAAAAAACAAATCAACAATTCTCGTGCTCTCTCATTTCATTATTATAACATACCTCTAGTGAATTGTTGTCCACAACTGATGTATTTGCTTGCCTTAAAATTGTAATTTTAAGATTTAAAAATAAATGTGTTGGGATTACTTGGGAATCGGAAAATAGTATAAAAAAAAATATAGCAATGCATTAAGGATATAACCCATGAAACCTACTAATCGTTAAGCTATTACATAATAATAATAATAATAATGATAATAATAATAATGTGGACTTATATGGCGCACGTACATGTATCCACCAAACTGGTGCTCAAGGCGCATTATATTACCCCTGCTCATCAGGCTCATAAATCATTCCTGAAACCATCTCAGCTCCCTGGTGAGTATACAGCTCAATTGCTGCCATTACAGCGCATATAGGGCTAATCACGCACAACAACCAACTCTGCCCTCACAGTTACCCATTTACCCCTGGGTGGAGAGAAGCAATTATGGTAAAGTGTCTTGCTCAAGGACACAAGCACCATGGTCGCGGTTGGGATTCGAACCTACATTCTGACGACTCAGCCATCAGAACACAAATCCGATGCACTAAACCGCTCGACCATGGCACTCCATAATGTATATATGTACATAGTATATACTTTCATCAAACATTTATCATTATCTCATTTTCATGAATTGTTTTATTAAAACCGAATCAACTTGAATTAAATTCGATAGCCGTCATGTATGTTATGTAAGTTATCTTGTTCTTTTTGTTTGCCCACTTAAATGTCTTTGTGGCCAACATAAAAAAATCACCCATTGAAATATAAATCCGATTGCTGTAGCTCTTTTCTTTGTACAGCCGACATAAAGAAACCTTTGTTTTCTTATAGCTCGTTGTACACGATCGGCATACATCAACAGATCGGCAAATCGGTCAGTCACCGTCTGCAAGCCCTAGACCAAACCTAATGTTTTACACTACATGTAGCAGGCCATGATGTAGTGATGTCAGTGGAATAAATCTGTGGAGTAAATTTCTCTAACCCTTTGCATACTGTCGTCTTAATTCTCATTGTAGTCAACTAAAATAATATCTTTGTATGCCGATTTAATTCTCTTTGTGTAGCCGACTTTAAGAAATCTCTTTGTGGGCCGACTTAGTTAAGTTGCTCTTTGTACACCGACTTCAGTCTCTTTATAGCCGACATCATTTTATCTATAGCTGGTTATAAGAAATCTCTTTGTACGGCGACAATTCTTTAGTTCTTTGTACATCGACTTTATTATCTTTAACATATTTATTTCATTGTTCGCCTTGAAATACTGAGCGTAATCCCTTGATTTATGAATAAGAATTATAAGAAAAGAAATTATTACATCAATAGTAGCAGTCTCATTTTATTATACTTTGGCCACAGCTTTAAATATCTCTTGAAATTTTAAGTTTCTCTTGAAAGTATTTTCCCGAGTCCAATGAATATCAAAAACAGAGCGACGGTTGCTGTCCCCAGATTGTGATCACTTTGTTCTCTGTTGTATTATCTCCAATACTCCGGCTAATATGACCTTTAACGCGTTAAGATCGCATTAGGGTTATCGCGTTAGACGTTATGAAGACTCCCTATGGAATTAACAATTATTAATAAATGAAACGCTTAACGCGTTACACATGTAAATCGTTAGGTACCGCGTTCAGGACACTTAATTTCTATCAGTACTGTATTATGTGTGAATCAGGGTTTTCTGATACTTAAATACTTAATTAAAGTCATTTTAAATGCGAACCAGAAATGTTTCTGGCCACAGTAATAGCCACAGGGGTGTCTGGGTGTCTTCTTGGACACCCTGTTTCAGTTTTGGACACCCTATTTCATCTGATATTTACATGTAAAAATATTATAAGTGAACAATTTGGACACCCTGTTTTGATATTTACAGTAAATTTGGACATCCTATTTCTAAATCCTGGCTAACACCTTGTTTCTGGCCGCATATAGTCTCACACTCACCTTATGTGAATATCATGTCATTCCTGATGTTTATAAGTAGCTTGCTGATGTATCAAAGAGTGAGGAGTTTTTCTACCTGAAAAATGTTTTTTGACCACCATTTTGTTGAAAAGTTTGTTTATCCCTAACTCCCTAGACAACGAAGGCAGTTGGAGGATTTTGAAGGATTTTTATTGTTCAGTAACAATGCTTAGGGAGTTAGGGTTATTGGATGACAACCTTGTCTTCAGGATCTACATGTACAATTTTGGAATCGTTGCTGCTTGAGAAAAATTCTACCTGAAACATGGTTTTGTTCAAAAAATTGGATCATACACATGCTTTTCCTTGAGGTCTGTACCTCGTTTTGGGATCAATACTGCTCAAAAGTATTGGGGAAGAGGTTGATCATTGGCAATCTACAAACGTCATGATAGAATGTTCTATTGGACTCAGTTTATGGAGCAAAGGCGCAATGGCAAATGAGTTACTTTACTAATTAAGGCGAGACACCAATAATCAAAGTAGCGTGCCCCTGCGAGCGCCCACTCGAGAACGACTCTTTTATTATGTAATTTCCGTGAGCTCCCGCTGGTGCACAGTCTTCCAGTTGCTAGTTGCATGACAAAGAAAATGACTGAACAATGGGCACAAAAGGATGGTCACATAGTACAGTGACTGCACCAGCAGGTGACTGTGGTGGAACGAAGTCACCGAGCTTTAATAGCCTTTGAAGTTGCGCAGCATGATTTTGCATGAAGTTGCTCAGCAGGACTTGGCTTGAAACTTGATACATGTACATCATCAGCAAGATAAGACCTGACATAGCCTGGCCTACATAACATCATCAGCAAGATAAGACCTAACATAGCCTGGCCTACATTACATCATGCAAATAATACTGCGAATAATACCACCAAATGTAGACAAGAGGATGCCCAGGTAAATTGTGCTTGTTTCTGCGCCCCTGGATAAAACCTAGCTATGCCACTGGCATGTGATTGATTTTAGGGTCCCAATACAGTGGTCTCTTCCAAGGTGGTATTTGAAGATCAAACCCCTACCAGCCATTGTCCAAGGCCTAATTTTATGATACATCAAAGGTCGCTGCAGGCCGATTTTAAGTTTCTCTCCAGTTCACTGCATTGTCAATAAAATTCGGTAGCCCTGGAAAAAATATATGACAATCTGCAGTGTTGATGTTCGAGAGCTTTTATGGGGGTATTTGACCAGGCCAACGGTAACCGTTGCTGAATTCTTAAATGAGCATACATGTACTTCTAAATTTTAGTCTATGCATTGATTGATAAACATCAGAACTGAAATTAGCAGGTCCGATGTATTCTGCTTCTATAGATATAAGTTGGGATTCGGCTGGTAGCCTACTTTAACCCTAACTCCCTAGCCTTAATTACCAGGTACCTTCCTCAATCCTTCATAATCCTCCAAAATGTGTTTGTGCATGAAACTCACTGCCTCAATCCTTCATAATCCTCCAACTTGAGTTTATGCATGAAGCTCACTGCCTCAATCCTTCATAATCCTCCACTATCAAATGCACGACCCTCCTCAATCCTCCATAATCCTCCAATTGGTGATTTTCGAACGTGCCTCATTCCTCCAAAATCCTCCAAATCCTCCGGAGGATACAAGATTATGTTTCTGTCAATCCTTCACAATCCTCCATAATCCTCCATAATCCTCCTCATTCCTCCTCATTCATGATCATCCAAAGTAAATTTCCATTATGCCCTCAATCCTCCACAATCCTCCAGGATCTCTTTGAACCATGCTTCCTCAATCCTCCACAATCCTCCATTATCAAATGCACGACCCTCCTCAATCCTCCATAATCCTCCAATTGGTGATTTTCGAACGTGCCTCATTCCTCCAAAATCCTCCAAATCCTCCAGAGGATACAAGATTATGTTTCTGTCAATCCTTCACAATCCTCCATAATCGTCCTCATTCCTCCTCATTCATGATCATCCAAAGTAAATTTCCATTATGCCCTCAATCCTCCACAATCCTCCAGGATCTCTTTGAACCATGCTTCCTCAATCCTCCACAATCCTCCACTATCAAATGCACGACCCTCCTCAATCCTCCATAATCCTCCAATTGGTGATTTTCGAACGTGCCTCATTCCTCCAAAATCCTCCAAATCCTCCGGAGGATACAAGATTATGTTTCTGTCAATCCTTCACAATCCTCCATAATCCTCCATAATCCTCCTCATTCCTCCTCATTCATGATCATCCAAAGTAAATTTCCATTATGCCCTCAATCCTCCACAATCCTCCAGGATCTCTTTGAACCATGCTTCCTCAATCCTCCACAATCCTCCACTATCAAATGCACGACCCTCCTCAATCCTCCATAATCCTCCAATTGGTGATTGTCGAACGTGCCTCATTCCTCCAAAATCCTCCAAATCCTCCGGAGGATTATAGAGGATTTAGGAGGGTTAGGGTTAATATCAGTTATTTATTTTCACTTCTGGATGGCGTTGTCCATTTAATTGATAATGTAAAATTTGTCCAGATGCTGTCTGTGCTCTGGTTGAATAATCCATCTTCACTGATTTCTATCTCATAGACACCAGTTAAAATCTGAACGGAGAACAAAATAATAAAACATTAATTTGATGCTTATTAACATAACAAACGACGCACACAAATGAATGATAATCCTCCATGGGCCAACTTGAAATCTTGCCGGGTGGCCACGAACGCCCGTGCCTCCAAAGGGTCTATTGTTACTTTATTAATCCCGGCGAGTATGCAGGCGCATGCGGGCACACGCTACTTTGATTATTGGTGCTTCGCCTAATGCAAATTGTATAATGTTGTAACATGCATTAACCCTAAATAAGAAATATCTCATCTGAAAAGCTAACTCTGTTTGAAGATACATTAATATTCTAAGCAGTTATTACAGTCCAAAATTATATTAGTGAAAACAGTAAAACAAATCCAATTCCCCAAATTTACATGTACTCTCCATCACTTTGTTAGAAAAGTGCCCTTTAGTGAGCATGATTGTGAGATAAGTAAGACTAATTGTGGTGACACCATGTGAAATTCTCAATTGAGTAGTAATTAGTTATGAAAAGAACTGGAGGTACAACTTGAAGTTTCAATCAGTATGCTCTGATCATCAGGAGAATGCCGGACTCTGGGAAATGCTACTGCTTAAGTAGGCTGCTGAAGGACTTCTCCACACCCACAAGGATAAACCGGATCCCAGCAACAGAGCGGGAGTCTACCGGATCCCCTGTGAGTGTGGTAAGATCTACATCGGGCGAAACAGGGCAGAATCTCCCCACAAGACTGAAAGAACACCGAGCACACGGCCGCAGAGGAGATTTTGAGAAGTCAGCCATCGTCAAGCACTCCCACATCAAGGACCACCAAATCGACTGGCAGGCAGCTCAACTAATCGCACCCATCGACACATGGCACCCCAGACGCATCAGAGAAGCCATCAAGATCGTTAAACACGACACTGTTCCACAGGACATCGGCTTCTACATCAGCGATATTTGGCGACCTCTACTACGGACTGAAGGATCCTCTATTTTATATCCAAAGTCCACAACCCACCCTAGACTGAGGGATCTCCTATCCTAAGTCAACCACCCTCCTTCCCCCTTGTTAACAACTGATTCAGTTCAGTGAGCACACACTCCTCTCCTCCAACCCCTAGGATCCTAGTTGCAACAGTTCCCGCCTGCACGCCTCAATGAACTAATCCTCCAGCATCCAGTCATGGCGTGATCCTCCAGCAGCCTACTTAAGCAGCAGCATTCATTTCCCAGAGTCCGGCATTCTCCTGATGATCAGAGCATACTGATCGAAACGTCTAGATGTAACCTCCAGTTATTTTCAGAACTAATTTTTACTCAATTGAGAATTTCACATGATGTTACTGCAATTAGTCTTACTTATCCTCTTCACCATGCAAAGCTACAAGTTTTACCTATGATTGTGAGATATTGTAAATGTTGATATTTAAAAAAAAATGCACATGTACAGTTTAATTGAGCTTTTAAAGTTGATCTAAAATTTCCTTATTTTGGCAACATGATATTTGTAAATAATTGGTTTTCAATTTTGTATTGTATCAGAACTGACAGAGCTATCAGAGCATGGTATTAGTTTACCACCCAATATGCAAGGATTAACTGATGAACAGATAGTGGATTTAAAGCTGAAGGATGAATGGGAGAACAAGTGTGTACCAAGTGGAGGTGTTATATTAAACATAGATCCCATAGGCAGGAGGAACGGTTATGGTAAGCATTAAGACTCATAAATATTGGCAGAAGTCTCTTATCTTCATGAAGTGTGCCACTCGTGTACTATCCTAGTCCACGGCATAGTACTCCAAAAACAATGGATTTGGGCCATTCATGACGTTATTGTTCCACAGACTGATGTGCAAGGTCTCAAAAAGAAGCAGTACAGTCTGGGAGACTTACCCAGTGTGTGAGAGAACTGTATCTTAGCGTTTATCGAACTCGCCCATTGTTAGCCCCACAGATGGTTCGCTTGCATCTAGTTTAACTTTAAGATTGCGTCTAGTTCTCTAGGAACAGGTTTTGCATGGAAATGCCTATCCCATGATGCCCCACAGCAGGCCAGGCACAGGAGCAAAACTTGTAACCATGCTCATTGTGCATGCACACATTTGGAGTACAATGCCAGGCTGGCATACTTCATGTACAGTGTAGGTAATACACTTGTGATATTGGTTATAGTAACATTTGATTTGTTAATATATCACGACCCAGTTTTTGTGCCATGTTTAACTTAACAAAAATACTTTTAAAAAGTATGTTACAATAGCTAGGCTGTCCATTTATTTGACTACAATGTATTCAAATATTTTGTGACACATGCATCGTACATTTGGGCTAAAACTTAGCCTTGTATTACAAGTACATGTACATGACATAGTGAAATGCAACATGTCAAGTTTGTAATTTTAAAATGTTACTTTCACAACTGGGATCTGGGATTTATATCACAAAAATTATATGTGAGAAAAAATGTGAAGATGTATAACATAGTATCCTGTTCGTAATACGCTTGTGCATTGGTACATGTAGTACACGCATACTATTCGCTACTTCCGGTTCCAAAGCTGGCATACCGTTGTGTGTAATTCAACCTAAATTCCTTGATTTTAACATTCAAATGCAAATCTTGAGGCAGAATTTTACTTTGTTAATAAAATTTTGAGTCTTTACAACATATACATTATGTTAAATACAAGTCCCAAGCATTCTAATTTCTAGCATAAACCCTTAAAGAAAAGGGTATTCAATGCATTTCTAATGCATCGTTGGAGCCAGCAAGGTAGTCGTGGTTTTTGTTAAAATTATGTCGCAGTTATCAACTTCAGGATTGAAGATGTACATGTACAACATGTATAGACCATGTTTTTGTCTATTTTAACAGCAATTTCTGAAAAATATCTGTTGTTTTATCGGAACATTGCTATTTTATTTAAAGAAAGGAAAACAAATGCTTTTAAAATTACATAAATTTTCTCCAAATAATTAGTGCAAAGTACATGTATGGTTATACAGTAAATATGTACAGAAATTAATTTATGTTGTGTCCCGTCATAAGCCCGTCATAAGTTCATTTTGGCACTGTTTTACTGTAAAACCAAGCTTCTGACAACTATTTTGTGAAATAGCTAATTTCAAAGTATTTGTTTTCCTTTCTAAAGGGATATATTATCAATGTTCCAATAAAAACACAACGTAGGTGTTACATCTTTAAGTGATGAATATTGAAATATTTCAGAGTATAATATGATTTTAAAGCTTTGTATGGTAGAAGTACACTTAGCATGCAGGTTTGCAGTAACACCATGTAAACAATCTCTTAGGAGTTGTAATCATTTCTCCTGAAGACAATCAGAGTATATTGATCAAAATGTTGAGTTATCTTGCCACTGGTTCTTCCCAGAACCAACTATTGTTTACAATTCCTAAGAGATGGTTATATTGTGCTACCACAAACCTTACTGCTACTTTATTGAGTTTCAGCTTAAACTATAAGACTGTTTATGATCAAGCACTGATATCACATTAGATAATGACATCATGATGACCAATCACTGATATTACATTAGACAATGACATCATGGATGAATGACCAATCACTGATATCAACATTAAATAATGACATCATGATAACCAGTCACTGATATCACATTAGATAATGACATCATGATGACCAATCACTGATATCACATTAGATAATGACATAATAACCAATCACTGATATCACATTAGATAATGACATCATGATGACCAATAGGGGTGGACGATATCACGATAATATCATAATCGGCTAAATCGGTTATGGTTTTGAAGATATCGAAATATTACCATATTGACGATATTCCAAAAATATTGCCGATATCAACTTTATATCACTCTCTTTAGTTAAAATATCGCCGGAGTGATAAATTGTCTCCAAATTTTAACGAAGTTACAGTACCGTGAAGAGCTAAAAAACAGTTTGAAATCATGACGCAGTGCCGCCGCTCATGTTGCCACTACTTTCGTGCGTGGTCTTTTTTCGTGCATTGTGATGTGCTCCTGGTTGCCGTGCATGTGGGCCTTAACTAAAGGCTAGTCTCAGTATCACATGGTATCACTCTCCTGGAATAATCTTGCTGGTGTACACTGAGATTGTTCACATTCAGCAGATGTCGGATAAAAGCGTGGATGATAACCGCTGAACTGTGCGTGCGTTTATAAACCACGGGTTTGTTTATGGACATCACGGCAAAAATCTAAGAACTTGGCTCGTTTTGGAGTGACTGTTTGAAGTAACTGTTCATTACCTATGCAACTTCCCTGTAGAACTTGCATGTAAAAATAGTGGTGTCCAATGTCGTTAATGTATGATACATACATTTTTTCATGTATTTAACAAATCTGCATATTGAGAAGATAATATTGTATATCGTCACCCCAAATGACAAATCACTGATATCACATTAGACAATGACATCATGATGACCAATCACTGATATCACATTAGATAATGACATCATGATGACAAATCACTGATATCACATTAGACAATGACATCATGATGACCAATCACTGATATCACATTAGACAATGACATCATGATGACAAATCACTGATATCACATTAGACAATGACATCATGATGACAAATCACTGATATCACATTAGACAATGACATCATGATGACAAATCACTGATATCACATTAGACAATGACATCATGATGACAAATCACTGATATCACATTAGACAATGACATCATGATGACAATTCACTGATATCACATTAGACAATGACATCATGATGACAAATCACTGATATCACATTGAACAATGACATCATGATGACAAATCACTGATATCATGACAATGACATCATGATGACAAATCACTGATATCACATTAGACAATGACATCATGATGACCAATCACTGATATCACATTAGACAATGACATCATGATGACCAATCACTGATATCACATTAGACAATGACATCATGATGACCAATCACTGATATCACATTAGACAATGACATCATGATGACCAATCACTGATATCACATTAGATAATGACATCATGATGACATTAGATAATGACATCATGATGACCAATAACTGATCACATTAGATAATGATATCATGATGACCAATCACTGATATCACATTCGATAATGACATCATGATAACCAATCACTGATCACATTAGATAATGACATCATGGATGAGTAACCAATCACTGTATCACATAAGACAATGACATCATGATGACCCATCTCATTAGACAATGACAACATGATGACCATTCACATCACATTAGATGTAATGAGTGATTTACATTATCTATTGGTAATGTTACACCTTTTATTATTATTTACAGTCTGTAATGATAAGATGAAGGAAGTTATAACCAAGACAATAAGTGAGGCAAAGAAAGCTGTATCCAAAGTAAGTATAAGACTGATACAAGAAACATGTGACATATTATCTTTATAATATAGCTAGTACATGTAAGTCTTGTATAAGTAATGGAGTTCAATCTAACATTGTGAGCAATATTGTATAGTTATCACCATGATCACAAGATGATTATGGTATGACTACACCAGTTTCTCTTAGTACCAGTTTTGGGCGTGGTCACATTGGCTCGGTCTTTATTACCCGTAACCACTCACAAAACAGGTCGTTAATCTGAGGTAAAGACCAAGCATCTGTTATTCCCATTCATAAATGCCCGTATCGATTTCATTTTCAAAATGTAAAACAATTGTACATGTAATTTTTGTTGAATAAAACCAAATAGAAATGGACAAATTCATGTTTTGGGGACACACGAAACACTTCCAAAGTACATGAGTCAGGTGCATGATGCCAAGCTTCGTCACTCTGATTGGTTCAAATCCGTGTCGTGTGTCACACAAAACTTGATAAGCTAGTCTATATCATCCATTAATACACCCTCACGTGATTACATAATAATAATAATAATAATGTATAGATTTATATAGCGCACGTATCCACCAACTAAGTGGCGCTCAAGGCGCATTATATTATTATCCCTGCTCATAAGGCTCATAAGGCTCATAAATCATTCCTGAAACCATCTCAGCTCCCTGGGGAGTATACAGCTCAATTGCTGCCATTTCTAGCGCATATAGAGCAAACCATCTCTGCCTTCACAGGTACCCATTTAACCCCTGGGTGGAGAGAAGCAATTATGGTTAAGTGTCTTGCTCAAGGACACAGGTGTCACGGCCGGGGCTCGAACCCACACTCTGCTGCTGGCAACACCAGAACTTGAGTTCAGTGCGCTAGACCGCACGACAATCCACTTTACGTGCATTATACAACACACGGGACCTACGGCTTTACGTCCCATCCGAAGGACGAAGCAATTATGGTTAAGTACCTTGCTCAAGGACACAAGTGTCACGACCGGGGCTCGAACCCACACCCTGCTGCTGGCAACACCAGAACTTGAGTTCGGTGCGCTAGACCGCTCGGCCACGACACTCCATACATTTTGTCACTACATGTACATTTTGTCCAATCAGATTGTCTAAACTGTATTGGGCATTTATGAATACAGAATAAAGTCAAAGGGGTCATGGCCCCTTTATCATCTATTGCCAAGACCCCAATGTCTTTATCCTGTACATCTCAATTTTGTTATTAGGCCCCCCAAAAAGTCTCCGGTTTCTAGTCATCGGTTGGCTTCAAAATCGGTGTGGTGACGCGTTTTTTTTTTTTTTTTTTTTTTTTTTTTTTTTTTCTTCTTTTTTCTGGCCATCTTGGAAATACGTGATACATTGTATATACGGGGACCAAATTTCCCATATATAAAGTATGGTGGCTAAGAGAGGCCTCACAAATTGGGCAAACATTCATACCCCTATGTGATAAGTTTAAAGCACAGTGACAGAATTCCAATCGATCCAGCAATTTTGGCTGCTATTGGACATCATTTCAGAGCAAAAAAAAAGAAAATTCAAAATGCCAGCGTGCAGAGAAACTGGAGACTTTAAGATGAGAATTTTTAGTTATTTGTAAGCCAGAAAGAAACTGACACTAAATCCACACTTGAGGATGAAAATCCAACTAAGCCAATAAGTCTGTGTGATACAATACAATTTGGTTGGTACAATTCCCCATTGCACGCCTAATTAACAGCTGGCAGTCAATGCACGTACATGTATTTGCTGGTTGATAACAACCAACAAAGGACCTTGGTCTTTGGCCACAACCCCATGCGACAAAACATTTATTCTCTTATTTTCTAGCATCTTATACATTGTCACAAATATGGTAAATTAAGTAAAATAACAATTTTCCTGCACATCTTTGTTTTATAAATACATCCAAATTGTTAAGTGTTTTAATATTAATACAGTGTCATGATTTGATTGCATAATTTGATCAAACAAAGGATCAAGTGAAAGCCAACGTGTGTATGACTAAACAGATGGTAAAAGATGCAAGGGACCAGCTTAGGGGAGCTGTCATGATAGTATACCCAATGGGTTTACCTCCACATGATCCTATTACAATGGAGTTTGAGAATAGAGAGGAGCTAGCTGGTACACAGGTATGCTTCCCATCACATACTCTCTCACTTTTATCTTCAAATGTAAAAATTAAGCATTCTAGTGAAAATGGGAACTTGTACAGTTAACTAACACTAAAGAGGAGAAAGTGTTTTAATAACTATAGTGAACTTGGTACAGATGTAATACACTGGAATGGGAGTGGTGCTTTCACTGTTTAACTCAACTGGAAGTACATCATTGAATCCCAGGGCTTAGAGTAGAGTGATGGAGGGAATAAACCATAGCTACACTGTAATACATAGTTGTTATGGTTTGGAAGTTTCTTTCACATCTTATTCTTTTTAGTTTCATCACCGATTGTTATACCATGGTGTTAGAAAAAAGATTTTCATTGGTCGAGAATAGATCATGTCCATATGACATATGTTAATGTTACAAATCTTCAGTGATGTATCACTCCATCATATATTGATGTATCCTTCTTCAGCCTGGCAATTGGGGTCTAATATTGCAGTGGAAAGCAGTAAGTGTAAACATCATGTATAGGCTAGAAAAGTGCTTCTGGATACACATGTGCTTTTATAGTCCTGCTCTTCAAGGGTGGACTGCTCTTTTTAGGCTGTTCACATGTCTACGCTTATATTTCAAAACTAATATACAAATATAACATGGTTTGAGGGTGGACAGTCGATATTAGCTCCCCTCGGTATTGGAAGTTGAGAAACTAGTTCCCGAGGCGAAGCCGAGGGAACTAGTTTCTCAACTTCCAATACCGAGGGGAGCTACATGTAATATCGACTGTCCACCCGAAATAAACCATGTTATATTTGTTTTACTATACCTCATACATATTCACAATATTCCCTAGTTCGGCATCATTGAGCTCGGTAAAACGCGAATTGACATTTACGTGTGCCGCCATCTTTTCATGTGTATGTAGCTAGGGCGA
Source organism: Zoroaster sp. YZ-2022 (assembly GCA_029582265.1). NCBI lineage: Eukaryota > Metazoa > Echinodermata > Asteroidea > Forcipulatida > Zoroasteridae > Zoroaster > Zoroaster sp. YZ-2022. The sequence continues at coordinate 12,507,254 of CM055837.1, forward strand.
TGTTCGCGCGTGCGTACTACACCCGTGCGACTGTTCCCCGCCGGCAGGGAACAGATCGTCTGGACTATTCCCCGATGCGACAGTCTACTACGCACTACTGCGCATGTGTATTTACCCTGTGCTTGGTAAATAGCCAAAATAGCATCTGGCACGTGACGGTGAATGGACCAGTGAGAATTCGGCTCTCGATTATGAATATGTATGAGGTATAGTAAATTCAGTTGTCTTTCACACAATTTAAAACCATGGTGTAAAAAAAGTTTTGTTCAGCCCTGTTGGTATTTTGTGTTAATTGTTTTAATTCATTTGACATGGTAGGCATCCCTTGCAGTTCTGGAGGAAACAAACACAAGTTTGTGGTTCTCTGGGAAAGAAATACAAAGAGGAAAGAAACTTGAAGACTATGTTGGAAAGAATGAGAAAACTAAGATTGTTGTTAAGCTTCAAAAGGTAATCAATCAATGCTTTATCATCACTCAAATCTTGCTAAATGTTTACACACTCAATTCTATTAGCACGGCGTTTCGATCAGTATACTCTGATCGTCTTCATTCTCCTGAAGACGATCAGAGAATACTGATCAAAACGTTGAGTTTCTCACCGATGGTTCTTATCAGAACCTCCAACTATTACATCTCTTAAGAGATTAATTACACGGTCTGAGATGTTGTCCATCTTAGAATGAATGCCACAAATATGAATGTTATTTTATAGTGAGTGACACAATATTATAAGTTAAAACTTTTACATGTTGGTTGGTAAATATTTATCTTGATTCACACTCTTAGAATCAGTTTGGCCAAAAATACCTATGTAACATTTTTTCTTTAAGAATGGAATGTTTAAAAACATTCAACTACTGGACTGTAGTGTGATCTTATGTCATATGCTTTTTGTTATTTTTTGTAGAAGGGGCATGGTGCACCAGCGAGAGAAAGAGTTTTCACTGAAGAAGAACAGAAAGAAATGATGGCATTTGCCTACAAAAAACAAGAAGAACATAAGGTAAAATGTTATCTATATGTCATAGTACAAAAGGTATAAGGATTGTTTTTTGTGTTTTGAAACTGCTAATAAGATGAGTTAATCTGTAATGGTTACATGATTACCTTGTGTAGTTGACATCATCAGATCACATGCAGTTGTTGATGATCTCTGGTGTGTATGCTATTCATGTGTCAGCTATTACAATTAACTTGTGCATAAACCCACAATGCAGCTTTGACCCAAACAGAGTGTACAAGTTAATTTTGCATCATACTGACTCATGTACTAAGTTGATGTTTTGTGTCAAGCTGACTCATTTATCATTCTGTTTCATGAACAAATACAGTGGTTGTCAATCTTCTTTCAACAAAAATTACTAGATTTTACATTTCAAAATCAAACCTGATATGAGCATTTATTGATGGGAATAAAAGTTCTCACTTTTTGGAACAGATGCAAAGTTGTTGCTCGCATCGCAGACCACCGGTCTGTGATGTTGTAAAACAAGATAATGGGTAATTTAAAGTGGTAGAAAATGGACCAAGATATATGCATATTTATCCTGTGTCATCATGAAAGCAATGTTTATCATCAATTGCAGTTACATTATAAATTCTTTCTTGTCATAACATGCAAAAGACAAAAGTGAAATTTTTCCATATTGCTTTTTGCCATAGGTTAGTTAATGGATAATTTTGTTCAAATCTGTTTTATTGCTTATTGTCAGTAGTAAGAAATCATGCGAGTCTTAACTGATTTTTGAAACAGATGAATAATAGTTCGATGTTTTTTTAAATTATTGTTATAACAAAAAACATAAAATGAGATAATACATGATTGTTTAAAAGAGTTGTCAATTCTAACTCAATATTGCATTATGTAAAATAAAATAGAAAAAAAATGATTTAAAGATATTTTGTTATTTGATGTTAATTTTTGTATTTATCGTTGTGTTGTTTGTCTACAATGTTTTGTACTATTGTCTGTTACATGTAATGCTTGGCTTGTGGATTTCTGAACATAAGCAGCAGTTGTCTCAAATTTTGTCATGAATTAAGAGTTTAAGATTTTAAAGTGATTTCAAATGAACACCATATACATGTATACCTTTCCATGTAAAAATTTTAGTATGCATGAATTTACCATTTTTACAGAAATTGGAAACTGAAGCGACTGATTCTTACCTTGGATCTGAATGGGCTGATCCTAACAGCTTGAAGAGACAATTCCATGGAATAAGAGATATTAAATGGGGAGGACCACGGTAACATTTCCTGCATACAGCATTCATACAGCATTCATACATCATGCATCCATCATGCATCTTATCTACTTTTATCTGTTTATCTATTGAATGCCATGTTTTGGATTAAAACAATATTTGTTACTGTTAAGTTTTATCAAGGATTTTGTAAATGAGGTTGGAGTTATATTATGATCCTAATGTGGGGCAAATATTGAATCAGAACTCATTGGAGTGTCGTGGCCGAGCGGTCTAGCGCACCGAACTCAAGTTCTGGTGTTGCCAGCAGCAGGGTGTGGGTTCGAGCCCCAGTCGTGACACTTGTGTCCTTGAGCAAGGTACTTAACCATAATTGCTTCGTCCTTCGGATGGGACGTAAGTCAGAGGTCCCGTGTGTGTTGTGTAATGCACGTAAAAAAGAATGCGCCTTGAGCACCACTTAGTTGGTGGATACGTGCGCTATATAAGTCCACACATTATTATTATTATTATTATTATTATTATTATTATTATTACATAATCAATACCTAAAGGAATATCCCTGACTGTTTGGCTTAATAGTGGCCTATGGATTGTGTTCTAAATATAATTATACAAATGATTATTGAATGGGGAAAGTGCTTATGTCCCTCACTCACCCATGTACTAAGATATTGACAACATGTTGCAGGACGGCACCTTTTTTGTAAAATATCAAAACATTAACAAAATATGCAGTTTATGTTGTTTACTCAAACCATGGACAGTTTTATATAATTTCTTGAAAATGAGAGGTTTGAAAGGAATGTACATTTCTAAAAAAAAACATCCATGTTGTACCTTCCCTTGAACATCCGTGTAGTACCTTCCCTTGAACATCCGTGTTGTACATAACAAGAAAAGATTGTGTCTAATCATTTGTTTTACAATAATTATGAGTAATCCATCCACAGTAGGATGCAGAGTTCTATATAGAACATACATATGACTTGTTTACACTTTCTGTGTACCAGAGTGATTTCCTGCCGGGCAAAAGTGTGTGTATTTGTAATTTTCAGATGAATAAGATTTGAGATATAATGTTAGTGCCTTATTAAATATAACTCAAATTAAAAAAAAACAAATCTAAAGTCGAAAACTTATTTACCTTTGTCCAAGTGATAGGAAACAGTCAGGGGCACGGCTAACATTTCGCTTGGGCGATCTTCAATTTATTAAATGTTGAGAAAAGTAATCAGAGCAGAGATAAATATGTCACAGTGAAGAGCAAATGTAATTGGTTGAAACTTCAAAAAGAATCACACAGTGCCAAAACCTGACCAATCACAGGCTACAACACTAAAAACAGTAATGTTCTGACGTGCGTCATGCACGCGCTTAGCCATGCATATATACGCTCCCAAAAGTGTGTGTATTTGTAATTTTCAGATGAATAAGATTTGAGATATAATGTTAGTGCCTTATTAAATATAACTCAATTTAAAAAAAATCTAAAAGTCAGATTTGATGGTTTCTTGTCATACACCAGTGTACATTTTGTGCCCGGCACAGTTTGACTTTTGGGGCTGTTTTGTAAACGTGATGTCATTGGTCACGTCCTCTATAGGCTTAGTGCCACTTGACTCCATTTGTTATCACTGAGTCTTCATAAATAAACCACAATCCAGATTCAGCAATAGTCCCTCCCACCCTTAACAAAGTATGAAAACTTGGAAGTCTTACATCAAGGTGTTTATTAACACTGCATGTGTGCTGGTAAAGCACTAAATATCTGGGCTTATGACTTAGCTGTACATGCAGATGAGTTCAACTTCATTCTTAGCATTACCAGATTATGAAATGTAGATACATAGTGTCTGATGAACAAGTACTATATGAGCAGCATTTCACCATGGAGAAATTGTTTCATGATAAACTGACAGTTTGATTGTATTAATCCAAAAAGTGGAAATGATTAATGGTAAATAGCAACGGTTGTCAGGTATGTTGTTTGATTGACAGACTGGCTTGGTGTATTGAGACCAGGGTCTTATAGGGAACAGTAATACACAGTCAGTGCACAACTTCTGAAAAGTGCTTCCGTTTTGTCACAAGAGGGCGATATTTTTACTTACCTTTTACGTCATCACAGCAGAATTTCGACCCCAGAACGGAATGTAAAGTAGATGTAAATTATATGCAAACATTTCAGGCAGGGAATACCCTGTACGTCACTCTTCGAATAAGGTTTCAGCGGGAGGTTTGTTTTATTCATGTGCGTTGTGCTGAGAAATTACTTTGGGTAACAATGGCTCAAGAGGTTAGAAACTCCGGGTATAAATACGTAAGGATATCGAGGGGGTGAGAGAAGACTGAAATCTTGGGAGTGAGTGCGGTAGCACTGAGAGAGCGGTAGCTCCAGTAGTGGATCAAGTTTTGATCAATCTATAGGGACTAAGTTCCCCAGTATTTTGTGGCAGAAAGCGTCGGATTACGCTTTGGAGAAGAGTGGCGGTAGCCAAGCAATTTATAGCCTGGAAGAGATTTTGTTCGGCAAAATACAATGTAGTCTTTTCTTCAGTCTAGACCCTACATCCCGTATTTATACCACAGGGAGCCAGTTTAAACTGTAAGTTGAATGTTTATTTATTGATGAAGACTTACTGATTTTAGGATAACAGATATTGGTGTTATTTTTCACTTTGTTAATATCATAGACATAAGAATAATCCTATTTTCTTTATTCAGCGATTCTGTAAAACTGGTAGCAGATTAGTAATTAACGATATGTATTTTCAGTACCTTTTCGAGTTGGGGTTTCAAGAAACCATCAACTATGTTTTGGATACGTATTTGTTATTTAAGATATAAGCTGCTTTAAACTTGTCGGAAGGGCTCGGGCTTGTTAGTAGTCATGGATTTATTCACTATTTTCCCAGGGCTCCCTTTGTTGGAATCAACTTTATTCAGGACGAAAGCATCACATTTTGGAGACAAAGATATCACCCACCATAGCTACGATGACTCCCTTTTGACATCCCTCCAATCCAAGTAGCTCAACCTAGTGGGGAGTCGTGAACGGGGAAAACACATACTCCAGACGGTGAACTTTTAACTTCAAATGGTGGTGGTGGTGGTGGTTTTGTAGTTATAATTTATAACTGCATTTTTGTATAGTTGAGTCCAACTTTAATAGATGATATATTTAGTATTATTTTCTTTCTAAACGAGAAGTTTTAGTTTAAATTCTTGGTTGGTGTGTTTTTTGTGAGTGACTTGGCCCAGACGCATTGCGCGTGAGGGCAGGTGGACCCGGGGTTGTGACACGTTTAATTGCAAATATGCACGGCACACAATATTGATATTTGCATATATAACGAACTGTGAGTGTCAATTTAAAAAATTATATCAAATCTGAACCTTTCTTTTAAAAAAATATTGTATTGTTCAATCCCAGTTATTGAAAAGGGGAATACAATTTTATTTCGAGAGATTTTATGATAAAAATATTAACATTTATTTACGGAAATTTCGGTTATAGAAAGTCACCTTTTAACATGTTATTGAATTACTGCAGTAGATTTTTGCAAATAAACATTGCGCGTTGCACACTGACTACAACTACCACCTAGTAGGATTGTGAAATGAGTTCCAAGATTTTAAAGTTTGCAGAAACTACATGCAAGAGACTAAAATGGAGATAATGATGTTATTTTATTTAAATTTGTCATTTTGCACTATAATATAAATATATGTATATACAATGGAAGCATTAAAATGTTCTTAAGTGAAAATGACAACAATTAGGGAAATAACTACATGTGGCAATGTCATATTATATATGAATACATTAAACACCTTACTGGTTTCTCTACATAAGATTGTAAACCATTGCTAATAATAAATATGGTACATTCACCACAATGTGTTTATGTTAAAGACATCAAGCAAAGGCAATACATTAAATATATGTACACATACCAAACAGCTCAATAGAAGGGCATTATTTAACATGTTATTCAAATGGAGAACCTTTGTGATGTGGCTGATTGAGATGAGTACATCTACCTACATGTAGTCTGTTATCTAATGGCATATTAGACACACATCGCTTGCACAAATCTCTTATACTTCTGGTCCCGGATACTTCCAATTTGTATTTATATCCATCAAGCTATTGGCAATTACATTTAGATGAGCTCATAATTAAAATACAAATGTAATATATTGGTTGTTAATAAATACATGCTAAACAGTATAACACTGTTAATAACGAGCATAATGGGATTAAGTCAACACCAAATGTTAACTATCCTTTTTAAATGACAACCGTGTCAAATCAACAAAATTAAATATAATTCCAGGCTGTACTTGCCTTCTGAAATGGAACAGTGCAGATTTACCTTGTGATACATTATTCATTACATTTTTAAAGGTAGTGTACTATTGGTAAATGTCTGTAAGTCCAAAAAAAGAAAGTCTCTTTGGTAAGAAATGATGTCCAATTGTAGCCAAAATTGCTGCATCAATCGGAATTCTGCCATGCTGCGTTTTAAATGAATGTTTGCCCAATCTGTGAGGCATCTCTTAGCCACTATACTTTGTGTATGGGAAATTTGGTCTGGTTGCAATAACCACACGTTAACATGTATCACTTAAAATAAAAAGATTACCACCCCCCCCCCCAAAAAAAGTGTGTGACCGCACTGATATTGAAGATGACCTAACACTGTATGACCAGAAACCAGAAGACTTTTTTAGGTGGCCTAATAGAACCAAGAGATATTTACAGAAATCAACTTGTAAAAGCTTCAACTTCTTTAGATGTGTCATGAAAGAGAATACAGTATAAACACATTTAGATTACATGTATTTGTATTCATTTTTAAAATGTTTTATAAAGCTTTTAGATAATAATTCTCACACCTTCTTTAAAGCACTCATAGTCACATGTCATTTCTACAATGCAGCCCCTCTCATATAAAGCGAATAATTAGTTTTACCATTTTTCTATATCAGGTCACACTGACCTTTATACATCACTTCAGCTACAATTCATTTGCAAAGTAACAACCCATCCTGGAAATTGAATGATGGTGAGATAGCCGATGGTGAGATAGCCAATGGCAGCAATCTGTATGTTCAATGATATGTATCTATAGGCAAAAGCCCTGATACCACCGTATTGTATAATGCTGACAAACTGGATATAAGGGTCAGGTTTATTTTAACAAAATGTTCAGTATAGTATTAATGTATATTCATTATTAGCTGTATTGTAATGACCAGATCCTATAACGCATAACTAAATCAGAATATATATTTTGTTAATTAAAGATTGAGATGTTTGTCAAAACTTAAATACAAATTTGCCTTTTTAATAAATGGAGGCAGGAAGTTCAAAATGATTTTGAAATATTTCATGCTGTAAATTGATGATACTGGTGGTGAGCTCATAATAAATTACTATTCATAAATGCCCAAAATGTTAAGATGAAACATGATCATATAACCAACCAGCAAGTATGTGAGTATGCATCACACAGGAATAAACCAATCAGAGTGTAGAAGTTTGTATCACATGACGCAAACTCTCAGGCCAAGGTTAAGGTGGTCAGTTATGAATGAGAATAAAATTTTGACTCTTCGCCAACAGGTAATAAAGGAAATCTCCTTAGACTATGTCCATTCGTCTTTATCCTGTGGTAAAGATAACGCAACTAACTTTTATTCTCTGATTGGTAGAAACAAGATCCAAATTCATTGCATAAATGCTGTTACATTAAGTCAGTGCAAGATGTGTGATGCAGAACTGAACCAACCAAAGTCAACTACACATTGATTTGTGTCAATGCATGCTTAGTTGGTGTTTCATCTGTCCCAAAATATGTGCATTTTTCAGTTTCTAACAAAGACTTAATACTGAAAATTTGAAAATAAAATCAAGATGGGCAAGATTTAATAATGAGAATAAAGCTTGGTTTTTTATCCTGTGGGGTGACGGGTGATAAGAATCCATGGCTATACCCACATCTTATCTAAGTCTTTATCCTATATTTATAAATGCCCATGATAGTATAGACTAAACTTAATCACGTGGGGGTGTATAAATGGGTGTATTAATAGATGGTAAAGGCACGGCTTATCAAAATCAGAGCGGCGCATATTTATCACCTGTTTGCCAGCTGTTCTATTTAGCCGACACGTGACGCACATTTGAACCAATCCGAGAGACGAAGATTGTTTTTGATCATACTGACTCATGTTCTTTGAAAGTGTTTTGTGTGTCCCCAAAATGTGAATTTGCCCATTTCTATTTGGATTTATTCAACCAAAGGAAAGTTTGACGCTTTGTCTTTACTGCAGAATAATGACCTGTTTTGTGCGTGGTCATGGGCGATAAGTCGTGCCCAAAGTTATGACCACACACAAAACCGGTCATTAACGTTCAATAAAGACAGCACGACTAACTTTGATTCCCTGATCAAATACCCGAGTTATTTAAGCTCCATTAACATTAATACCCTGACTTGCAAACAATTGTTATTGCTGTTCAGCAACATACTAAACTTACATGTACAGCTTCTTAGGATTACAATACAACAATTTGTTGCTGTTTATCCCCTAACCATGCTAAGACAACTTGTACACACACAACATGCGGGGCATATTTAACACAAGATGCATACTGGCATGTATGAAAACACATACAGTTGTTTTAGATTTCTATATGTACTTACTTTACATAGCCAAAGTTAGTTCCTGATAGACTGCAACTTTACGAGCAACATGGATGTGGCTTTGAGCAGTGTTGAGCTTTCTAATTGTTCTATGCAATTTTCTAGTGCCGGATTCACTTCAGTATAAGCACCTTGTGTGGCACTTGAGTATTTCAACAAAATCATTAGTCATAAGTAATGATTTTACTGAAACACTCATGTGCAGCACCGTGCTTACACGTAATGCATACTTGCATGTTCAAAAATGGGTTGTCTTTACCCCATAAAGATGGCTAATTAAGCATTTGTTGTGTCATAAAAATTTCATTCATGAAAATATTAACAAATGCTTTGTATGTGTGTTTACACATTTTGTGTGTTGAACAAATACACAGCAGAATTCACGTTTGAACACTTTTCATTGTTTGTCTCAGATTGGGTTGGTCATGTGATATTACTAATATTAACCCTAACTCCCTAGGCCCATTTGCTTACATATATAACCTGAATCCTCCAAAATCCTTCAGTAGTAAAGCAAGCACATGACATGTATGCACACATGTGTTACTAATCTGTGATACATGTACATGGCCAGGGACCTTCCCTGCATGCATGGAGCAATAAACAGTGTCCACTGACCCAAGCACTGACCTTGCAATCACTACAACAAACATGGATGTACATGTACCATGGAAAGGCAAGTATGCCTAATAACCTCAATCCTCCAAAAATCATTCACTTTAGCAAAGAGGATTTTGGAAGATTTAGGAAGGTTAGGGTTTAACTTTAATGAACACTTTTTATGCAAGTATCCATCAGAAATTATGCCCAGGGTACAATACTTATAAATAAATTTAAAAAAACAATTGTTTATCAATGGCAATAGGTTACATGTAATTGTGGTCATATAGAACTACATGTTGCATATTTTGTCTTTACTTGATCTAAAACATATTAATGAATAATACACACCCATTCATACCTTACATTGTCCCCTTCCCACTCTAGCAATAAATCATTTACCTACCATAGTTCATCATCATAAACAAAATCACTGTTTATGCAGTAAAATATACAGACATTTACAACAACTTTAATAACAAACAACTTTTTCTTATGATCCAAAAACAGTTTGAATTATGATTATTGTACATGTATTAAGATGAATGACATTGAAGAATAAACATGTTCAGATGGAAATGAAGATGCTTAATAACATAGTTATCCTTGACAGTAAACAATGAACCACTTACTACCCCAGTAGGATGTCACTAGGCAACCAACTATTTATATTGTTGCTTTTAGGTCTATAATAATACCCACAATCTAGCTGGGTTGACTTTTAAGCTTAATTAAGATACGGAATGGGTGTAGCAAATGCAGTAGCATCAATGTCATTTCATTCAAGTGTATACACTATATATGTACTGCTATACCACATACTGCCTTCAAATTTGGAAATTGAAAATGCAATGACAAAGATTTGTGTTTTATTCAAGTTTGCATTCCAGTATTTGTAAAATGATAATTGTACATGTACAATGTCCAAATTAGCATGAAATTAATCCTAACTCTAACCCTAACCCTAACCCCAACCCTAACCCTAACCCTAACCCTAACCCTAACCCTAACCCTAACCCTAACCCAATTTGCCGACTGAGTTGGTGGGCGCAAAAATATTTTGCTTATTTTAGTAAATTTACCGACAAAACTTCAATATCACAAGAAGGTATTCTTTTAGTTTATCCCTAAAGTCAAACCCTAACCCTAACCCTCACCCTAAACCTAACCCTAACCCTAACCCTAACCCAATTTGCAGACTGAGTTGGTGGGCGCAAAAATATTTTGCTTATTTTAGTAAATTTACCGACACAACTCTAATATGACCAGACAAATTTACTTGTATTTATATTTTTATTTTTGTCTAAATTTATATTTGTATTTATATAATTTATTTTCAAAAAAAGGTTGTTCTAACCATGGACAAGTTTTGAAACATTGAATGGGAAATAAAAGCATAAGAAAAAGTAAATCATAAGGTTGATCCGTAGTTTTGAAATATTCAAAATAATATTTTTAGGCAAAAGAATAAACTTCCTGAGAATATAACACCTATGTTCAGCACTCTCTAAATTTGGAAACAAATACATATTTTTGCTCTTAAAATCAATACCATGTAATATATAACTATACCAGAATACATGTACATGTACCTTTTGTTAAGGGGAGCAAATGCATTGATAAATTTTTTTTACAAGTTTTAAAACTTTAAATATTTCAGTATTATGCCATTAACGTTATTAACAATTGATATATGACAAACTAGGCGTTCCTAAAAATGCACCTTCTGTATTTTTGGTTTTGTATGATTTATGAACTACAAGATTAATAAGTATTTTGTTACCATAATGTCATAGATGCCCAATTATTTCTCAACCTTCTGTGAAAATTGTAACACTTGTGCTATTTGGGCCGTTTGATAATAAGATCAAACAATCAACATCCTTGAACCACATAATTGAATGGCAACAGGCAGCAATCATAGTTCAATTCCAGGGAAGTGGTACATCTACAACCAACTGCTACATCTACAACCAACTGGCAGACCCACTGCATCAGGGGAGCCAGTAACAGTAGTAACGTCCAATCACAATGCAGTATTACTAGCGTACAATCACAATGCAGTAGCATCCAATCACAATGCAGTATTAGCGTCCAATCACAATGCAGTGTGCAGTAGCATCCAACATACTCCATTGAGCACCAATCAGAATAAGCACCAACAAAGCAGGATCCTAACCAGAAACATCTCACAACTCTCTTCAGTCTCCTGCTGATGACTAGCTATAGAGCATACTAGTCCAAACATAGAGTATATCTACATGTATACAGTTCTTATCAGAACCAATAACCTCACTTCACTGATAGTAGAGATCCAAACCACATAGTGTTACCATAAACCATATCGGACAACAATTCTCCACCATGCAAAGCCTCAAAACATTAAGACCATTGTTCTGTTAATTACCATGGTCAATTTGATTGCAAGATTTGTCTTTATTTGTCAAACTTGGAACAGGGAAAAACATGAGTGTTACACAAATAATTGAGCAGTATATTTCAGGCAACAGAATCTTCGATCATCCTGGAGTTTTAAAATGATATCAAATAATAGGAACATTTTTGGGGACACCCTGTATTTAGCTCTATGCTATCTAGCCACTTCCTTTCTGATTACTAAACTATTAATATCTGTAGGTATATTCTTAGCATTAGGGTTAACTACTGTCATTCTTTATATATGTACCTAAGATTTGTTGTCAACAGGAACATCTGACTGTCCTACAGAAAGATACACATACAATAATTAGAAAGGTTGAAGTTACTATGCACAGTTTGTCTTTATCTATCTAAAAACAAAATGCCATCAAGATGTTTTTTCCTGTTGGCCTTTTTAAGTTTACACGTAGCCTTGACCAAGGCTGTTTGCAAAATGTTGACATCCTAAAAGATCTGAGATCAGGATAGCTGGCTGATTGCCTGTGGCTACCTCAGGCAGCTTACAATATTCAGGCAGGTTTGGTAAAGGCTAGTTTGCAAGATGATTTAATTACTCAATCTGCTTTGGTCTCAACATTGTTTTATATGAACATATAAATAATATATTATACACAATTGTTTGATACTTGTTGCAAAAAAGTTATTATACTTTGGCAAATAATTGACAAACATAAAGGAATGCTCGATTTCATTGTAACCCTGTTTACATCTAATTTTGTCAGGCAGGAACTTGGAATACACAATGGTAGAAGGGAAGTGATAGACATTGAGTATCAAATGTAAGGACTTATATTGCATTTTGTCAATGTGTAATACATACAGCTGCTGTAACTCAAATAATAGATCTAATGGTACTTGAATATTTTCCTGAATTAACACGATCGCCTTTTTGTTAAAAACTTATAAAACAGACCCGCTGCCAAGGGTATTTTGACTTTCCATGTAGTGTATACACTGTAGAGTAAACACAAACATGTACTGTAGATACTGAGCCATACCTTGCTTCCAAGCACTGTACCTGGAAATTTCCACAGTCCACAATTCATGCTGCATATTACGTCTATCTGGTTCCCAATCAATGAGCTAGGAATCATCGATGCCAGCCTGCATACATGTATAATGAGTCCATGTACACACCTTTTCTTCCACTGTGAGCAAAAATTCTGTAAACTAAGTTATACATGTAATAAAACAAATAATAGCCTGAGCTACTCAAAATCAGAATGCTCTGTTGGCTTTTAGAAGCTTACAGTATCTTGACATCTGGGGCACGTTTTCGTGACCCTAACCAGAAACTTGTTTCTGACATCATATTCTTGACCAGAAACAAGACGGCATAGGTACGTGAAAACACGAACGTAACCAGAAAATTGTTTTCAGTTTGCGATGTGTTCAATCATTTTTGCAAAATAGCACTTACTCTATGAGTGCTAGTAATAAACTTGAAAGATATACTGGTATACGAACAATCATTCCATCATGTTTTAGCAAATAATTAACAAAACTTTTGTTACTTTTTACAATCCGCCATCTTGAAACCAAGCGTAACCGATCACAAACTTCGGTTCACGTTTGGTGAGAACAATTACGTCATCGCAGCACAACTGAACTCGCGAAAACGCTTAACCAATGACCCAAGCCCAAACATGTTTCTGGTTATGGTTGCGAAAACGCACCCTGTTTGGTCCGATGACTCTATCCTGACATCCGATTGGTCTGATGACTCTATCCTGTCATCTGATTGGTCTGCAGACGACTATCCTGAAATCTAATTGGTCCACATATATAAAGAGTTAACCAATCAGAGCAAGAGGTTTTTATCATCATATGTCTCTATCTAGCTTATGACAATGAGGACCCAGTCAGTCTATTTAATTGTTTTTTGATGCAACATCATATAAATAACTATAAATTTCAGTTGCTTGTATTATTTGTAGCTTGCGTTATTTAAAACACTTTCCGAGTGGTTCTGTTAGCAGTTCAACTTAAGCCACCTTCCTGAGCTAATGCATATTCATGAGCTGTCTGGTGGTGTTCTTGGCCTAGTCATGGGAAATAACTGTTAAGATTACGAGTAGCTGGTAGAGTGCTAGCTTCCCTTACTGGTGTACTAGATTCCCATCTACGGTTTGTATTGATACCATTTTCTGGCCGTTGTGGTAATGATGACGGTGGAGTATTCCATATTTCATTAATATCTACTCTGTTTTCTTGTCTTACTGATTCCAATAATGATCCATTGCGAGAGCTTGTCCCATTAACTCCCTCAGTATTTGATGGTGTCACACCTATGGAGTTAATACAAGGAATGTAGTGAGTTTCATATGTATTACACTTGAACAATGATCACAACTTAAACAAACCTATTTGTAATTGCACAAAATTAATATATAAAAAAATGTGACTCATCCATTACAATTTAATAACATTCATAAGTTAGTTCCATTTGTGCAGTATGAATGAAATAAAAAAGTACAAGGTGTACATGGCCTATATGCTGGAATCGTGTTGTGATTCAGATTTTATTTCATGAACAGCTCACACTCTTGAACACCAGCCCATCACAGGCAAACTATTAATTGGGGGAGGGGGGGCATGTCCCCTCTACTTTTTTTTTTTTTTAAGAGTTAGAGGGGGAGGGGCGGAACAGTACATGTATATCAATTATCCCCCCGCCCCTCTTGTTTTGCTGACCCAGAGAAAGTACCACAGAGCATACAGAATTCAAACATTTTGTTGGATCTTAAGATTGGCCCTGGCCCCATCTTCACGCTTCACTTTCAAGTACACCTGTACAGCACATACTGTGGTATTGTACAGTTTTGAAACATTTAAATTCCAGAAATGAACCCAAATATTTAATATAAAATGATAAAACAATTTGGACTAACTCGGAATGAATACTGTATGTGAATAAACTATAATTCATGCACAAATAATAGTGACATACCTGTCTTTTTTAGCTTCTTCTTTAACTTGTAATTTTGACATTTAAGTCTTATAATACACCACAGTAATGTTCCCATGATCCCCACACAGCAACCGATGGATATGTACAGAATAAATACCTCTGTGTTCACTACAATAACAGAAGGAGAAAATACGATTAATAAGACGAACTGATTGGTTATCACATGGGAGTCTATTTACAACTCATACTGACCAGTCAATTTAGGACCATGTGCATACAGTGTGTTAAGGCTGTGGTCATCTGATCCATTAACTAGCTAGTGACAGAGCTAATATACTTGTTAGAATGATACGTACTTTGAATATGTCCAATAGCTGCTAATATACTTGTGAAGAATCCCATAGGCTCATCTTGATTGACTTGTGATGTAGGTGTGTGGCTACTAGTGTTATATTGTATGCTGGTACTGTATGAGGAATCATCTACTCCAGAAGTGCTAAATACATCGCCACCTTTAAAGTAAATCAAGGTACAAATGACAATAGATAGGTTGCAATCATCAAGGTATCCATGACAATAGATAGGTTGCAATCATCAAGGTATCCATGACAATAGATAGGTTGCAATCATCAAGGTACAAATGACAATAGGTAGGGTGTAATTATCAAGGTACAAATGACAATAGATAGGATGCAATTATCAAGGTACAAATGACAATTGACAACTGACATCACACAATGCAAAATTGGTCTTCTATAATGAAGTTGTGTACTCATATTCACTGTATTCATCAGCAAAGCACCTTACAATCAATGCAGTATTACAATCAATGCAGTATTACAATCAATGCAGTATTACAATCAATGCAGTATTACAATCAATGCAGTATTACAATCAATGCAGTATTACAATCAATGCAGTATTACAATCAATGCAGTATTACAATCAATGCAGTATTACAATCAATGCAGTATTACAATCAATGCAGTATTACAATCAATGCAGTATTACAATCAATGCAGTATTACAATCAATGCAGTATTACAATCAATGCAGTATTACAATCAATGCAGTATTACAATCAATGCAGTATTACAATCAATGCAGTATTACAATCAATGCAGTATTACAATCAATGCAGTATTACAATCAATGCAGTATTACAATCAATGCAGTATTACAATCAATCAAAGTTGTCTATAAAGATGATGACTATTAAAAGCTATCTTCACTGAATATGATTTTGTCCTTAAACCCAAGTAATGCCTCTTGCTAATGTCAATCCCTTTTTATAAAACACTTGTTTTAAAAAACGGCAAAATAATTGTGGTTATTACATTGTATTTTACTACAAACACAATCACATCACATGGAATTATTGTAGGCAATAAAATCAATTGGTATCAAATTAAAAAAGATTGAAAATTTGATTACTTCAGTCTTGACTTTCAAGACAATGAAAACCACAGGCAATAAGTAATGACTTTCATCATTATTACTGCTATATCTTTCTGCATCTATTCTTAGCTTCAGGTACATGTATATGCAGCAAATGTAATGGCTACAGCCTAGAAGGCAGTATGGGTTGATTAAATGTTTCTGATAAAGCGATCCTAGTATGAAACCTAATTCTAGTTGTCTTCAATATCCATGGCTTAAAGCATAATGTACATCCAACCTACTGAAAGTCATTGACACTATGCTCAACTGAGTATGCACTATATGCACATGTAGTAATAAAGTGGTCATTTATTACTGTGATGTTCATAATTCAGGGGCTGTATTTAAGATAACTAGACAGAGAGATTTTGTGTGACATCAAAATGCAAAAGCCACCATCATGGAGTGTATGATAACGTACATGTACGTAAATGAAATGTGAGCATGTGCCATATGAACATGAAGCTTTGAGTCATGCACATGAAATCATGTGACATTACACGTACATGTGCATTTTGTAAATTGGGAAAATATCATTGGTTGATGATGCACTTTACTGCCTAGAAAATATCACTGGTTGATGATGCACTTTACTGCCTAGAAAATATCACTGGTTGATGATGCACTTTACTGCCTAGAAAATATCATTGGTTGATGATGCACTTTACTGCCTAGAAAATATCATTGGTTGATGATGCACTTTACTGCCTAGAAAATATCACTGGTTGATGATGCACTTTACTGCCTAGAAAATATCACTGGTTGATGATGCACTTTACTGCCTAGAAAATATCACTGGTTGATGATGCACTTTACTGCCTAGAAAATATCATTGGTTGATGATGCACTTTACTGCCTAGAAAATATCACTGGTTGATGATGCACTTTACTGCCTAGAAAATATCACTGGTTGATGATGCACTTTACTGCCTAGAAAATATCATTGGTTGATGATGCACTTTACTGCCTCGAAAATATCGCTGGTTGATGATGCACTTTACTGCCTCGAAAATATCATTGGTTGATGATGCACTTTACTGCCTCGAAAATATCACTGGTTGATGATGCACTTTACTGCCTAGAAAATATCATTGGTTGATGATGCACTTTACTGCCTAGAAAATATCATTGGTTGATGATGCACTTTACTGCCTAGAAAATATCATTGGTTGATGATGCACTTTACTGCCTAGAAAATATCATTGGTTGATGATGCACTTTACTGCCTAGAAAAAATACAAATGCTTGACAGACTTGTTTTAAAATTGTTGAAATCATTTCATACTTTAATTCAGTGTATAACACTCAAATTATTTGTCTTTTATTTCTGAAAATGTCAACATGTTGGACAGAATTGACAGAAATGAATATCCAAGACTTCTTAAGAACACATTTATATTTTACACAAAATTGGAAGAGTGAAAGCAAATTAAGGTAATATATAAACAAGAGTAACATTCATTTATCATGCATGCAGCATTGTTTTGAGGGACATTTAATTGTTGACCCTTAGAGTAATTAGTATTGATTGAAACACATGTCCACATAAGTACTGCTATCTAGCATGGCTTCAAACCTCTCTGTACAATCTCTCAATACATATTGTATCATTTTCTATTTCATTTACAATATGGGTTTTACTCAGTACACTTTTATTTTCCTTGTAGAAAGAAAACAAATTGCTTTTGAGACAGAAGCATTATCAAACAATCCATATGTTTCATTATTTGACCAGCAATGAATTAATTACACTACGTCATCAATTTATTTATTCAATGTTTTAATCCAATGCACAGTCAATTATTCTGTGAAATGACTACAAGTAAAATTCTAAGTAATTTACTTCCTTTTTACTACAACAAATTAAAATGATGTACACTGAAAAAATTAAAAATAAAAATAAATAAATAAATAAGAATTCACACAGAATACGGATATTTATGTCACTTCTAGTAAAAATCAATTTATGTTGAAAGTTATGTGTTGTTCTAATATGTACCTTGATGATTACAACCTATCTACATGTAATATGTTGTCATGTACATGAAGGATGCTGAATAGATTTTAAGAACAAAATTTAAAATCACATAGTTTTTGACTCAAGAAATTATGGGTTTACATGTAGGCCTATGTGTAGAATTTCTGTCTTAGAAACAACATTTCTAAAATAAGAAGTTTTCAGGCAGTCTTTAATTCAGTGAAAATTCATCAAAGCATATGTAATTAATACAATGGCACATAAAACCTGTCAGCACCTCCTCCAAATCCCCCCCCCCCCAAAAAAAAAAAAAAAACCACTTCAAAATAAGTGTTCTATAATGTGATTGCCAGGGGGTGATGTATATGTTGGAGCCAGGCAAGTAGCACTGCACAATTAAAGTGTCTATTTCAGGTTTTCTTCTTGTATTATTCCTGACAGTTGACACACTTTGTGGGGCTGGCTCTTTTATTGGTTCAAAGAACTAGTGTGCTTGACAGTGTAAACAATTTCACTAAAATGACCTTTAACGGGAAGCTACAACATTGGTATTTGGAAACATACACTCATTTCAACACTTTTAGTTTTCATTTAGTATCATAAAACCAGTAAATGATACATCACAACTGTGGAAAAACTGTTACAGGTCTTTTATAGTTTTACAAAACTCTGCTGTTTGGTAAATTTGATATAACCACCATTTAAAAAAAAATTGTTAAATTTATGATATGGTAATTACCAATGGTGTACCTTTTATAATGTCAAATTGAAAATTCTTCTCGCATTAAAAATTTGTTATTTTTAAATTTAAATTGGAATGTTTTAAATTATTTATTTAAATTAATTTTTTTTAAATTATTTATTTAAATTAAAATTTTCTAAATTATTTATTTAAATTACTTATTTAAATTATTTATTAATTTTGTTATTTAAATTATTTATTTAAATAAATAATTTAAATAAATAAATAAATATTTATTTATTTTTTGGGGGGAGGGGGTAATATATATACATATATATATATATATATATATATATATTTATATATATATACATATATGTATATATATATATATATGTGTGTATATATATATACATATGTTTATATATATAATATATATACATATATATATACATATACATATATATACACATATATATACACATATATATATATATACACTTAACCATAATTGCTTCGTCCTTCGGATGGGACGTAAAGCCGTAGGTCCCGTGTGTTGTATAATGCACGTAAAGTGGATTGTCGTGGCCGAGCGGTCTAGCGCACTGAACTCAAGTTCTGGTGTTGCCAGCAGCAGAGTGTGGGTTCGAGCCCCAGCCGTGACACCTGTGTCCTTGAGCAAGACACTTAACCATAATTGCTTCTCTCCACCCAGGGGTTAATGGGTACCTGTGAAGGCAGAGATGGTTTGCTCTCTATGCGCTAGAAATGGCAGCAATTGAGCTGTATACTCCCCAGGGAGCTGAGATGGTTTCAGGAATGATTTATGAGCCTTATGAGCAGGGATAATAATATAATGCGCCTTGAGCGCCACTTAGTTGGTGGATACGTGCGCTATATAAATCTATACATTATTATTATTATTATTATTATATATATACATATATATATATATACATATATATACATATATACATATATACATATACATATATACATATATATATACACACACACACATTAATACATTTAGAAATGAATGCATGATTACCCTGACTTATTACTGGTGCTTCAGTCATGGTGTAAGATGCTTGACTTTGTAGATCATATTCTTGACTGTAGGTTGGAGTTGTTGGACTGACAACAAAGTTATATGGTAATGTAGGAACACCTGTAAACCTCCTAGGCTTGCCAAATATCCGCTTTGATACTGTAAACAAACAATAAATAAATATAATGAGTACAACTTGCATTGATGAATGAAATGTACTGACTGGCATGTCATAGTCATTCAACTTGCACAGTCCATGACAAGAGCAGTTAGGTTACATCATGTCTATAATGTTTAAGGAGGTAGGGTTACAGTGAATTTGTCTATATATACTACTCAAAACAATTTAGGGAACACCGGAATAATCTCAGTTAAACACAATGTTTCACAGAATTGATGAGAAACAACTGCACAATGAAACAGATGGTAAAGGATGCATGTAGTGATTACACATTTCATGACATGACTACTGAAAGAGAGAGGGGGTTGCAAATGAAAATCCCGGTTCATGGAACATTTCAAACCTATTTGATGTTAAAAATCCGGTGTTCCCTAAATTGTTTTGAGTAGTATATTATGACCAGATCCATGGTAACATGGAAACCTTAAAGTACATGTAGGCATTTAACATATATATCACTGGCTTGATGCTGTGATGCATTATAAACTGCATAAACTTACATGTTCACAATTTTGTCTAGAGTCACACATCATCAATTTTGCTATAAAGGCATTCTGAATAACATACACATTTTAATTTACAACGAAAATACAATGTAACAAGGACCTTTTGAAGGTATACACAGACCCATCTGGTCAATAAAATGGCACTTTACAATGTTCACTGTCCATGGATAGCATGATCAAAGGTTCTCAACATTGCTAAGGATAGGTGGGTCATAGAGCCAAATTGGATTGGTGAACTGTTCAAAATTAGTTCCAAACTGAAACCAGTAAAGAATCAAAGATGGTAAACTTCTTAAAGGGGCAGTAGCATCACAATCAACAGGGCATGGAATTAAAGTGACTAACTCAGTGACTGAAAATAATACCCCACATGATAAGGTCATATTACCGTTGCTGCTGCATAAATGAGCCAGTAATTTTCAGTCACTCTGTTCATTTTAGACTATGACACCGATTCCATGCCCTGTTGAAAGTCTGCTCTGATCATGATGATACTGTCCCTTTAACATACTCGACTCTGTGGTAACTGATTGAACACTAACTGCTGGAAACATTCTCAGCATTCTCATGTGACAGGAAAAATACAAACAAAAATTTACACTTGCTCTTATAATGCACTACTGTTATGAACACATCTCAACAGTCAATTTGATTAACTATATTGACCAATCACAAGAAACTAACACAGTTGTCACTTGCAGTACATGTAAGCCAGCTAACTTCCGGCTAGAAACATCTACAAACACGTAGCTCTGTTATCATGATAATTATATGTCTTATAATGTTCATAAATGTCTAACATAAGCGAGAAAACTTTCTGAATAATTGTATCACAAAGACATAAAGCAGGAAGTAGAAATCCTCTGACTGAAAAGAGGATGCATTACGTCTGACTGTTTGGTTAAGAGATGATAGAGTGTGAATGACCTTGTTATCAATTCAATTAGTTAACAAAACATTTGCCTGTCATAGCAAACACACTACTGTATGATCACATTAGACTGACAGTGACAAGAAAACACTTCCAAGATATTCAAGATCCTATCTTCTGTATACCAATAGGGGGAACATGTCCCCTACACTTTTTAGAGATTATTATCTTTTTGATGGCCCATTAAAAAAAATTAAAATAAGTTAGCCTATCCTGACTACTGAGGGGTAGGGTAATGTTTTTCTTGCAACACTAAAATATTAATAAAGCGATCAGAATACACCACAGAGTGTCTAAAGTCAAACAATTTTGTGACTGCGAATGCTGTAAGGCCCCTACACTGCAGCACAGAGGCGTGCGAATCTACAATCTTGTTAAGATACTGGAATAAGAATTGACCACCCCATTTCCCCGTCCTTTGACGTCAATCGGTTTTAATTTGAGGCCAATTGGGGAACATGCATCCCCCATTATTTTGATAGCCCATACAAAATCATGTCCAAAATAACGAAGTATGCCTGCCCCGAATCCTGAGGAGTATTCTACAGTTTAATTCTTGCAACCCCACACAAAGTAAAAGAAGTTGTCATAATGCACTCAGAACACACTGCTGAGCACCATTAGCCAGAATATTTCACAAACTTAAAACTGTCATATTGCATACGAGAGCACCTAGAATCAACACATATCCGGGGCCCTTAAGCGGGCCCCAGACAGCCTGAAGATTGGTTCAAACTGGATTTAAATTTTAAATTTTTTTTGTTTGTCTACTGCAAGAAAAACAATTATCAACTCGCTATTGTTTAGCCCCAATAATGATGTCTAAAAGCAGGGTGAGGCTGTGCGATCCAGGGTGCGCCTCCATATTTGCCAAATCCTGGATCCGACACTGCCTGCAAGTCCCCTCCCTCCCCCCAACTTCTAAACAGTGATCGACGCCCATGGTGTTTGATCACAACATACTCGGGTAACTTGCTCAACATGCTGGAACATAAACCTGGACTAAACATACCAAGCGCATACAGGTTATAATTATTATATTTCCTTAGTAACAAATACCCAAATGTCTTTCAGGCTTTTCATTCTACATGTAGTTCCTATCAGTATTATCAGGTCCCAACCCAACTTTTGATGACAAGAGCTGAAGAATTTGTTACCTGAAGAATTTGTAGGTAAAAAACTTGCTAACATTTTTAAAACTCAAAAATCAAAATTAACTTATACACACAAATGAGGCTGACATTTAAAACAAATAAGTTAAGATTGAAACAAGTATGCCACACAGACAAATCAGTATGGTATCACTGTACTTCACAACCCAAACTAATCTAAATAGATATGGCCATATTTTTAGAAACAAATAATTAATGTCACTTTTATTGGGAGTGAGAATCAAGAATATTTGTTGAGATTTGAGGTGAAATTGGCATTATTTGAGTGTCCTTTTAAAGTGGGGCTCTAAGTCAATATTAATTGACCTTTTTCCATTTTGAAAGAGCTTGTGCCCCAAGAAAAATTAACAACATACGTTTTATTATCTAAACCTATTGTAAAATACATGTATTGTAAAAAGTCACTTTCTCTGAACTCCTTTTAACTCAGATTCAGAAAATCATAAGGTTCACTGAAGGAAAACAAATGGTCCTCTTTATGCTAAAAAGTCCTTGATGTCACCCTTGCCATTTTGTTGTTGCATGTGTAAATGTAAAAGGAGCATTTTTCTAGAGACAAAAGGTCGGACAAAACAACTTTTTACAATATTTTACCCTAGGTTAATAACATTTATGTTGTTAAGTATCCTTATGACATAACCTCTCTAAAAATGGTGAAAGGCCAATTATTGATATTAGCTAAGAGCACCTCTTTAATGATCTTCCAGCAGGTTTCATGACTCCTGAAAGGAACATTTGTGTAACATGAGTTAATTACGTGTACCATGGAAGTTTATAACCAGTGTCATGAGGTTTGTCTTTATATATGGATTCATTACTTTGAAGGTTGTTATGTAGACTGCAGCTTATTGCACATGTACATGTATTAAGGAACAGATCTGCAATCAGGTTAAGTGACATTCTGAAAGTATCAACTACCTTTTCTGTTCAATATATAAAGAAAAAACTTTCAAATTATTCTCTAAAGGGGCCAACCATTTTTGGGGTTAATTTTTACAATTTTTTCCCAGTAGAATTAGGCAGACCATGCCCTTATAACCTTCTACCAGGAACATATTATGCAAACTACATGTACTCATTGACCTACTTTCATTCTTTTGACCTTTGCTGAGCACACAACACATTATACTTATTTGTTTAATTATTTATATTTATAACAATACACTCACATGTCTATTGGATTCATTTTATGTTTGGTGAATACCCTTGTCCTAATTTTCTAACATTTTTGATAGAAAATGGTTTGTTACTTTGATATAACTGTACTTAATAGCAAAATGAATGATGTGACTATCCATCAAGGAAATAAACAAATGTACCTGTATCTGATCAATGTTAAGCAGCAGAAAATAAACACAACCAAATTAACAAAGTTTAACCAATAATTATATAAGAATAATGACATTATATTAAACTTGCCATAGTTTGATATTCCCTATTTTTTACTTACTGTCAATGAGCAGACTACATTTAAAGTTGAAGTACAAATGCAGAATTCACATATCAATTGTCCAAATATTCCTTGATGGTAGGGTTTTTAGAGCAGCTAGGCCATGCTTACAGCACTGTGTTCTAGCCTGCTGTGATTGCTAGAATGTACAGGGCGTTCTCCACACAGCATGTAATATCAGAAATATGACACTTGGTAAAGCAATCATCAGTTTCTCTATCCCGCTGGCATTGAAATTCAAGCACAGATGATAATTATGTATCAACCTTCATTTACGTTTCATTCTGTGATATATTGAAGGCAATATAAAACTCACAAAGACAAAAACATGTAATCCATCACTTGTAATCCATCACTTGTAATTTCATTGCTATTTATATATAAGATGCCCTTACACAGAATCTGACTAGTCATTTGAGACTGTATAAACAACACGTATAGTGTCATTTGGAGTTTTAGTCTGAGGTCCATGTGTATGTATGTTGTCAATTTACATACAGTGTATGACAAATAATCCTATGGTCCTCATAGCTCAGGCTACACACTATAACACTAATACTACTAATCAGAATAATAAATATATAACAGTGCTATAAAAGTTAGTCGACCAGATGTATGGTACCGGTAATTACAGTTTGTGAATAAGTTTGTTTTTAGATTGTTTTAAATGCTGAGTACGTGTCTACTTGTCCGAGTTGGAGAGGTAGGTTGACAGAGAAGAGAAGGCCCCAAGTGTGAGAAGAAACATCCTCTCACGACTGATGGAAAAAGTGGAATGTCGAAGAGCAAGTTGTATGAAGAGTGCAACTGTCTGGGAGGTACATGGAGATTAATTGACTGGATTATGATGATAACCTTGAAGATGACGCATTCATGAACATGGAGGCAGTGTAATGCTTGTAGGATGGGGAAGATGTGTGATGTCCATTGGACATGGGTGACTAGCTGGAAGTACTGGAAGCAATTTAGCTGGTACTCAGGAAGGATGATGAGTAGTGTAATACAAAATCCTCATCACAGTGATGAGAGCATGGACCATCAGTTTGGCTGCCTTTGAAGTTAGGAACTTACATATGTGAGAGAGATGAAGCTGGTATCTTACCTGAATGTCACCAGGGTGTTGAGGTGTGCTAACAAAGAATCAGGTCCTTTTCTTTTAAAATTACTATATGAACTAGTTGAATACCCCAAATCACTGAAATCACCCCCAAATCACTGAAATCGCAGCCTGGACGCACTATGCATGAGCTGTTGAGGGCTTGTTATTTTGTTATCACTGTTAATCAATAGGGCATAATAGCGTGTCCTGTTTGGCATATTTTGTAAATGATACAACGTATGAGCTTAAGCGTGGACAATATCCAGTGATCACTGGCTGGCAGAATTATGTGCGCTCCTGTGTACCGTATGCCCAATCATGGCATATTTTGTAAATGCCCAATCATTGGTTGCATTTAAACCACTAGAGGGATATCATAACAGCGTGGATACTCCTAGACCGGACACATACAATGTACATGCTCAATTAACTCCAGAAATGGACCAAACAAACAATTGATATGGGCATTCATCTCAGGTAGTAAAGTTCAACATTGAGTCTAACATAAGGGAATAAATGTTTATTGTGTGGTCTTTACTAAGGGAATAACAGTTTGATGCTTGTTCTTTACCGTATGTTAACGACTGGTTTTCGGCGTGGTCATGGGCAATAAGGTCTGATTGGTTGAAATCTGTGTCGCACAAAACAGCTGGCACATACATGCTGTTCTGATTTTGATAAGCCAGTCTATACCATTTGTTAAACTCTAACCACTCCAAACCATTCAAACTCCAACAAAAGGGTTTGTTGGATTTTGATGGACTCAGTACTGTATAGCCCAGACAGGGATAATTTGCATTTGGCTAGGTGTCCCAATTCCAGCCAAGTCCAACAGTTGGGAGGTGGTGTTTGTGCATGGTGTTGGATTTTTTGCAGATTCAGGAAGGTACATCGCCAAAATAGCTAAGGGGTTAGGGTTAATTACACCCCCACGTGATTACATTTTGTCCAATCAGATTGTCTAAACTGTCTTGGGCATTTAGGCATGCAGGATAAAAACAGATGGGGATCGTGGAAATAAAATAAAGCAGCTCAGTCATTTATTGCCACTGGCCATGATCCAATCAATAAATGCTCATCTTGAATTAATTTCTGAAAGTTCAATATTAAATAATTTGTATTGAAAGAAACTGACATATATCAATATATTTGGAACAGAAGAAATTCCAATGAATTGTGTTATAATAGCCTGTGAGTTCAGGTGATGTAAATACAAACAACTAAACTGTGATTGATTCAATCTCATGTCATGCTGGCTAGCACGCAATGAATATACTGCTGGACATTCATGATCATTGTTACACACCCACATGATCATATTTCATCCAATCAGATTGTATTCACTGTCTTGAGCATTTACTAACGTAGACTAAAGAAGAATAAAAAACTTTTGGCTGGTACCCATCCCCAAACAGTCTTCATCTTCATCATTTAAAACCTTTGATGAACATACTGGTCAATGTATAACTAACACACAGATCCTTGTTATTTGATCCTGTCATCAACTAGGTGTATTCTTCTCATAATATTGCTCTCTTTTGTTTCAAATTGTGTGTGCTGCTTAGTGCCAAAAATGATCAATGTGCACACATTTAGACTTGTATCATGCATACACAAGGATACATTGTATCAAAAAAAATCATATGTACAGCATGCTGTGCATGTTAAAACTGGCTTTGTGCCAACATAACTGCAATATAAACAGTAAAGGAAATAGTATAGTTTAATAGTGTTACATCAATGTGGATTTATTCATCAATTCATCAGACAGTAATTTGATAGATGTGCTATATATAATTCGTCACTTGAAGGATTACTGATCTAAAAAAAACATAAATAAATATATGATTTAAAAACAATGAGATGAACAATTACACTTTTAAAACCCTAAAAACAGTAAATATCTCAAAACCACCAAAACAGCCAATTTGTCACCTTATCAGCTATGCAAAGAAATATAAAGTGTTTTTATTTCATAAAACTACTAAATGTACGTATGTATATCCCTCAGTCACACTTGGACTGTTTCATTTCACTCAGTGTAATAGGGCAGATGTAACCTCATATTATATTGTTCAACTCTATATTTGTCTTGAGGCACTCAATATTCGTATACTATTTCACAGTCATTCCTGACAATAATACATTGTACTATCCTATAATAAACTTAATGAAACACATCCTTATTGTATCTCTGTATTATGGAATCACTATCAACCATAGAGGACAGCATCAATAGACATAAGTTTATATGGAGATAAATACATGTATGAAGTTTTCCTTTCATTAAGTGTATCCACTTGAATAAACCATTGAACTCCTCATTGAATCAACCTTATAATGATACGCACAAGTAATTGAAAACAAATTATAGGGAAAACAATATGAGTATGACAGTGCCAACCATTACCATGGTCAGATGGTGAGTCAACCATTACTCATTACTAGGCTTGGGCGATATCGATTGTTTTCATCCACGATATATCGTCAAACATATATCGCGATATTCGATAATATCGCGATTATTTTTGTTTTTCACGCATGAGTGCTTTAAAACCGGTAATGGCAGGGATGTACCCGTCTACAAGTGTCACAATAAATTGCCAGTGCTTACCTGAGAGTGAGAGACACGTGCAATTGCGCCGTTCACGAGTGCAACATATGGGGCGGGTTTTCGCTACCCTAACCAGAAACAAAACGGCACAGCTAGCTACGCGAAAATGCGAATGTAACCAGACAATTGTTTTCAGTTTGTGACATGTTCAATCATCAATGTTTCTCAAAATGGAACTTACTCGTGAGTGCTAGTAACTTGAAATATATACTGGTGTACGAACAATCATTTAATCATGTTTTAACACTTTTTACAATCCGCCATCTTGAAACTAAGCGTAACCAGCAACGTCAACACACACAAAGTTCTGTTTATGTTTGGTCAGAACCATGATGTCATCGCAGCACAACCGAACTTGCGAAAACGCTTAACCAATGACCAAAGCCGAAACATGTATCTGGTTACGGTCGCAAAAAGCACCCATCGCCATTGGCGAATCGTTTGCATAATAATTATGTGGGACGGTTACTGCGTCGTACGTCCCAATCAAATCATCAGCCCGAGTTCACGTGTTCCATGTGACTGGGTCATAGTATATCAATCAATCAATCAATCAATTTATTGGAGTTACACTTTCAAATCAGTGGCACACGTCAAAGACGGTGCATCCTTAAACATAGTACAAAACATAAACAATAAATATAAACTAAGACTTAAAATACAAAACACTAGTACAAAGTACACAAGAATAAAAAAGAAAAGGAAAAAAAAAACATGCAGCGTGACATATAGATAGAACAGAAAACTTGTCAATTAATTCATCAATTTATAGCATTCAACAACATCTTATGCTCATCCCAAAGGTTGGTCAAAAGATTCTTACACGATGTATCAAGAATGTTTCCAAGTGTGTTATCGAATACATACATGTTACCCAGCATAATGTATAGTTTTAAGTCGATATTGCCTGAAATAAATAAACACGTGACTAGGTTTATTCCTGCATATAGTACTGTGGAGAATAAAACCATGTGATTCAGAAAATGTGGATTGTAGTCACTATTTTAAATAAACGTCACATGGTTTATCAAGAGTACGTGTATGTGTTTTGTCACACGAGACAAGAGTCCCAGTATGGTACAACAGAATAGTGTCCTAATCCCTCAACTTTGAACGCTAACGAGCGCTGCCGATCCATGCTTTGATTTAATTCATGACTATGTGTTTTTAAGGTAACGCCCATATTCTGCATAATTTAAATATGTATGACATAAATATACTCGACTGTGGTGCGCCAGCCAGAGTCACAGACCACTAGTGAGACGTAAACATTAGGCCGTATTCATAAAAATAAGTAATTGCTTTTACTAAAGTAACAACCCCCTTTTACTAACCTTTTACTTAAATGTGTATTCATAGAAATAAGCAATGACTTTCAAGTAAAAGCTACAAATTTTAAGCATTAGTAATTGCTTTTTACTTATAAGTAAATGCTAGAGAAATTAGCACCTACTTCAATTTGTATTCATAAAAATGACCTTCGACTAGCATTTACTAGTGATTGTACAAGCACCTAATTTTTGGCTTGCTGTTTAGTCAATACAGACATATCACATTTTCTGCCATGTTTACGTCCAAGACCACAACCTAAGGTGTATAACATCAGGCTTAATCGTGATGAAGTCAACCCTACCACTTACAGAACTTTATTTAGGTTTGACAAAGAAAATGTGGAATGGCTTGCAAACACCTTCATACCACCAAATACCGAGACTCGTGGATGGTACTGTAGTACAATAGCAACTACTTGAGAACTTACTAGCCGTGGCAAGTAACAACTGTAATCATTTAGCAAATGGTTATGAATAAGATTTTTAGCAATTGCTTAGACTAGACCTTTTACTTACCTAGCTGTTGCTTTTACTTATAGCATTTACTAGTAAGTAATTACTTATTTTTATGAATACGGCCTATTGTCTCCACATTGTTGGATCAAATACCCCATTCAATCGAATCCCAACACTTAAATCGGTCTTAATAGATTTCTTTGAGTGGCGGTGGATTATTAAACAACAACCTGTCAGGCGGCTCCTTTGTGATCTGACAGTCGGTTTACTACAGAAGTAGTTAGATTTTGTTTCTCTCGAAAGCTGAAAAGACTTCCGAAGTTTTTTCCCATGGAATTTCTGACCCATGTGACAATCGAGGATTTTGTTTAATCGCGATATATTTTTTTTTTTCACCATAATTTTTTTTCATCGTGATATATTTTTTTCATCGCGATATATTTTTTTCATCGCGATCTGCCGATATCTCGATGATTTAAAAAGTTCTCGATATCATAATCGCGTAAAAAAAATATCGCGATATTCGATATTATCATGTCATCGCCCAAGCCTATCAACCATACATGTACATGATGACTATAGAAGGTAGAATGATTCCTGATAATGTAACGATCAGAGAATACTGATCGAAACGTCGAGACAAACACTGAATGACACTCATCATCACTTTAAACCAAAGCCTAGATAACATTAATAGTCATACATGTACATGTCAAAGTGGCATATTTTATTATTGTCAGATGCTAATATTACATGTATGTTGACAGGTAAAAGGAATACTTAAAACAATGGCAAGGGAATGAAGGAAAGGGGAACATAGCCATATGGGCAAGGCGACGAAGGAAAGGGGAACATAGCCATATGGGAAAGGCGATGAAGGAAAGGGGAACATAGCCATATATGGGCAAGGCGATGAAGGAAAGGGGAACATAGCCATATGGGCAAGGGGATGAAGGAAAGGGAACATAGCCATATGGGCAAGGCGATGAAGGAAAGGGGAACATAGCCATATGGGCAAGGCGATGAAGGAAAGGGGAACATAGCCATATGGGCAAGGGGATGAAGGAAAGGAGAACATAGCCATATGGGCAAGGGGATGAAGGAAAGGGGAACATAGCCATATGGGCAAGGGGATGAAGGAAAGGGGAACATAGCCATATGGGCAAGGCGATGAAGGAAAGGGGAACATAGCCATATATGGGCAAGGGGATGAAGGAAAAGGGAACATAGCCATATGGGCAAGGGGATGAAGGAAAGGAGAACATAGCCATATGGGCAAGGGGATGAAGGAAAGGGGAACATAGCCATATGGGCAAGGCGATGAAGGAAAGGAGAACATAGCCATATGGGCAAGGGGATGAAGGAAGGGGAACATAGCCATATGGGCAAGGCGATGAAGGAAAGGGGAACATAGCCATATGGGCAAGGGATGAAGGAAAGGGGAACAACGTACGTGCGTGCGTGCGTGCGTGCAATCAATGGGGTTTTCTTTTGTACAATGTACATTAACTCAGGTTATCAAAGACAGACACCTTTGTAGCTCCGATCAGTTTTATTTCAGAATTTTTTTAATTTTTTTTAATTTACTGTCAGTCACCCCAAACAAGGCCAAAAAGCCACTAGAGTTTAAGGGGTTACATTAGCGATAACATCCACCATTTAAGCAAGATTACATTTGTTGATATTTTTCTTAAACTTAATTAGATCGTAAGTTGGTGGAAAACAATCAGCAGGAAGGTTGTTCCATTGTAATGCTGTTCTAGGGAAGAAGCTATCCAAATGGAACTTACTCTTGATTTTGGGGAGTCGAAGATAGTGAGGGTGTTCACCTGCTTGCTTAGCAAAACGAGTAACACGAGAGAAATCCCTGCGCTTAGGTACCAACTCATGTAGCTCAGCAGAACAATCCCCGTAGTAATAACGGTAGAACAGTGAAAGGCTGGCTACATTCCTACGATGTGAGAGAGGTTGGAGGGAGGAAAAAAGCTCCTCACCAACTAGTCCCTTGATGCAAATACAATACAGGTACTTATTTCACCAAGAGGTTTTACTTTTCAGAACTAATTACTACTCAATTGAGAATTTCACATGGTGTCACCGCAATTAGTCTTACTTAGGTTTTAATTTAGTAAAGAAAAGATCGATTTAAGTATGGTATCCTCTGTATTATAAAAGTCAATTTTGTTACCATTTACAGTACATGTATTTGTATACCACATGTTTAAAAAAAAATTAAAGCGGGTATCCAGGAATCCGGTTCCAAAAGTATCCGAAAATGCACACCACTAAAAGGGACAATATCATCACGATCAACAGGGCATGGAATCAGAGTGCTAGTTTTAGATTAACTCAGTGACTGAAATTAATATCCCACATAATAAGGTCATACATATTACCGTTGCTGCTGCATAAATAAGCCAGTAATTTTCAGTCACTGTGTTAATCTTAAACTAGGACACCGATTCCATGACCTGTTGAAAGTCTGCTCTGATCGTGACGATACTGTCCCTTTAATTATCCAAAAGTGGACCATCTTGTAGAGGATGCCCCACCGCAACATTCATGGTCTTACTTTTACCACAACTTTAACAAACCACTACGAAAAGCAATCACCAGTAATTCACCACCATGCTAAACCTGATGAGTTCTGATTGGAGAAATCCACAGACATCATACATATGCAACTAGACGGTTACAAACTAGCAAACTTTGGAAGAGGCTGTATGAACATCATCAAAATGATACTAAGAACAGCATACAACAATGCACACACGTTGGATGGTGGGAACAACACCATAGCAAGCCAACAGCGCTTTTTTATGATTGAAAAACAGGCACCAGTCACACATTTCGTCGCAGTTTTCACGAAGTGACATATTCGTCCACGTCATGGTAAAATCCCGATGCGAGATATAAGCAATTGATGTTGGTCAAGTTTTAAAACTGTGGTTTCGATGTCATTTTAATATCGAAGATCATTAATTTTTACTTTGTTAGAAAGCTGACATCTCAAATGATACATAACTGTATTCGTTTTGTAGAGGAAAATAACTATAAACGAGTAACAAACTTATAAACCAAACAGTCACTTCATGAAAACTGCACACGCTGTTGTCAAGTTTTCACGAACTGACGTTTCCCCGTCTGTTAGTATAGGGACACGCGTCAACTTCGTGGAACACACGTGTGGCGTGATCGAATTGTGTCACTTCGTGAAAACTTATAACATTCCGTTCGCATAAAATACATGCAGTAATACATGCACAAGGCTGCGATCGGTCACTTCGTGAAAACTTAAAAATCACAGTTAACTTCAATTTTACAAAAACTTCATTATTTTAATTAGAAAACTAGATAGAAAAGTGAAAGATAACAGATTTGAAGTCCAAATATTGACTAAAGTAATTTTTCAAAAAAATATGATTTTTTAGCAATCCGTCTATGACGAATTAAAATGTCATCCTTAAATAATGTATGCTTAAAATGGCTGTGCCTGAAAATGGGGCTGTACAAAACAAATAGGAATAGTCCAGCCTAATTCTTATTGTCTGTGGTTGTCTGTCTGTGGAATAAGTCACTGCTGGAACTTGTACATGACTTCACAAGAATGCATAAGGCTGCGAGCTGCATGTTTTGACATAGCTTATAGGTAAGGTGCACACAGTGTTTCACATACAGGTACTGTACATGCAGCAAAACAGTTAACATGTAAGTCTATGATGCCTTGGACATGCAAATTTGCAATCACCACTTAAATTTGTCTACATGCATGTAGCTACATGTCGAACCCTGGGCAAGGGGGCGATGGAAAGGGGGTGGAAGAAAGGGGAACATAGCCATATGGGCAAGAGGTACAATGTCAGGGGGGATGAAGGAAAGGGGAACGTAGCCATATGGGCAAGGGGTACAACGTCAGGGAGATGAAGGAAAGGGGAACGTAGCCATATGGGCAAGGGGTCGACGTCAGGGGGGATGAAGGAAAGGGGAACGTAGCCATATGGGCAAGGGGTACGTCAGGGGGATGAAGGAAAGGGGAACGTAGCCATATGGGCAAGGGGTACAACGTCAGGGAGATGAAGGAAAGGGGAACGTAGCCATATGGGCAAGGGGTCAACGTCAGGGGGATGAAGGAAAGGGGAACGTAGCCATATGGGCAAGGGGTCAACGTCAGGGGGATGAAGGAAAGGGGAACGTAGCCATATGGGCAAGGGGTACAACATCAGGGTGGATGAAGGAAAGGGGAACGTAGCCATATGGGCAAGGGGTACAATGTCAGGGGGATGAAGGAAAGGGGAACGTAGTCATATGGGCAATGGGTACAATGCCAGGGGGATAAAGGAAAGGGGAACGTAGTCATATGGGCAATGGGTACAATGCCAGGGGGATAAAGGAAAGGGGAACATAGCCATATGGGCAATGGGTACAATGCCAGGGGGATAAAGGAAAGGGGAACGTAGTCATATGGGCAATGGGTACAATGCCAGGGGGATAAAGGAAAGGGGAACGTAGCCATATGGGCAAGGCATACAATGTCAGGGGGATGAAGGAAAGGGGAACGTAGTCATATGGGCAAGGGGTACAATGCCAGGGGGGATGAAGGAAAGGGGAACGTAGCCATATGGGCAAGGCGTACAATGTCAGGGGGATGAAGGAAAGGGGAGCGTAGTCATATGGGCAAGGGGTACAATGCCAGGGGGGATGAAGGAAAGGGGAACGTAGCCATATGTGACGTGTTCTCCCGAAATCAGACACTTTTGGGCAGGTTATCAAAATTGAGTTAGTTATTGATTATGAAAGTAGAGATCCTCAGCTTTACAATGATACCTTTTTTTTTTTAAACTGGACTCCCCAAAGCGGAGTTACGTAATTTTTAGGTTTGTCTTTACGAAAATTACAAACGGAGATAATCGACTTTAAAGTTACAAGTTTCATTTGGTATGTTTTAAGTAATTAACTTCTTACAAAGATACTTCTGTTCCCCTAGCAACAGGCATGTCAACAGATTAATATTGCCTTAAATTGCTTTATTAAGGGTTACCTATTAATGAAATGACTTGCTGAGGAAAACAAAAAACATACTGCGCAAAGTTGGTAAATTTTGCTTCATTTTGAAACCAAATTAGAACAAATTCATCATTTTCTGAACTGACATGCCCTTCTAAATCGGTAAAACTTGTACTTATCAATGAATTTTTAATCTGAAACTCTCACAAGATGTTATAAACATTATAAATATAATTGATAATTTACAAGAAACTCAAATTCCACAAAAAACACCCCCAGGCATATTTTTGCCCGTTTCTCAGTTCCGAGCTCTGCCCAAAAGTGTCTGATTTCGGGAGAACACGTCACATATGGGCAAGGCGTACAATGTCAGGGGGATGAAGGAAAGGGGAAAATGGCCATACGGGCAAGGGGATGAAGGAAAGGGGAACATAGCTATATATGGTCAAGGCGTACAATGTCAGGGGGATGAAGGAAAGGGGAAAATGGCCATACAGGCAAGGGGATGAAGGAAAGGGGAACATAGCTATATATGGGCAAGGGGATGAAGGAAAGGAGAACATAGCCATATGGGCAAGGGGATGAAGGAAAGGGGAACATAGCCATATATGGGCAAGGGGATGAAGGAAAGGGGATGAAGGAAAGGGGAACATAGCCATATGGGCAAGGGGATGAAGGAAAGGGGAACATAGCTATATATGGGCAAGGGGATGAAGGAAAGGGGAACATAGCCATATATGGGCAAGGGGATGAAGGAAAGGGGAACATAGCCATATGGGCAAGGCGACGAAGCAAAGGGGAACATAGCCATATATGGGCAAGGGGATGAAGGAAAGGAGAACATAGCCATATGGGCAAGGGGATGAAGGAAAGGGGAACATAGCCATATGGGCAAGGGGATGAAGGAAAGGGGAACATAGCCATATGGGCAAGGGGTACACTGACAAGGGGGATGATGACAAGGGGGATGATGAAAAGGGGGATGATGAAAAGGGGGATGATGACAAGGGGGATGATGACAAGGGGGATGATGAAAAGAGGGATGATGAAAAGAGGGATGATGAAAAGAGGAATGAAGAAAAGAGGAATGAAGCAAAGGGGAACAAAGGGGAATACCAATTATGATACATGTACATGTAGGCATGTCACAGGAACCAGTAATAAATCCTGAAATACCACAGCGTTACGTACACACACACACACACACAGAAAATAGTACGAGTGCAAAAACATGCCCTTTTCAAAATCGTTTTTTAAATACAAGAATACATTTGTTTTCAATTATGATTCCAGATTTGAAGAGAGGAAGACTTCTCAATATAAACCAAGTTTCCTTATGAAAAAAAACAGGGAAAGTGCTACTAGTACTGCTTGAAAATGGTTCAATTTTTAACATTTGCCGCGCAGCTCTTGTTGAAATCGAGCGAAAGCGCTCACGGCACCAAACTGAATCGGCTGTTTTGCAAGCTCGGGCAATGACGGATGTACAATGTATCAAAAGGTGATCCTGGACTCCTACATTGCCCATATTTGGAAGTCCCATTCATACCAAATACATCCGAACACAGTTCCGACGATTACCGAAATAAACCACATTTTCGGGTGTACGGATCGGTTAAAATTATGCTCTCAATCCAGGCTTAATATTTCAAGTTTTCTCGATTTTTCGAACTGATCGTGCTACATGAATACTTATAAATATCATTTGTACATTTTCACCAAGTTTAAGATCCATAATTAATCGGGATCACCTTTTGATTGATACATTTTTGTAGGGCCCTGTTTTGATTTTGCCGGTGCATGGCCGATATTAAGCAGGGGATTTGACAGCAGATATGTGGTCTCCCGAAGAAATTTTGAAGCTTGAAACAACAACAACAACAACAGCCTTTAAAATTTCAGTGTTGTACAACATGTATTAATATGAATGGATTTGGAGATATAACTTATTAAAATAGACACAAAGTACAAAAGAATCAGTTTACACGTTTTCATTCACAGTGCCACGCTTATACAGTAAAGTTCCATTGCATTTTTTCAGGAAGGACCCCAAATATTAATTACTTAAAAATCTAGATTTTTTTTGCCCTTTCAATCAATATGAGTTTTGTACAGAAACAAGGAATTTGAATTTTGAATCCCTAATACATGTGTGCACTTACCACAACTATATATTACACTAAGATATTTGTAGGTACCTCGTTGGCATGGCTCCCCAAAAACACGAGTACTTGCTTTGACAGCACAACGTCTCTTTCCATGACACCTCTTCATCACTTCCTCCAATGAGGTACGTGATTCACATTCTGAAATAACAAATACAACAAATATGATTACATTTATGTTCATCAGATATACATGTACATGTAATGGCTATTCAGTACTTTCCTGCAACTACCATTGATAGCATATGGTTATATTCCAATGATATTGTTAATTCCATTGGTAATCACAAACAAGTGACTACACTTTCAACATATCATTCTCTTACCATCTACACAATCCCATTATCCATCTCCAAGCTGATTGTGCTCATTATTGTAGAATACCATTACAAAAAAGGATCTAGCACAAATACATATATGTATGGCTATTTCTTGTTGATTTCATAAAATAGTAACAAGATACATTGTGTATTAATGATTCAGTACTACCAAGAGAGTACAGCATACATGTATAAACCAGACAGTTGTAATATTACATGTACATTACAAATCCTATGCACATTGTTTATGACTTTGTTGATAAGCTGGACAGATGGACTGCCTTGAAGGGGTGTATAGTAATATTAAATGAAGCTTTGATGTCAATAAGCATTGACAGATAGCTTGAGAATCAAGGTTACATACATGTACATGCCAGTAATACATTCCTCACCACATGGCACGTATTCTCAACACAATTGACAATTTTCTGATTCAATGGTATTTTAGCTCAGAGGTTCACTTCAGTTATTTCTCATTTCACAGTGCAAGTTAATGCTATCTTATAATTTGTGATTCAATGGGCACATGCCTGGTGTTCATGTTTATTACAAAGTGCGTCTGGATCAGTGCACAAGAGATTTGTTTTACTGCTTAATTTTTCTACATTTGCAATGTTCATTTTAAAGATATTTCGCCCGTGTTTGGGCCGATTTGACAGAAAAAAAGATATTTAAATGTTGAACTGTTTTTTTTCTTTTTTCTGGGGTTAAGGAAGTTATAAGCTTTCATTTGAGACACTGAACCAAAAAACCCATCAAGGATTAGTACCCATAAATTAAAAACTCAAATTAATCAAATACTGGCCCACAGTTTTCATATTGCCCAGCGCTGCTTAGTCTTGGTTCAAGATGGTTGTCTGTATTATTGATACACGATCCGTCGCTGCACGCTGCATGAGGGCGCTACACGAACCGCTACAATCATGAACCGCTATCAAACACAGTCTTGAGAACTTCTTATAATCTCCCCCAAAAACGGGGGGAAACCACTACACATGCATCAATTTGAAATGCTAGCGCAGCCCACATTATTGGTGTGCACGCGCATATGTGGAGAGCCATGGTCGAGCGGTTTAGTGCATCGGATTTGTGTTCTGATGGATGAGTCGTCAGAATGCGGGTTCGAATCCCAACTGCGACCGCGGTACTTGTGTCCTTGAGCAAGACACTTTACAATAATTGCTTCTCTCCACCCAGGGGTAAATGGGTACCTGTGAGGGCAGAGTTGGTTGTTGTGTTTGATTAGCCCATATGCGCTGAAATGGCAGCAATTGAGCTGTATACTCCCCAGGGAGCTGAGATGGTTTCAGGAATGATTTATGAGCCTGATGAGCAGGGGTAATAATGTCATGCACCTTGAGCACCAGTTTGGTGGATACGTGCACTATATAAGTCTACATTATTATTATTATTATTATTATTATTATTATATACAACAACAGACTGCCGTGTTCACTGATCGACAACTCCATTGTTGTACATGTATATGCGCCTGCACACCAACAACGTGGGCCGCACTAGCATAACAAATCAACGCATGCGTAGTGGTTTCCCCCTGTTTTCGGGGGGGAGATTATACCAAGTTCCCAAGACTGTGTTTGATAGCGGTTCGTGTGTGGTAGCGGTTCGTGATTGTAGCGGTTCGTGTAGCACCATCGTGCTGTGTGCAGCAACGGATCATGTATCAAAAACATACAAACACCGTCTTGAACCAAGACTAATCCACTGCTGTCAATCAGAAACAAGAGCATTTGAAAATATTGCTTTTATCTATCAATTTCCAACATCTGCATTTCATAATTTAAGTTTTTTCGTTTAACAATGATTATCTACATGTACATGTACATGTATTATCTTTCATAATTTGTTCACTTTATAAATTCTATTTTGTGGGTCATCTTGAATTAGCCAAACACAGGCTATATATCTTTAAATTAACTTATGATTTCAAGGTTTTCACCAATATATCTTAGAGTTTGTGACACACACATCATTAATTTTTGGGTTGAACTTGAACAAATGAAAATTAAAAGATCCAGAAAAAGATGGAGGGACTCCAGATGGATGGTAAATCAATTCACATTTACATCCTTATTAGGTGGAGTTCCAGAACTTAATTATTATTACAATAAATGAAACTACAGTAAGCCCAGAAATATGGCAATGATATCTTTCATAATCTATAAACAAGCCGACTGGAGAAATCCCTTAATAAAACACTTATTAGCATATTTATAATGAAACCGAAGTATATAATGACATACTGGCAACATTAATGAGCTTACCATCTGACTATACTCAGCTAAGTATACACATGTATGTATACATGTACTATATATGGTCTGTTTGTTGAGCACTATTTATTGTCAAACTATTTCTGATTTCTTGACTTAATAGAATCTACATTAAACAACTATGAAAGCTTCATGTTTGAACACAGCATTACGGGATACTATCAATAAGGAAGGGGAGATTTTACCTAGTGCACTGATCATGGACCAGAGACAACATTAAACGAAAGATACAACATTGGTATTGATAACTCATTGTACATTGTACATTTAAACCATCTATATTTCAAAAAATATATCTAACCAGTAAAAAAATTAATCACAATAGGCGATCACATTTTTGAAAAACAACCAAAACTATTACTGTATATGTTCTTTTTTATGTTTAAATCCAACGTAACAATTCCTGTTTTCTCTTAGATGACAAGTATGTTAGATGAAATAATTTTTCAAGATGATTAATGTACCACTTTTACACCAGGTAATCTTTTATAAAATAATTTGTTAATTTGATAATCTAGTACAATAACCTACATGTATTGTACCAATAAAGGTAAATAATGCCTTTACTGGGCATGATTGGGTAATCATTTCACAGGATGAGACACACTGCACACCAACATGACCAGAAAGATCTCTTCTAGTTTATATACATGTACAAACACTCTGAAGAATTAAGAGTTTTGAGGCTTTGTATGGTGGAGTATTGTTATTGTTACAGTTTGTGGTACGTACATGTAACTCCTGAATACATGTAAGTTGTTGTTATCCAAGTCATATAGTTTTTAAGTTACGATGTTCTCTTAAATACAATGTATTACAGAAAAATGACCCATTTTT
This sequence comes from Zoroaster sp. YZ-2022, assembly GCA_029582265.1. Classification (NCBI taxonomy): domain Eukaryota; kingdom Metazoa; phylum Echinodermata; class Asteroidea; order Forcipulatida; family Zoroasteridae; genus Zoroaster; species Zoroaster sp. YZ-2022. Next base: position 12,547,643 of record CM055837.1, read on the forward strand.
CAGGGATGTATGTATACATATTTATAAAACATGTACATGTATTTTTCAACGATATTCTCACCTACATATATTTACGCTTTGTCCTGTATTATAATAAAATAACAGGTGATAGATACTTGCCTATAGTGTTCAACAAAGAAGATGTGTTTAAGTTCATACTAACTTTGCTTACCAGTGTCATCCATTGTAAATGATGGACATTTCATGTTCTCAGCAATAGGTCGGCCAAATCCAGCAGAGTGTATGACTAAAACATCTTTATTATCACAGTGTAGCATCATATGACTGTTCTCACAAACAACCATGTTACGAAATACACCTATGATACAGAAAACAAATCAATGTTTTATCAAGTTAATCTTCTCAAAATAAGTTAAATTGTGTCTTGGTTGTTGATGAAATACATTTGTGTGTACATTTCTGATCCATACTACCTCAAACTTGTTAACCTACACAATAAGATACAACATCTTGGTATGTACTTCTACAAGTATGATCACTTTATTGCAAATTAAGATATTATATTTAATAACCAACCTGTTAAAAGTTTCAGCTCAATGATTTCATCAAGTTATGAACAAATTGAGAAAGCTTTCACACAATTTTTGTACACAATCAAGTTACAACATTTCTGTTTATGCAAGCACAGTACAAATGGAATGATTTATATTTAAATGATTGCTTACTGTAATAAACTTCACATAAATGTTGATGAAGACAATAAGTCAATATTTTTGTAATCAGGTAATTACATAATAAATGATTTTTTTTGTTTAACCTTTGCTTTGATTATGTTTAATCTATTTTAGGGACAATCCCATGGTTACGTTACATTTTTGATGTTTTGGGCTTATTCTGAATGTCATAATATATATTTCACTCATCAGTTTTTCACAGCGGTTGCATTATACCCAGACCTTACTCAGCACATAATAAGAAATGTATTATATGTATGCTATATAAGAGAAACAGCGACATTTTATGCATATTAGTACATGTATAACATACGTACATGTATAACAAATTTCTGAAATGATTTTGTTGTGCCGAGTACGGTCTGGGTGTAATGCAACTACTGTGAAAAACTGTTGAGTGAAATATATTGCCTAACTAAGGAAATTATGGCATTAAGAGTGGGCCCAATATCTCAAAAATGTAACGTAAGTAACCATGGAATAGCCCTTAAGATAAATGACCAAAAATGATCAACGTGATAAATTGAAGTCAATACTAAGATTTAGCAAACCTTCACAGGATCTTTTACTGTATCTATCTAGGCATTGGCAGTATTCAATTTCAAGACCATACTGACATAATTGCAGTGGTTTGATTCTTATGTAAATCAAACACCAAAACATCTCCACTTGCCATCAAAGGTGTTTATGTATAAAACAAAGTAATCAGTCTGACTAAGATTCAAATCCACAAACTAAAGATTGAGCCAACAGGACATGGTCTGATTGATATGACATTTTTTTGGCATACATGTACATGTACAAGGATTTATTCTGACAACTTCCAAATCTATCTACATGTATATGATTAGATGTCATTACATGTAATTATGAAGTGATTACACACGTGTATACATATGTACCTGGAAAGAAAGTAAGCCCAAAAATGGGAATGAGAGATTTAAAATATACAAGTTCAGATTCCACAATACAGATAACTGAAAAAACAGACACAGAGATTGAAAATGGTTGTGGGAATATCATTCAAAGCGTTATTATAAATGAAACACCATAAGCTTGCTGAACGTCTAATAGAAACCCAAAAAACATGTACATGTAACAACTCATATGGAATACATACATGTTTGTACTGAAATTAATTTTAGATTTGGAAAACATGATAATACTTACTTGGTTTACATTTATAGGAGACATCAAGGTACTTGTTAGTTCCTGGGCATGGGTCTCCTCCAAACAGCTCACTTGAAACACTGACCTTACAAAATTGTCTGCTCTCACACATATTTTCTATAATCTATACAAGAAATTGAAGAAAAAAAATCATAAAATCAATTAATTGTACATGTATTCAGTAACCTTCATATTTATTTCATGTAAATTACATGAAAGGTTTTTTTCCCAATACTAAGTGACACACAATAATTTGTTTGTTGAACTTGAACAAATGGAAATATTTAGATATATAGAATTTTTAGGTCTGAAAAAAGATGGACGCACTTACGAAGATGCATGGTAAAATTAATTGTTCATAAATGCAGTAACCATCATAATTATTTCATGTAAATTAGATGAAATGATGAAATTACTTTAACAAACACACAACCTTGTGATACCTTTACAATTAGAATTTAAAACAGTTTAAAATGCATGATACATGTTCAAATTAATATTTACTGCCGATTGCCTGCATGATATGCAGATGGTTAAATTCATCAGTTTAAATCCTCCAAGATTGGAACAGACAGATTCAAGGGGAAATTAAACACCTCCTTCAGTGATTTTAAAGCCTGCCCTGGGCTCCATTTCAGAAAACTCATCAAACCTTACTAGAGTCAGACTGTTTACAACATGTTCTAGTGGGCAGCTGTCATGTACATGTACATGTATGTTGTACAAGCTATTTCACTGAACTCATCAAATGTCTAGTAATCAATGCCTTACAGGTTTACAGTGAATTCTGAACTCTTTCTCTTTTTGATGACTGTTTAATGTTGAAAAAATAATTAATAGCAAAGAGCCACCTGATAAATTACATTTTAAAGTAAAATCTGATAACGTACATATAGCACATATGAATGTAAAACATATGTCAAATGATTAGAACAAAAATGGTTGTAAGACTTGTTTTCAAGTCCTCAAACCTCAAGTATCACTCATCAGTGTCAAGTCAGAGTCACAAAGGTCAAGTTCAAGTCTAAAACACAAATCCTTTAAAAATTCAACTTCAGCAAGATTCAAATATTGGATTCACATGGCCAATATACAATGTATCTTTCCGCTGTGATTCTGCCACCATTCAATAATTGTATGATGACTAGTAACATGCAATTTATTTATTAAGTAATCTTTGTTGTGTTTAAAATGATTCAAATTGGACTGGTCGTTTTGCCTCCAAATTGTCAAGTCTGAGTTTGAATGTTTCATATGCCAATGATGTGAACACAGAACAGTATCTACATGTAGCATTTGAGAAATTCAGTTAGACCATTTGGTGCTGTTCACTTGAGAAAGCCATAGAAAAATATGTGGATCCATCATCAGTTTCTTATTTAACTGGTGTAAATGCTTTGGAACAGTAGTCAAAATGTTTGTTTGAAACACTTAGGCCTATGGGTTGTTTAATTCACAAAGACCTTCTACAAAGGACAAACTATACTACTCAAAACAATTTAGGGAACACCGGATTTTTAACATCAAATAGGTTTGAAATGTTCCATGAACCGGGATTTTCATTTGCAACCCCCTCTCTCTTTCAGTAGTCATGTCATGAAATGTGTAATCACTACATGCATCCTTTATCATCTGTTTCATTGTGCAGTTGTTTCTCATCAATTCTGTGAAACATTGTGTTTATCTTAAATAAATGATCTTGCTTTAACTGAGAATATTCCGGTGTTCCCTAAATTGTTTTGAGTAGTATAGTCAATTTCCCCTTCCTCCTCACCTACAGCTATGGTCACTGGTTAGTGAATAGATTTAAGAAACATGAAATAAAATAATGATTGGCCGCAAATTAATATTACAATACATAATTTATTATTAATTAACTAATGTTAATTAATTAATTAATTAATGTTCAGAGCTTTTGGACATCACTGATGACTGATGTTCAATCTTTTAGACATCAGGATCTGACTTCAGTAATATTTGTAGCTTTGCATGGTGAAAGGATAAGTAAAGATTGTTTGCGGTGACACGTGAAATTCTCAAATTGAGTAGTAATTAGTTCTGAAAAGAACTCAAGAGGTTAGGATCTGACTTAAGTTGTGTATATATTCTGTTGAGTTTGGGACATTGTATCATTATCCTAAATTCATATGATTGTATTCATATTATTATATTTACTGTAAATGTATCATGAATATTTGTTATCTTTCATGATATAACTCATTACGGCCCTTGGTCTCGTAAATGCCTTGGATTTCTACCGGGTATACATGTACCCCCCATACATTACCATGTTGCAGTGTGCAGTGTACAATCCCCCCCCCCCCCCACCCACCCACCCACCCACACACGCACACACGCACGCACATTGATTTGTGGGGTATTCCTTTGTTCGTTCTATATCCCTTTTCCTTAGAATTCTCCTGTGGGGTACAAGATTTTCTATAGTTACCTTGTGGGGTCCAATTGTTCCATTGTATTTTGGACCCCACAAGGAACCATGTACACGTTCACACACACACACACACACCCCATGGGCCTGCCAATTTTTTTAAAGTAAAAAAAAGAAGAAAAGAAGAAAAAAAGGGAGAAGAGGAAATGGTACATGAAGTTTTTTAAGTGGTGTTGGGGGGGGGGGAGGAGATTACCCCACCAGGGCATGCATACAAGCTACATGTATAATTATTATATCAAATAACTGTAAACAATGAACGCATCAATGAACGCATCAATGAACGCATCAATGAACGCATCAATGAACGCAACAATAAACGCAACAATAAACACATCAATGAACGCATCAATGAACGCATCAATAAACGCATCAATGAACGCAACAATGAAATGTGATACAATGAAAGTCTTCTGAGATGCTGTAGTTGATAGCAGACTTACTGGTTCTATTACACACATTTTTCAGACTCCAAAAAAAGTCAGCCAAACAAACAATTTAACCATCTAATAAAATAAACGACATAAGTGCATGAGTTAGTTTGTGAGTGATAGATCTAAAGCTAGTTGTTCAACTCAACAATTCTACAAAGTCATCAGAAGTGGGAAGATTAAATAAACATACTATTAAGACAGAGCTGCCAACTCTTCCGGATTCTGCGGAAGACTTCGCGTATTTGACGGTAATTTACTTACTTAAAATATACGCAAGGAGGCCTCTCCTTTTGGTGCCAAAAGGAGAGGCCTCCTTGCATATATTTTAAGTAAGTAAATTACCGTCAAATACGCGAATTCTTCCGCAGAATCCGGAAGAGTTGGCAGCTCTGTTAAGACCATAGTTTTTGTTTCAGTCTGAAACTGCAAATGAATGAAATACGATCATCCTTTTGGGTTTTACATTTAACAAAGTGTCAATAAATGTCTGATTAGGCTTGGGCGGTTTTTCACTAAAACCGAGTATTCAAAATTTTTTTTAAACCGACACCGACCCGAGGGATTTTTACTAAACCAAAATTCTGCCAAATTCGGTTTTCAAAAATAAAACCGCGGTTTTATAAAATCATCTGTTTTTGAGACCAAGAGCGGGGCAATTTATCCCCTTTTCAAATCTATTCAAATTAGAATAGAGTCTGATCTGGTAATGCCATTGTCAGTTGGATCTCATCTTAAATGAGTGAATCTATAGTCCCTTTCACACACGACGTATTTCTCAGGAAATTCCCAGGAAATTTTGGTTGGTCTGTTCACACTTCAATAGCAACTCCCGGGAAATTCCCGGGAAGTACATTCATGTAGCTTATTCCCGGGAAATAATTACCCCTGCTCGGGAGTAGGGTTAAGCGAGGTAACCCCGGTGTTAAGTGTTTTTCCTGGGAAATAGCAACTAGTGTGAAACGAAAGAAGGTTTAACTTACCCCAGTTTTGTGTCATGGACGTTGGGACATCAACATGTCTTGAAAGGTCAGCGAGGTCACAAATAACGCACCAAATAATATCTAGTGTTGTATTTCAGTTTGAAACTTTCCTTCAAAAGTATTTACAGTAATGTCTAAAAATACATTGTATAAATATCTAAATCTGTAAATAACACGATATATATTTAGTTTTATAGAATAGACCAAATAATTCATTTTATCAATTTTATGATCAAATGCTTTATACTCGGCATTCAGTACTCACATTTCCCTGTATTCTGTCCTGACACATGTACATTGCGTTCCATGTTGCGTGCGGTGGTGGCCGCGTTTAAGTGTTTGTATGTATACATGCTTTGGGCTTTTTGCTTATGAACTGTCATGGTGTTGACAGTTGGACGTGCTAGTTCATTCTGGCAGTTTTGGTGTGTGAAGCTATTTATACTGGTTTGGTGGATCCGCAGGCAACCAATCAGCATAGGCGTTATTTGCTAAGTGGTTTGATTGGTTCATAAGTTGGAACTTGCAGCCAATGGGAGCGCAATAATTGCAGGGCTTTTCTCAATTAGGAAGGAATTTTTCTGACTTAGCATCATTTTGTCACAGCTTGTGATTTAAGTCAAAATTTATAACCCGCCACCTCCCCTATGGCTCCTCCTTTGTAACATCATTGGGATGGTTGGTATTCAGTTTTCAGGGGTTTTCTCAGAGCTGTTGGCAGTTTTTTGCAGAAAATGACAGAAAAATATTTGAAGTATTATAATTTAATTTTGTAGGTCAAATTGTATCAAGTAATTTCTACTTGTAAAGGCCAAGGTTATGTAATTTTTATTACGATAGTGCCTTCCGGGTTTCGGTCAGGCTATCTTAACTGTCCCCCTCGTTTTCCAACTTGGGGAATTTCTGATGTGTTAGTAGGACTGGGTTACACTTTATCTTTGTTAATTAACGGTAAAGTTAGATTTAGGGTGCCCGGCAATTCCTTCGGGGCCATCCTTTCCCCCTCGTTTTCCAACTTGGGGAATAAAAATTTGTGTATGTTTTAAAATACTTCATTGATAGGTGCACTGTGTGCATAGTTGGATGGTTAAGGCAAGGTTGTTGACAGGTTGTTCACTTGTGGAGGTCGGGTTTTCGACCTGTATCGGGGTCATTGGACCCCAAGTGTTCATGTGGTGTTGTGTGTGGATACACATGGGCGTGGTAGTCCATTGTGTTTTATGTTGGTAAGGACATGGTTGTCCTTGTGGTGGCCACATGTGATATGAACGAATGGTTCATAAATTTATGTTGGATGGACGTAGTAGTCCATCTGTTACATGTATGTCCTGTGCGTTTGTCCAAGCCGGTTTGCCCTGTGTCCGGTATCCGGCTCCTTGCCATTTTCAAAATTATTGTCTATTTGGTGTTATTATATTTGATGTTTAATTTGCAGGGTTGCATTTAAATAAATTGCAGTGTCAAGCTGTGGTGAGAAGTCAAATACATGTAGTTGGTTATTGCCCCTGTTTGTTGTCCGAGTATAAATGGTTTTAGAATTGAATAAAAGATAACAAGGCTATGTTAAGCATCCGTCTCATTTATGTGTATTTATAATGTCCACATGGTAAGTTACCAGTCTCCCTTTTTCTCAAGCGTACCAAGCAGCGTGTGTGTGGTGGTTTGCCAAGGTTATTACGTGTCTTCATTAACATTCCGTTAACTCACAATATATAATATTAATAATACTCATTTTCGCCAAGGTTTTCCGATACGATAGGTAATAACAGTCACAACCCAACAGACCATGGTTGCTTGAGTGCATGGCATTCTGGGATTGGACTTCCGCATGGGCCGATTCAGTTTAGCGCATTTCCCGGGGTTTGATCGCAAGTGTGAAACGACCGTGCATATTCCTGGGATATAATGCTCCTGGGAGTGACTAGATAGGTCTAGTGTGAACAGTTGCTGGGGTGGCAGTGGGGTTAAAAACTCTCAGGAATTTACCAGGAATTGTTTTCCCGGGAATTGGCTCTGTACTGTGAAAAGGGCTCTTAATAGGTGTGAATCTTACCCACCTGTCTAGAATTTACTGCCTTGCAGTTGGTGTCTTCATGAAACTGCTTGACTTGATAGCTGCCAACTGTGCTCCATCTGTGTGGGCACATGTGTTTATTTGGGACCTGCCTTCCATAGTTAGCATTGTCAATTGTTATAACTGTGTTGTTTGGACACTTAAATGTCAAAAAATCCTTGTCACAGGCAAAGACTAACTTGCTTCTTAAGGTAGACATTAACAAATCTGTAAAAGATAAATGAAGTATTGTTAATAAATTAGGTCAAGTTTGAAATACACAATGTACAACTGCATGATTTAATGTCAAAACAAAATTAGCCAAATAGAAACTGTCAAATGAGATAAACAAAACACCAAAGAGCTTGAGTCAGCATGAGGCAAAATAAACTCCTACAGTACATTCTGATTTGCCCAATTCCAAGGTTGCGGTAATGGAGAAGTGACAAACATGTACATGTACATATATATATATACAGTATACATGTACATGTGTGTAGTTTTTATTTTCTATTACCAATATTGTTCACGGGCTTTAATGGTGGTCAAATTATCCATTTAATATATTAGAGTTCACTCAGGAGTTCTACATATATCATATTTCACATATTACACATGTACTTAATAGCACCAAAGAAGTACGGATACAATGTACATGTGTATGCCGTCATTAGATACATGTAGGTATGCATATTATATATGTAGATCTCCTTTCAGATGCATCTAAAACTTCTTTAAAAGGTTTCACTGAGAGGACCAATTTACATACATGTACATGTAATTTGGTCCTCCACACAAATTTAAGTGTAAATATATGTGATATCAACACAGCACAGATGCTGTGTTATCCACGGGTTAAATTTTTTTTTAGACCAAATCTTTTGAATTTTGTATCTATATAACCTTGGCATGTCTGTCATGATGGGTTAGCTGCTTACAAGTACATGTACAATGTATGTCCAATCTTTTTGCTTAAATTTTGTCAAATTCCATACATACCACATGTCTTAATTACATTTTACGTTTATGTAAATGAATTATACACCACTCACATACATGTACATGTACATTGTAATATATTGCAGTAAATTATGCATGCTTAACCCTGACCACCCCAAATCCTGCAAAATCCTCCAAGGGGCACTTTTTGGGAAAAATTCAGCACTGTTGGAAATGAAGTACAGGCCGTACATGTAAGTGCTGAATATGAAAGATTAACGAAAACGCATAGTGCATTTTGAAGATAAGGGCATGTTTCCAAAAGTGCACTGATGGATTTTGGAGGATTCAGGAAGGTTCCTAGCCAGAATACCTAGGGAGTTATAATGAAAATGAAGAGATACAATGTACACCCATACATGTTTATATAAAAACCACAAAGTGAAAGAAGTTTCAGATTATATTGTTGTAACATTAACAACATTTTTTGTTAAATGCAGTCAGATTTGAATGCATTCTTATAAATGTGAGACTACTCAGATTATGGTTAGATACATGTAGATACATGTACATGTATGTTTCAGACCCACATCATCAGTAAACCACTTTGGTCTCTCCATAAGGCCATAGTAAAAGACTGGAAGGAATATGTGCAGCTAAGTACAGTGAATAATACATACAAGAAGGTTGGTTGCAATGTTGTTACATGTAGTACAATGTAGGTACATTAATTAAACACATGTCTTTGGTGTGACATAATATGTTGGGGTTTTCAACTATATCATAATGTAAACTAGAGCTCAAGTGTTTGTTAGAACAAACACACGGTGTTCGTGTCAACTTCCGGTTCAATCAAATTATCATCAATGATGTCAATCATATTTTATAAAAGGTGTATCATCTTTTATTATAACAAAATCAATTTCATATTAAAAAGACCTATCAATTTTGCTTTAGAATGTGTTGAATTTGAACTTCCTGTTTGGACCGGAAGTAAAGTTCAGATCAGGTTATTTGTACATAGGTCATACATCTGACACAATAAAGCTTCCTTATTTCATGAAAAAATAACATTAGTATCTACTTTGGTTCAGGAGATGGTTTTTCATAATCATAATTATATAATTAGAACTACATCAGCGTGCAAAGCTGAACATCTTAACTTCCGGTTCAGTTACCTTACTAAATTTATCATAAAGTAATACACTGGATGTCTTTTATTATCGAACTAAATTTTGTGAAATGGAATTTCTGAGATGGGAATATTTTGGGGTCATGTCTGTGTATGACATGTCACATAATTCGTGGTCTATAAGATGATGCAAAAATTGTGAATATATATCTTTCCTGGTTAATGAGATGTGATTTTTAGAAATATTAAACCTCTATTTGGTGTACATGTAAATCGATATCTGATGATGTCATCATGACATCACAACTTCATTATGACATCATAAAAACAGAAGGTTGGGAAGACATTGCGGGTTGGGAAGACATTGCGGGTTGGGAAGACATTGCGGGTCTGTAAGCCGCGCCAGACAAATCATTAACCCTAACCCCCTAGGCATTTCCACTAGCATGCTACCTCAACCTAACAAACTCCAACACCATGTAGTAACCCACCATAGCCTGCAGTACTCAACCCATCAAACTCAAACAGTTCACTTACAGGAACAGTACTCAACCCACCATACATATCCAGGCTCTATACTTTGGGCCATGTGTCCCCACTCAATCAAAATCCAACAGCAAAGTTTGAACATTGGAGTCACACAGTACTCAACCCATCATAATCCAACAGTTGTTTTCAGGCTAAAAAAACTTAACTATACAAAAAACTAAAACACCCTATGGAATAAATGGTAGGTTCTAGTTGTGTGATGTTAGATACAATGCCAAGCATACCTACATGTACATGTAAGTACAATACTTGCCTTTATCAGTTGTTTATTACAGCAGGTTGTCCATAATTAGAGCATAGAGCAATAAAGTGTACCAAACAAAGCACGTAACTACATACACACCCCTCCCCACCTAAACAAGATGAATGTTATTTATTACACGAGGTCACAGTGTACCCAGTGAACCAAGCAATGCACTCATAACATACACACACTTTCCCCACTCAGTCAAAGTCCAACAATGTTGCATACTAGTAGAACCACCTACCACACTCAATCACAATCCAACAACATTACTGTATGCCATTGGTACTCAACCAATCATAGTCCAACAGCTTAGCTAAGTTCACAGTACTCAACCAATCAAAATCTAACAAAACCTTCTGTTGGATTCTGATGGGTTTGGGGTGGTTAGGGTTAATACACATGTATGTGAAACTAAAGGAAAGTGCACAAGATGTAAAGAGCATAATAATTTTGTCCCAGAAGAATAAATAACAAATTTCCATTCCATGAATAAAATTGGACATTTGATATACATGTATTTCTGGATGATACATTCTCTAAATATATTTTAATATTCTTACACTTACAATGTACATGTATTTAATAATTGATCTCTTACAAGTTACATTTAAAATGACTTTGCTGAAATGACTTTGATTTGTATACATGTGTACATGTACAGTATGTACATTACATATAACATGTACAAATTATTTGTCATTATGCTAACATTACAGTTTTCTTGCTTAGCCTTGGTACACATATTTATCATTCTAAAATGTTTTTAATCAAGTGTGCTATCACTTTTTAACTATGTCAATTTCATGTACATTATACATACATGTACATGTACTAAATTGACTAGCTGAACTACTCATTATTGTATTATTGCTCTTAATGGCTAAAGATGAAAATGTCTAGTATTCAACATATTGACCAGTGGTGACCTGACTGACCCTAGAGGGTCAATAAGGTCACTTTGTGGTATTCAGGTCAGCTGAAGTTTGCTGATATTGATGGGTGTTCTGCATCCATTACATTCAAACAGCCTCCAGGGAAATACCAGCTTTAACACCAGCTGCCTCATATCAAACAAGAAAGGAACACTGTAAGGTAAAGGTTCCATTCAATTATCCAGAAACTAACAATAGACAAGCTTAATTCACATTCAGAAGGAAATAATATCAAACTGGCAAGGTGATCCATGGGTGATCCCATGGCCCTCTACTAGAGGTGTTCCCAAGGTAGTACAAGAAAATGCATGAACCAAACATATTAGCCATATAAAAACTGTATAAATTACTGTGTAGATTGTTATTGCCATTAGGTTGTATATGATTCAATCAACAAATAAATACAAAATTGTCAGTACAATATTAAGGGAATAAAAAATGGAAACAGGCAATTTTTTATTTATTTAGGGTAGATGAGATCAGTGTCTTTGGTATAGGCAAGGGGGGTGGGGTTTGAGCCAGGGAGGGGAAATGGGCAGAAGGATCTCGGTGACTTGAGACATGCAGTCCTCAGAAAGCACTTTCTTTTAAAAAAGAAAATCCATTCAAATAACCAGATAAAAATTATATGCAATTGACCAATTAAACAAAAACCTCATTCAATACTGCTCATTGAGTGTTAGTACCACATACATGTAATCTATGGGAGGACCACAAAACTGCTAACATTCTAGATTCTCCATGGTGCATCTGTGTGGTGCATTTAAAAAAATAGTTTTAAATTTTTGTTTTGTCCAATAGTCACTATCTATCATTGATGGGTATTACAGTCCAATAGTCCCTCCCTATACATGTACATAATTGGTGCATCTTGGTCCAATAGTGCCTTCCTATCATTGATGGGTCTTGGTCCAATAGTCCCTCCCTGTCATTGATGGGTCTTGGTCCAATAGTCCCTCCCTGTCATTGATGGGTCTTGGTCCAATAGTCCCTCCCTGTCATTGATGGGTCTTGGTCCAATAGTCCCTCCCTGTCATTGATGGGTCTTGGTCCAATAGTCCCTCCCTGTCATTGATGGGTCTTGGTCCAACAGTCCCTCCCTGTCATTGATGGTCTTGGTCCAATAGTCCCTCCCTATCATTGATGGTCTTGGTCCAATAGTCCCTTCTTATCACTGATGGGTCTTGGTCCAATAGCCCCTTCCTGTCATTGATTAGTCCAATGGTCCCTCCCTCTTCAAAATGGATGATCAGACGGTGTTTCATTTCCACATTAGAATACATGTTGTACATCATGTACTTGTAAACAAATTGGAATGTATTGTATTTTCACTAGCCACACCACGAAATATTAAGATAAAAGTTGAATAGATTGGCTTCTATAATGTAAACATGATACATAAATAATGTACAGTATGTATGTACATGAACATACTGTATCGCTTCATTCTTATTTCTTAGAAAGTATCGATGTATATCTGCTTTTAACTTGGATATGCTACAGTCTGTTTTGCAGTCATATTATACAGTGTTACATGGACCACTCAAGCTACAGTACATGTATGTACATGAAATTAAATTAGGCAGTGAACACCTTGGATGTTTGTAGTAACGAGGTTGGATTTTTTAAATGTTGTATTACATGTTTATATTTGAAATACTGGACTGACTTTACTCTCAGTGAGTGTTCATGTTCCTTACAAACAATTATGAAAATTCATTTCCACATTTTTGTTTTAAATTTTCATTGGCAAACTTATACACATACTTCACATACACACATGTAATTTTCAGTAGTCTTTGAATAAAGGTCAGTGATTGGGTCTGGTAAAACTTGATTTTGGATAACAAAATGTTTCCTCTCTAGGCGATTTATAGGTGACCTTGAAGTGGTTTAGTGCCAACCCCAGTCTGTTGCTGAACAGTGGTCCCTCTAGCTCCTCAAACTTATCTGAAATGTAAGGAAAACAATTCTGTGGAAGAGTGTTATGGTACTTGAAGGCATTCATATCCCTGGCGCCCATACTACAACAAATCTGATTAGATCCTCCCCAAGGCATATTGAATTCATGTTGCCTGCTGATTGGACCAAACTCTAATGTGGATAACTGGCAAGCACAAGGTGTTTCAGTCTTCAGTCAATGAATTCTTGTAATCCCTTGCCTAAGGCTATGGAGTACACTCTTTAATCAGGTCACTGCTATTTTACCAAGTTAGCTAGTGTTTCCTATTAATGTGAGGGCATGCTACATTGTATGTACATGTACAGGGGTTATGCTATACTCTCCCTGGTACTGTACTTGATGGAAGTATGACTGTATTTCCATGAAATAGTTGAATACTAGACTGACTCACTCTTCAAGTATTTTCCACTACCCTACTTTGTCCATAGAAAATAACAGCAAGTAATGAATCAACATGATTGCAAGGTATTAAGGTTATTATAAAAGGAAGTGTACATGTACATGTACACCTGTGCCAGTTTTTGATACTGGAGATTTTTGGAAAATCATGTTACATGTATACGTACAAATTTAAAAAAAATGGAGACTATTATGGCTCAGTTTTCTTGTGATGTGTTATCTTACATATCAGTCTGATAAATAAAATAATATGTTTAGGCTGTGATTTTTATTCATGTTTTATCTGTATCATCCCCAGGAAAAATGTGACATTTTTAAATGATCTAAATCAATCCCATTAACTGAGAGCACTATTACCTGAATTTTACTTTTTAACCCTCCTATGTACAGTGCAGTTTGCCATAGAATTGTCAGACCTTTCAAAACCTTTCAAGTTTGCTGTACTGAAGGGTTTTGAAAGGTGAGAAAACTGTCTGACAAAAGGGACCTATGAAAGGTTTTGAAAGGTATAACAACTCTCTGAACAAACTGGTGTTGAAATGTTTCAATACCTTTCAAAGGGTATTGAAAGGTGTGGTTGTTCAGTAGCAACAAATTCTGGAGGGTTTTAAAGGGTTCATAATTATTGATAGCCATTTTGGCCCGTAAGCAGATTTTGAAAGGTTTTGAAAGGTCAAACCATAGGAGGGTTAATATTATGACCTGCTATGACCCTCTTCAACTGACCCCCAAAGTGAAAATTATTTGTAACTATGTTCCCAAACCATATCAATAAGATCTTACTAATGATCGTAACTCTAAGTGTCTTTCTATGTTACGTACGTTTGCGTGATCGACTAATACTGGAAACGAAATAATAATCAACATTAAAATTTTTCATTCAAAAGATTATGTTTCAAGAGAACACTTTGTAACACTGAGTTTTTAATGTTTTAATTAATTACGAAAAAATGCAAAATCATTTGCGAGTCCTAGTTCCGTGTCCATTTTGTTACGATCGTAAGATATGCAGCTCGTCTCGATTTGTTTTGATGGTTTCCGGCAGAACATACATACAGATAATGACAACCAATGTTCCTGTATAGTCCGTATAATAATCAGTTTGCACGTTATTTAATGTTTTTGGATAAGACCAGTGGGAACGATTGGACACAACATGGAAACATACTAGTTAGTGACTTAAGACTCAACTTGAGACTTGCTCTCAAAGACTTGAGACTTGACCCTAGGGACTTGAGACTTACTTGATACTTGGCTCAAAAGACTTAATGAGAACTATAGTTTACATCAATCCTGACATACATGTACTTGGATGGCTGACCAGTAACCACTCTTGTTGGTATTAATCAGGGTTTGTGTACAATACAGTATACCCAGGCCAGGCATACAAGGAGGCCTGTGTGTAATATTATTCTGCATAGCCAGGATACATTTGGGCAATTCTCCGGTAATGGAATGACGTCCATTCATGACCCAGCCAACATTCGCCCATCACCTAGAAAATGTTTTATACTAGACAACTAATCTGTGTATGAAATGGGAGCCAAGATCCAACAGATTCATTGGACACAAATGAAAAAAAAAATTCACCTGCTGGGTCACTTTAGGGAGGTCAAAATTTCGGTAACGGAATTACGGCGAAGGACAAGCAGTTTTCAGGTCTTGCATAAATTAATAAATCTCTGAAGTTTAGTAATTTCCAAAAGGGGTGTTATTTGTATAGACTTTAGTAGGGTTAATAACTACAATGCAAAATAAAATTTGAAATATTATTCCTTCATTGAAAAAAATGACCTTCAATCATGGTAACAGAATTACGTAACGGAATTACGTATTGTATTTGTGCAGGTCTAAAAATAGCGCTAAATGCAAGGCAAACACAGTAATAAAAAACAGTATTTTACTTGAATTTCTACATTTAGACATATATCCATTTTATTTTTATTTTTATGATATTATACAATAATGTTCTCACAAGTACATACAGTATCCTGAACATACATAATCCAATTAAATCATTCCAACTTTACAATTTCCAATCAAATTAATCAGCGTTTACTGCAAGTACTGCCCATAAGCACTGTACAAATACATGTACAATAGCATACTTTTGCATTCAAACTAAACATTGTGTCATATTATTTAGGAAAGTGTTTTTTTTTTAAATTTTATTGAAAAATATAAATTAACATTAAATAAAACGTTGTCACAGAAGATGTCAAAAGTCACAGTAAAAGCCCTTGTAACAGTAATAAAAACTTGAAGTGCAGTGCATATCCGTAACCATGGTTACCGTAATTCCGTTACCGTATATTAAAGTACTAAGCAAATGTCCGAAAGTGAATTTTTTTTTATATAAAACTTGTAGGGAGGTATATTTAGAAAAAAACAATGTTGATATTTTTTTTTATTTTTTCTTTGCCCAAAAAATTACTTTTGTGCATTAACAGAATTACGTGTGATTTTCTCATGTTTTATTTTTAAATTTTTGGAGAACACGAACAAATAATTTCAATTTTTTTACATACAAAAGTAATCTTTGGTACAATGGCTATCTAGACACACAAACAAGTTTTTTCCCACAAGGCCTCCACTAATCACAATGTCCAAGAGAATTAAATTTGAATTTTTAACAAAAATTCCACATTTTCAGACTTACTACCCTAAAATCCATATTTTTCACAGAAAACACAGGTTTTTCGAATTTTAACCACTTGGATTGGATTCCCTATACTTTGCCATACATTTGTACGTGTAGCGTACGTTGAAGTGCATACACTTTATAGAATAACCCTTTCATAGAATGAAACATGATTTATTGTAGATGTATTACATTTATGTGGGTGGTACAGTACATGTGTGTCATGTACATGTACCAGACCACAATTTTCTTCTAATGGGTACACCTACATTTGTACATGTAGCAAGAGTGGTCAAACAACACCCATCTCTCATCCAAGACTCTAAGGACCCAAAGCTTTATCTTACTGAATGCTAGCTTTTACTACATGTATACGTGTACATGTACATGTTGTACCAGTATACCATTTTCAGTGATAACACAGTAAATAAATTAAGATCTCAAAAGTTCCACAAAATAAGTCAGAATTCTTTCTGTGCAAAATGTTTATCTGATTTAAGATGTTTCCCTGATGTTCTAGACCCAGACAATTACATGTATGTTTAGAAGTTCCTTCTACCCGTACATGTGTTTTAGACCACTCCTATTACATGTATGTAGTGCCTTGAAATCTTTTACAATATTCATGATATTAAATTAAGGTAAAATACAATCTCCATCTAGAGGGCAAGAACCAAAACCAATGGGGTGAGATTCCTCAACCATGCTCTTGATGAGTAAGGGTAACTTTAAGCCAGAACAAGCTTCTTTTTGGGGGGGAGGGAGGGGGGGGGGGCAGCCTTGGGTCAAATTTACCGTAACAATGCCAGCTAAAAATCTCTGGAGCCATTAGGGTAATTCTTGAAATTCTGACATGACAGGTGCATAATGGAGATATGTTGGGTCTCATGATGGAGATTCCACTATTGTGTAGAACTCCTGAAAGCTCACCTGCCAACAGTATGGTACAAGTCACACAGTACACAGTACACAGTACAAGTACAATTCCCTGCACTAGATCCTGGCAGCTTCACATCAATCGCTCATAATCAAATTCAAACATCTTAACAATGTTCAATTTAAACTGCTTGATTAAACAACACGCATCCACCTGTTAAGCAAACTGAAAATCAATTAAATCAATTGAATCAATTCCTCATCACAGCTTCGTCATCCAAGCTCCATACACTGTAGCCACAACGTACCGACATTGTATAAGATTGTATAAGATTGTACAATATATAATATTATGTGAATGAAGAGTAGCTTTTCAGTTCTTGCACTTTACAAGGAATGTACATGTACATACAATGTTAAGCTTGGGGCATGGCCACCAATGGAATGAGCCAAAAGCAAGGTTCATTATCCCTGTGGACCAATGTAATTTAGTTCTTTGTCAAATTGGCCTAAACACAGGCGATATATTAAGTAACTAAATGTACTAGATATAACACTACATATACAGTTGTCTGTTACATCATACTGTGCACAGGTACCTGGATGGCTGAAGCTACAATTGTCATTGTATGTAAGGCAACCAACTTCTCTATTCCTATTGTCAAGACTTTTCAGTTTGACTTAATTAACAAGGGTTGATTTGCTGAGAGCATTTGCAGTCACAAGTTATTATCTAAAAATAGATGTATAGAATTGACAGGTACACATTTAATAAGTGTGCAAACTCCCAGGAGAGTACCAGGTGAGACTACTCTTACTGACTGTAATAATGTCTTGCCTACAGTCATCAATGTCAGGATATTAGCTTCTTCTCTTTGGTATTACAATCACGGTCAATGCTCTAAATGATTCAACTTGATCATATCTCAATAACATCATGCATGAATGCTATGACCCACATTGAAAATAATTTTCTTTGCTTTTAATGAGAAGGGTGTTCAGTGAAGTGTACCATTTATGGAAAGGAAGTCCTACAATCACAGTACAATGATGTGAATAAATGACATGTACATTGTACATGTACATGTATGTACATTAGGAAGGCATTCATACCACTCTACACCTTACAATACAGTATTTTAATGTACATTAAACAAAACAAATAAAATAACACAATAATTTTTTTTTCTAAATGTTACTCAACACAATGAATCTTTTCAACATTCAATGTATACTTGTGTACATAATGTATACACATATGCATACTGTCATATGTGTGAATACATGTACATACTTTTCATTGTGTTTATGTTCAAATTATATTACGTACAATGTACATATTTTTGTACATATGCCCTGAACATACAGTACATAAATGCATCGTCATCTGTCAACTTAAAATGCACATGAACATTTTCTTTATACAAAGGTATTAACTCACATTCCAGGACAGAAACGACAATGTTTCCCTGATCCTCTCCTCCATATACATTTTGTATATGTACTGTAACTTCTAAGAAATCTAAATTCACAGTTTAAGTGAACTCAAGAAAAGAAACAATCTGAAACATCAGTCTTAAGATCAAGGACTATATTATTAGCACTGTGTACAATGTACATGTAGCTCTCATATAGTATGATAGTACACTGTACACTTCCTAAATTGGATCCAGTTTTCAAGGTTCAGGCCAAAAGTCGATAACCTTTGTAAACCAATTCCTTTTGCTGACTACATTTGAGAATAAATCCAGGCATTCATGGCAAATTCCTCTCTTCCACTAGATTTAATTACAATCCTATATGGATTTATTGTGAGCTTGCTACATGTATATAGGATAATCTCATGCATGATTGGTCAGTTTCTATAGACTAGTAGTAGTTACCATGAGTAAACCAAACCAAGTCGTTTCTCTCATAAGATAACCTGCTCCAATGCAGCATTGACCCTAGTCACATGTAAAGTTAAACATCTTTCAACATTGCAATTTCTTGCACAACTGTTGAATGAATTTGTTGACTGAAACAATTACGTGAAACACTGGTGAATGCTCACCCCAAACCCTCATATAAAATCTATGAAAATTACAGAGCAAATGTAAATGAGTACTACATGTAAATTAATTTTTGTTTGTTCAATAACTGTACATTTGATTTGATGTTTAGTTTTTAATATGGATACAATTTATATAAAGAACCTGGAAGCGGGCACATTTTATGGATGTGGGCACTTAAATGTATTTGAATTATTAAACTGCATATTATAATTATTATTCTATTTTTTTTTCAGGAGATGGTAAGTTTTTCTAATCACGTTTTTTTGTATTTTTTGTTTGAACGTTGTTTTGTTATGAACTTGAAACTAACACAGATTTCTAAGAACAAAGATAAAGAAACTTTCCTTAAAATATGGAAACTCAATTACATAATTTGTGCTTGAAAATGTTGCCCAGATTGTTACAAATAAAAACAAATTAGCAATTATCTACATGTTGGCTGCTGTATGGACTGTAAGTCAATTATGCTTCAAGGTCATGTGCATTATTTTTTAAACAAATATTTCCTTCCAAATGTCCCAAATTCATATTTCTTTTAATTAGTTAAAGTGACCAAAGAAACATTTACCGAAGCTCAACTAGAACCTGCAACCTCTGGATTACAAAATCAACTGCAGTATTATTATAAACTGTATCATTATTTGTGAAGTTTTACTTCATTTTTACTTCAAATTTACTAAAATATATAAAGGAAACCACATTTTTATTACAATTATTTTAGTAAAACTTTAAAGTACTAAAGTAAAACTATAAATTTTGTCTATTAAAACTACAGTGGAGCTTTAAAAGGGATAGTTCTAGCGTTCAAATATGTACTAAGTCACTTTTCCTATAGCCTAGATCATTGATAATGTAATCTGTGAAGAATTGACATAAAAAGCCAATGGTAGTTAACAGTTAGTGCACCACACCATGAAATCTGGATTGAGTAGCTTTTCTGCATGTCAAAATATTAACTTAAAAACAATATTAACTTAAAAACAATATTAACATTAGAAAGTATACATTTCAATCAAATCATATGCACCAATGACCATGACAGAGATATCAACAATAATTATCCTAGTTTCGTCTAGCGTGTGATTACTATACTTGATTCCACATTGCACTCACCATCAAATAAACACAAGAACCATGTATTAATTTATATGTGACAGTGTTACAGGAAGTTACTTGAAGTTAGACTTTTGACATAGTCCCAAGTTATTAAGCTTAATTACTGACCTGTATTACCATCAGCAAGACTCACAGGAAGATAAGGGAAGGTCAGACCTACGATGACCGTGAACACCATGGGTAGTAAGTCAGGCATCATTACGTCGATTGAGATCCACAAACGTGTGTCTCACTTGAAAATCACCACGCTTTGAGCCTACATTAAATAATGATCGATGTACACACGCCGTTAAAAACCAACTAGAGTTGTACTTGTAACGTTAGGAAGGCCAGGCAGGACAGCCAAGCCACGCGAAGGCACATCCTTCATTCAAACTTTGATTATCAGAATTTTAATAAATCAATTCTATGAAACTAGTCCAAGTCTGCCAATTTCTGTTGTAAATTCCAATTCAAGTATTGCACCGCTTTTGCTTTGCTCAAGTCATTCTGTCATCATACCATGAAGGAAGCGTACCGCCAGTTGGTCCAGCACTAATACTTACAAGGTCATTTGACTTCATCCATGGCCGGCCATACTACATGTAGACCACCATCCAATAACATCCTTCACCTAGTAATAAATACTATACCTGTACACATACGTAGCTAGCTAGCTAGCTCAGGGCCCACCGTCGACGTCTGTGCTTCATCCCCCAAAAGAGTAGCGCACTGCGAGGCACACGGTATAAGCGGTCTGCATTAATCACAGTTCTGACGAAGACTTGGCTAATCTCTCCACTGTTCGACAAGTCAGGCAACTAATATCTCAACATAAACTTCTAAACCAAAATGAACACTTTTTTTATTTATTATTATTATTTTTTAGAAGATTTAGTACTCAAAGCAGCTGAAAACGCTTATCATGAGTACTACAAGAAAACCTGCATGTAAACTGCTTATCACGTCAGCGCCGCGTCCTCATCTCGCACAAATTTCGTATTGTAATCATGTGACAAAAATACCGAAGCGGCCCGGCGGCATATTTAGCTTTGATCATCGTATTACACATTCCATCCACCACCTAAAAGTAGATTCTATAACTTGTAGTGTGACAACTAGATCCAGTTTACAGCTTGATAGTCAAGTGCAAGAGCAGCTACTACATTGGCCGACGGGTTGCAGAATTAATTGCCTTAGTGTTTGAATACTTAGCACTTCCAATTCTAAGCACATTTGTCTGATTATAGTTTAACATTTGTATATAATTATAAAGAAAAGAAATGAACTAAAACTAACTACAGAAAAAGTGAGGGTGGAAATAGCTTGAGAAAGAATTTAAGGTTTTGCAAAATAGGTTCTGAGAGGGTTGACTGAATAAACAAACAATTAAAAACATAAACAAAGGAACACAAATATTGAGATTTTACTCTTTAATGAATAAAATTGTTGATCACATTGATTCTTAATTGTCCTTTTAAATGTACAAGCAGTGACAGCAGCTTTACATGGTGATAAAAGTACATTGTTATGAAAATAGCACTTATACCATGGAGGAAGTATAGACATGGTTTTATACATGCACGGTAGCCCTGAGAAATAGTGTTAAAGAAAACATATGGACATCCATTTATTTACTTATTACTAACATGTTATGTCATGATTTGATTATGTATCATAAATTATATATTATATTATGTGGAAATTACAGGGTAGATACATTGTCTTTCCACATTCTGTAATACTCAATGTACATTCACTATCAAATAATATTAGACATGGTTAATATGGGGTTCCATCTTGGAAATCGTTTTCATTTAAATTGTTGTCGTCATAAACATGATTATGTTTACTATTCTCTATAATATTCCTATACTGAAGAAGCATACATCAAAAGCACCAGTCCTTGTGTTCAGCTCATTCATCCTTAAACATGACATTGTACTTAATACAATTAGTGGTTAAGTAACTAGTCTTTTGTCTCTACCTATTCTTTGTCAGTGAAATACAGTTTAATTTACACACAAAGTAATAACGATATGCATGTATGACTAATAACTGTTTGCAGAATGTTGTCACATTATTCATGAAACCAATGATACATTTATGAAGAGACTCGCAGGATACCAAGCACTCCCAAAACAATAAATATGCAAGTTTATGGGCTCTTCAAGTACATGCAATGCCACATGTTCTTGCAATATTATTATAATTCTTCTTGTCCATGGGGACAAGTGCTTATTGCAAGTGCATCAATCCTCTCCCTTTGGGAACATTTCTTGATGGTACAATGTGCTCACATATTTCTGTCTAGTCTAATGTGTGCAATTATATTTTGATTAAAAAAACGTACGCGTGCTTGTGTTTTCATTGGAAATAATGACCCATATAATAAGTTTATTTATATGCAAAGACTGCATTTTGGGGATGTAAAATGATAAAGTCAATAACAGATGTTTGTTCTGTGTTCTTTTCTATATGGTTTAATTATCTCCCTCTGACAATAAATGATTATAATTGAGTCAAGATCTAATCTTATAATTCGTCTTTGTAGCTTTAGATGATATTGACTAGACTATAAACCAGTTACATGTATACATGAACCATTACTTCTTCAACTGAGACTACAAAACAAAAACATTCAACAAAGCCATATCTTTGTTTAAACCTGAAACTGTTAGAAAACTGGAGTGAAGTCTAACAGCTTTTATTTCCGTCTGACTTTCAAATATTTATGGACAAATTTATTTCCATTCTATATTTTCAAAGTATATACAAGAATCTAAACTATACCCATCTATCACGTTCTTGATATACAAATTGGTTTTACATGTACATTCACAGGTGTAAAATAATAACACCATTGTGTCCCCATATTTAAGAAATGATTAATTTTGCCTATAAATTCATAAATATCTTTGGTATCATGAATTTGATCATTTGACTTGATAATCAACCATTTGGATAGCAGACCAAACACACTGCAATATAACCCCTTCAGTAACATTTAACTCAAATAGGTCCACAGGTGTTATTTCAAACCTATACAAGTGCTCAGTTTCAAAATATGAAAAATAGCTGTATACATTTTTTAAAATTCATATCTACACAATCACACATTTCTATTCTTAACACATCATATTATAGTGATCCCTGTTGCATTTGCCAAACATTACATGAATCCCTCTGAACCTGTCATGCTGATTCACTGACAGCAATTACAAATGATCATTACTATACTACAGTGATCTAAACAAGTAAGTTCCTTCTTCAAAAATACAAAAGGTTTTTGTAGGGGGTTCTTATCTACCAGAACAATTTCAATTTAACCATTTAACCACTCGATTAATCAAAGTACCTTCAGAGCAATAAAGAAATATATTTTACAAGTATTAATACAATCAGAACATTGCTATTTTCCATGTCGAAAAGAAGTAAATTACTTTCAAATAAATATAATTGATGTGTCAATTTATGATGTAGCATAATAAATTCAATATCGTCAAATAATTCAAATTAAAGGAATTGTACAGTACATCATTTGTAAAATCTATGCAAACATACTTTATAAGAAACATGAGAAGAAACAGCTCATTGTATTGTGTCATTAAAGAGAAGATAGTGAAAATGCATTCATTTTAATGTGATCCATTTCAAATTTTTAATACATTTCTTCAAATTTTCTAAACAAATTACAGGATGCCAGACAGAAGAGTTTGTTGGGATGCTTGGTTCCATCACCAACTTCATATCCAGTAAGTTTGTACATTATAATTCAGTGATATTTAACTGGTGTACACTCCATTTAAAGATAAACACTCTTTGGGAATCCTTATTTTAATTGTTTTTATTACTACATTACTACTTCCTTTGAATAGAGTAAGTTAATTATTTTGAAATACGTAATTTCAGGAAGTAAATGACCAAAGCATTTATAAAGAACAGTTACATGAACAATTTAATTTATGAAGCAGCCACAGAAATATATAAGGACTGTTAAAAATACTTTGGTAAATTATTTAGTGAATTGTGAATAATGTACAGTTGTACATGAACATATGTCATTTGAAAGTAACTTGCTCCATTTCTACAAGAAATAACAATGTACTGTTTAACCAGTTTGCACCGGGAATAAAAAAGTTTTTCCGAACGCCGTGGCGGGTTTATTTTTAACCGCACAAACACGACCAATGGTGCTCACCAGAGCGTGACCGGGGAGACCGCATCTTCCACCATATGCTTATGGCTCGTTGCCACGTCGACCGGGAATCTATACAAATATTCCCGAGAATCCTGTGGCGTGTTTAGACGCTCTCCGATCGCTGTCCCAAAAAAAATTGCGTGTATACACGGCCTCCGACGCGAACTGGTTAAAAAAAAAACTGCCTACTGTTTAAAAACAAACTATTAATGAAAGGGGAGAGGGGGAAAATATATCTTTGATGGTCCAAGACAATTGATCCAATTTCACATGTCAGACCATATAGCATGGTGAAAATGCATTAAAATTATTCAGACATTATTCATTATGTCACAAATTCATGGTTCTCTCTACTTCATGACAAGGTGGTACATGTAGATGATGCAATTGTCAGCGCTGAATGGTGATTGGCTGAAACCATTTATGGTCTGTTTTTCATGCAAATGTATAGCCACAGTACTGTTGCAGCGTCACTTGAATGATGAAATAGTCATTTTTCAATGCCAACTGGAAATTATAACTGCTGGATTCCACCCACTTAGCCATCTCCTTCCAAATCACAGAAAAATCTTGCTGCACTTATTTACTATGAGGAGTTTTTCTACCTGAAAAAAAATTGTCAGCCATTTTGTAAGTTTTTCATAGTGAAAAACTCTTCCTACATCACATCCATAGTTTCCAAACCAGTGGTTATCAAACTATGGGCGGCCACCAGTGCAAAACAAAACAATACAAAAACAATTCACTGTTGTTTTTAAATAATGTAATTATTGAAAAAACTGATAAATCAACATACATTACTAGAACAAAATGAAGATATATATATCTCTCTTTAAAACAGCGTAAAATGTTTAATTTTGGACAAAATCTTTTGCCAACCATGCCTGAAATTATCGCTCGCTAATTGCTGTCCATACAATATGCCGCACAATACTTTAAAAATAAAAGGATAGGTCCATGGCAACAGCACTCCGACAGCCACAGTTATGCATGCAGGCGCCCTCATACAACCATGAACAGAGTCATTAACTTGCATGGGTGGTAACTGACTGTAGCCAAAGCCCTTAATGGGTTGTGATTGGCTGTCAATATCCATCATACATGTAGCTGGTACATGTACTTGGCTGTAGTCAATAGGTGACTGGTTGATTGTAGCCACTACCCTTCATAGGTGGTGCAAGTGTTAGGTGGTGCAAGTGTTAGGTGGTGCAAGTGTTAGATAGCTATTCGTCTTTGTGGGTTGTGATTGCCTTTAGTCAATCTGCTGTGGTCACAACATAATGAAAGTGCAATTTTGTTAAACTGTTTTCACCAGGACAGAATATAACTGGTACTAGCGTGCGCAAATGGCTCCATTTGCATGAATGTGTTTGAAGGTTACCACTATGTGGAAGTGTTTTCACTGTAAAACAACTTACAAAATGGCAAATGTTTTTCAAATTCCTCATACTAAATTATGAGAGCAGCAAGGTATTGTAATCACAGGAAAGAGTATGATATTTGGAAAGAAGTGGATAGAATGCAGCAGGTACAAATCATTTCTGGTTTGTATATAAATAGACTTTATTCAATTATTCAACAATACAACTCTTGTGACATCACTGCATACATTTGTACATAAACACAAAACTTGCCCAAATGCAGCCCTGAAGTATATTTTATCACTAGAGGGCACTGTTGTGCATAAAAGGAGGGTGGTGCTATGCTGTACCTTATGTATCCTGTGTAGTATACACCATGCACAAAAACACCATGAGCACCTCTGTTAACTTGTTCTGCTATAGATGCCATAGAATAAAATATTCACATCAAAAGATGGCGATGAGCCATTATCTCAGCTGGGGTCAAAGGTCTTGCATCTTGACTAAGTCTATGTACAGGTGGGTGTATTAATCGTCTCTTTGGGGGAGTATGGAGTCGTCTATCAACACTGACAACACTACGATCTTGATGAATCTTCATGTCCCACTCAGGAGGTATTTGTAGTAGTGTTTCCTTCATACGTTTGACTGGAGGTACACCTGTATCAACCTCATCAACATCTTCACCTTCTATGTCTAGGTCAGGAACTACTTGAAGTTGCTCTCCTTGTAATGCTAATGATTTCCTATATTATAACACAAAGAGAGATCAACATATATTTATCATAGTTTCTAGTAACATTGAGTTTTTGGTAATAATCACCCCCAAAGTATCATCTATGATTTCATATTTTTACCTTTACATGTACTGTAAACTATTTATTTCACACCCTAAATTGACATCATGAAACACAGATGTTAGGCCAACCAAGAAACAAATAAGAATACGCCTAGAGTTGTAAATTGAGTTGTTTATTGTAAATCTAAGCATAACAAGGTCTCTACCTGTAAACCTGCAGTTACAGTTTGATTAGTGTTGTTACCCTACTGACAATGGATGGGCACTATATACCATCTGAGCTAATTCTGAGCTGTTATGAAATGGAGCGCACTCAGTGTACAGCTAGCCTTGACCAAGGTGTGGGGAAAAGTTTTTTATGGTCACAGAAATATACCATGACCTAGATACTGTATATTGCCAGTACACATTGTATATTTACCCAGCTTTTAGAAACATAACTTACATACATGTACCGTATATGCACATTGCATGTAACTTTGCATACGGGAATATTTGTTTACTTTAAATTTTTATTTGTTTAGTTTAAGTGAACATATCATTTAGTCAAATGAGCAGTGATGTAAAAAGCTGTACCACGGAATGTGTGCATTCAGCTTCGCAATCTTAATTGGTAAAAATACTACGATCTTGTAAAATTGGTAAAAAACTTCAATACTAAATGACTAAACAACAATGTTGTATGCAATGCTTAATTCACTCTGCACACATGGATGTCATAAGACATGTGTGGCTAATTAACCACAATGTCAGTATAGCAAGGTGACAGTTGGCCTTTGACCATTAACTTTTGATCCCAAATTCCACAAGATAATCCTTCACCCAGTGGGAGATTTTATAGGAAGTCCAGTCCTGATCCAGTAATCCATGCTTGAAATACCCTAAGACCTATGACCTTAAATGTTGACCTTTTAAATACATAGGGCCATTCGTCACGATCCATTCAAACATGAGTGAACCTAGGAACAGATTATGAGAAAAATGTACAGGATAATGGACAGATTATGTCAGCATCTCTGAGAACATTATGACGTTAAGTGCCTTTTCTTTGTTTTCAATCTTATCAGGGCACTTCCTCTATTCTTATGGTTTTTCAATGTTACTGTTGCTTTAAAAACTGTTCTTTGTTTTCCTGAAGTGTTATCCACGTGGTTTTGATTGTTCTTTCCCAATGATATAAGAATTTTGATAATTAACTGTATCAAAAGTCAACATATAGATTGGTGAAATTCTTGCGTCGGGAGATAAACAATTGATTTAATTTTGCCCTACACCGACGTGTGTATAGTACTGTATGCTCAGTGCTTTCCGAGTGTCTGTGAAAAAACTACACAGGCGACTCGGGCGGGATTCGAACCCACGACCTCCTGCTTACTAGTGCAGATGTCTTACCTCTCGACCACCGAGCTTGCCCGATGACGATTGGCCGGCTAGAATCCTATATAGCAGCGGTTTCTGCGATATGTGACCCGCTCTGAGAAAAGGTGATATAAGTCGCACTATGCATTAACCCTCTCAGTACCGAATTGTTTGACCACTCAAGCGTGAAGCATACATTCTTACACAACAGAAAGCTTGTGTTCAAAGACCAATTTTACAAACTCTATTATCACCTTGAAGATATCATTTTACAGCAAAATAAATAATAAAAAATATCTTACTTATTGAATTCCCTTTCATAAAATCCAAAAAACATTAAGATTGGTCAATAAATGTCCAAGTTCTTGGTCTTTGTTTCCTCAGTGTGATAACTCAAACACTTTTTTGTACACAAACACATGGCGCTCCGTAGGTGTTTGGCATTTCGGATCTTTCAACTCCAATTTGAAGGGATTGCATAATAGCAACCTTATTCTATTTCACCATCAATGGAAAGATCCGATCTTGCTCTTTCCAACCATTGTAAGCTTGGGTATGGAGGATGAACATGGACAAAACTACAGCTTTATAACAAATGGCCTTTGTGCTCAGGCTTGAGTGCTTTTTTGTGTGAAAGCTTGGTCGAATAAAGTCGACAATGGTAAGGAAAGGGTTAATGCACAATGGGCCATTCCATGTTGAGAAGGTGAAAAATTATTGCAGATTTGATTTTTTGTTGTTGTCTTGCATTGCATCTTTGATTTCTATTTTCTCAGATTTCATTCACAGAAATGTTTATTTCCATGAATAAAGTGAAAAAAATCCATCATTTTGTGTGCATTGTTGTCTTGTTTTGTTTTAGACTGAGTACGTTACGCGGGACAAAAGGCCATGATTTGTCCCTTCGATTACGAAATTCTTCTATACCCACCATGTAAAGTTTGGTATCGTCTGATAGCTTGACATCCACTATTTCCAAATTTGGTTATGCTTTAGGCCATAGGTCAGATGCAAATGAGCTACGAAGAAAAGAAATTGATAAACAAACTACCCCTTGTTGCTACGGGTGTCGCGATCTCGTAACACGTGTGTACAACACGGCCCATACTGGCTACAGCGCATGCGCACTAGTGCCAATTTAGCTTGCAGCGCATGCTTCACTCTTTCGTTGTTTACGTGGCTGTTCGATTTAGAAACTAACGTTACAATCTTTCTCAAAGTATCGTATTTTCCACAATTTTAGTTTTGTATTTTCTTTAGTATATCTTCGTAATAATGTGTTCGAAGGATCGTTGTTTTGCCGATGCATTAAACGAAATTCGTGATGCCAACCTTCACGGTATTGAAGATGAGATCGTTGGATTTGTGATTATTTCATGGGCGACGATGTCGATGCATGACGACGAGTCCTCTGAATCGAGTGACGGCAGTGACATTGACAGTGTTACTGTTAGTGAAAATGACGAAGAAAATGACCCAATTGACCCCAGACCAACCAATGTTAGTTGTGGACATTGTTCCCTTCGAGGATGAAAGAGAAAGTATTGGTGCCCTCGAGTGTGATGCCAACCGCGTAAAGGCCGGGGATTTCAATTGCAGTTGCCAGCTTTACCGCGGCGGCCCATGTTCCCAGCGTTTTTGTTTCCTTGATATTCTTTCTTTGAGTAATAGTCTGTTACTTAGTTTGGGTTTAGTAAGAATTTCTCAAGTAATTTTTTTAACTCATAAAATTTAGTTTTGGATATCGGGGGAAAAAATAAAAATTAATAAAAATGTTTAAATTAATTTTTTAATTAATTTATTTTTAAATTAAATTTTAATGTATGCAATAAGATAAAATATTAATAGAGTACCAGTTTCAAACAAAGTTCCATCATAAGCCTACACCATGGTAATTTCCCCCTTTTTTAAATGTACGTAATGTACTAAGTTGTACACTATTCCTTTATTTTACACCAAAAAATATTCTAATGATTATGCAAATTAATTAAAGCTAATGATCTGAACGAGTAAAATCTTTAAAAAATTGTAACATCAATGGAAAAATATGAACAAATCACCCACGAAAATTTCAAACAGATGGCATTACAGGAACATGTTCGTTGCTAGGTGGAATTAATGTGAGCTTTTCAGCATCATTTTTCAACGACGCAAAACATTTCAAAGGCTGTTTTCTCTGTTATGTAAATCAGTCATCATGGAAACTATCAATATGCAAATACGCAATTATCTCCATAACGGTAAGGGCTACAGAGCTCTACCATAATACCAAATGAAAGCTTATGTTGTGTGCTTTCCAGCCATATATAAAACTCAATTTTAAATTTTTGCGACATATATCACCTTTTCTCAGAGCGGGTCACATATATAGATTGGTGAAATTCTTTCACCAATCTGTACAAAATGAGCTGAAACTGTGACAATTCGGCTTTTTTGTTTAAATACATCATTATTCACATAACATGAAACACAGCAGAATGGAAGTTTACAATGGTATAATTTC
Source organism: Zoroaster sp. YZ-2022 (assembly GCA_029582265.1). Lineage (NCBI taxonomy): Eukaryota > Metazoa > Echinodermata > Asteroidea > Forcipulatida > Zoroasteridae > Zoroaster > Zoroaster sp. YZ-2022. Next base: position 12,578,474 of record CM055837.1, read on the forward strand.
ACTTACAAATGCAGTTGACAACAGAGTCTTCCATGAACACTCCATGAGATCATATAGAAGTTGAATACTGACTGAACTGTGACTAGAAACTGTTAATCATCTTACCTGTCAATGGCCTATCGAAAGGAGAATTTGGCCAATTTATAACAACCAAAGGTTACTTACTGAACAACTGATAAAAGTGAAACTAATATTTAGACTGTCACTTTAGGGCGCTATGACATTTCTACATGCACAGCTCATACTTTCTGACAAGAGTTCAATACGTTTTCAAGCAATTTCTATAATGTCCTATTCTTACCACAATGCCAAAGTTGCATCTAAATCCTGCGAGACCTGACAAGCAGACATTCTAATGGCTGGATCCAAAACCAACAGGTTCCTGATGAGTTTAATGGTATTCTCTGACACTCGACCATCACTACAAAACATCCAAATCAAGCCACATAGTTGTTTGAAAAGTGTGTCAAAGAGATCAATCACAGATTTTTCTATAAATTTTTAAAATAATAACATGGATTATGGACCCGCCACCCAAAAATGTCAGATTTTTACAAATATTTTATAAACAATTGCTGTCGTAAAATCACAAATCCTGAAGATAAAAGAAAATAACATAAAAATGCTTGCTGCGCAGCAATTTGGTTTTGCATGCAGCGCATACACATGTGTTTGTACTGTGTACATATATAGTGTATATATGTATTGTATTTACCTCACTGTGCTGTACCATTAACTTGCTTCCCTGGCCCTCTTCATACGGTACACAACAACAAAAAAGGAGTATGATTGCCACTTAATGAGCCAAGAATCATTGGTGCCGCTAGTCTGCATAGAGACTATGAAAAAATACTGATTGAGGAACGCTCTCCTACATGTAATAGGAGAGCATCCTCAATCAGCGTTTTTGTTTTGTAAGAGGAGAGCATCCTCAATCAGTGTTTTTGTTTTTGTTTTTTTCCCCTGTTACCCGCCCAGCTTTGGGAGAAAAAAATCCGTAATCCAAGTAATTTAAAAAATATGGCCTTTGAAAAGATTGATATACAGGCAACTCATTAACCCTAACTCCCTAGGCATTGTAGTAAAACAATAATAATCCTTCAAAATCCTCCAACTGGCTTTGTTGTCTAGGGAGTTAGGGTTAATACAAGGTCAGTCAGACTGACACAATTATCTTGTATTAGCCGGAACCTCACTGTAATCGGGGCAATATTTTCTTACAAATCCATACGAACTCACGCACATGTACAATATAGCTTGCAATACATATGTGAATGGAAATGTATGCTAAATGTGTAGGCTCAAATGCACACTGATGCAGACGTATTTTACGTCATTAAAGACCACACCAAAATTGTTCTTGTTTTGTGGTGATTGTTTTAATTGTTTTAAATTGATGTAGTTATTATACTGGAGTTACATTTAGGCCAACATGTTTGGGGGGGTTCTTTTCTATACATGTATTAAAACTGCCAGAATGCAACTTTTTCAAAAATATCAGACAAATAATAGTTTATCAATTTTTTTTCTCAAGCACCTTGAGAATGTGATTACAAAAATCATATTGTCAAAAATCTAAATCCATACACGCATGAATCATTGTATTGTATGCACCATGAATGATCCTTTATATAAAGAGATTTAATGAATCACAGAATCAAGCTTACTTTGGAATGACATATTCGGCTGCCTTTATCTTACGGAAGAGTTCTTGTGGTACACTATCATAGAAAGGAAATTGCCCATACAGCATAGTAAACAAGACCACACCCAGAGCCCACATATCACTTGGTTTTCCTAGATATGGCTTGCCTGAAATCAATCACATAAAATCAAGGTTATTAAGCACCAACATTACTTATCATCTCAGAATTCTAAAAAACAAACAAAAAACAAACAAAAAACATGATAAATAGCTTTGAAGGCAATCTTATTGCTTGACTTATTTGAATGTCTACATTTTCTTAGAGAATAGGAGTAAGGTTTGCAGTAGCATCATGTAACAATCTCTTAAAAGATGTAACAAGTGTTAGTTCTTTGAATAACCAGTGGTGAGATAGAATGAAGATCACGGTATACTTACCACTGGTTCTTGTCAGAACCAACACAGATTGTTACAATATGCCACCGCAAACTTTGCTCGTACTGTACTTTCACCATGGATGTAAATCTACAAATCCTACTTACATTTTCTTAATAAACAAAAAGTGTTCTGCACATTATACAGTTATGTGTGAAGCACATGCCAAATATTCACATTAACCATCCATAGATACAGGTGCTTTGGTCAACGTCGTATTAAATATGAAAATATGTTATCATTAAATAGTATGTCATGTATACTGGAATCCAGAAGTCTCTACACAACTTCCAGGCTATTTTAATCATAGATTTCACTTTTTAATTAACTACCAAACCCGAGTCAAGTATCATACATGTAGCATATTTGTATTATTATGGAACAAAAGTTTGTCACTCGGTATTTGTCAAAGAATAAAGTGTGATAATGAACTATGCTTGGCTCACTTCATTATTAGCTATGGCCAAAACCGTGGAGGTCTTTAAGACCAACCATCAAACATTAATTCCAATAAATAAATGCCCATTAGGCTTGGGCAGTTTTTCGGTAAAACCGAGTAGTCATGTTTATTAAACCGACACCGAACTGAGGGATTTTTACTAAATCGAAATACTGCCAAATTCGGTTTTCAAAAATAAAACTGCAGTTTTATAAAATCATCCGTTTTTGGACACCACAGTGGGGCAATTTATCCCAAAAGTTGAGGCTGACTTTTACTGGTCCTCATAGTATCCTTGTTTTTCGGCAACGATTATTAAAGCAACGCGTTTCCTGTGATCATTAAAAATCAAGGTAATAAAAATGAATATGCAACATAATGAACATATTCATGAGCAATCGAACAGCCAATCAGAACAGCATAAATTGGCTACTATGCAAATAATTACATCCAATCATGATGCGCAGAAACAGACATGTGATCTTCAAACACTCCCGGGGCACACTGCAGACACAGCCATCAGCACTACATGGTTGCACTACATGGTTGCACCATGGTCGCACATGGTATGTACATATACATGTATGTAATGTACATGTGTATACATGTATGTAGAGATGCATTTAACACAAAGTGCATGAGTTACCATGCCATGAACAACATTTCTACATTCCAACTTGGGCAAGCTTTTGCATTGCAAACCAGGAATGTCAGATAACTTTCAAAGTGTGTGACATTAATCATTAAATCATTGATCATTGTGTATAGGTTTAGGATTTCTCTAGATGTGCCTATTGCAAGAGGTACATGTACATTTTGTAGCTAAGAATCACATGGTAAAACACTAGGGTGTTAATCTTGGAAATTCAAATTAACAATTGATGCATTTCGAACAGCGCATAATACTTCTTAAGAAACTATTGAAATCTAATTGGCTATGATATGCTGTAAACATCCGGACAATATAACCACAACCTATCACAGAAATTCAACTGAAATCAATCTCAGAAATTTTGGAAAATCAATTTTAAATACATAAAAGAATGTAATGACCCTTTCTAACAAGTTCACACAGTGATTTTGGCACTTGACATACCACTAAGAACATCTGGGCTGATGTAAGCTGGGCTCCCACGTTGGTCTTTAAGCAAATCACGATCACTAACAAGATGTTTACCAAGGCAGAAATTGGTAATGGTGATACGACGTGTACGCTTGTTGAGCACCATATTACCTAGCTTTAGATCCCTGTGAACAATGTTCTTCTGTAAAAGAAACCAAAACAAAATTCAATCTTTAAGCAAAAAATCTTCCATTGACTCGTATGATTCAATGTATTTCCACATTAACCCCACCAAAAAATGCATGCTTTTAGAAATTGCAGCGAGCCATGACCGAGTGAAGATCAAGTAGAGATTGAGTTTGCATTGAGTGGAGATGGAGAGCATACTAAGTTGGCTTCAAGTAGCTCTATTGTGGGGTCCAAAAAGCGGCTCGATAGGTAACCTAAATTTTGAAAAGCACTGTACATGTAATATGCACTTCTCAGTGCTTAAAATGTATTTGTTTTAAACAGAGGCTTCTTTTTGAACCTGAAATAAACTTATAAGTCACTGTCTGTATCTTAATATCGTTACTACATGTAACATACTTGTACCACTCACAACTTTGTGAATTTAATTAATCTCTTAAATGTTACTGATTTAATTGGTAAATGTTACATTTTAGCCATAATTATTTTGATCCACAAATAAGGGAATAATACAATTTGTCATGCAGTCTTTCTCATATAATAAAGACTGATAGGAACACATGACCACAGATGATCATAGAACAAGCAAAACGCAAGGTCCATTATCACCCATTAACACAAACCAAGGAGTCTTTATCATGAGTAAAAGTCCAACATTTTTGGAACTACATGTATTATAACTTGTTATTACCAAGCTCGAATTAATAATCAACTGTACATGTATAATCCATACATTAGTTTATTAGATCTTTAGTCAAAGAATCACTCAACATGAAAATAGCCTTTGATGTAAAACATAGAAATTAAATCGCAGTACTGGATAAGTTTAAACTAGGTCACTGGGTAAACTGGCAACCCAGACTAGTTGACGAAGTTTCATTACAGGAGAGAAGAAAAAATGTGATGACATGTTTGAAAAAAAAATGTACATGTACATGTACATGTACATGTATGGACATCCACTTCAATACAGAAAATGCATAATACATACATGTACATGTTCATGTAACATAACATCTCCCATTGACAGGAATGAAGCTTGATAAATAACATCTCCAACATGGTTCTGTTTATCACTATACACTTACATTGTATTTAGTACCTACTGTGACAAGTATGACTTGTTTTAATTGTAAAAATGAGTCATCAACCCAAGGCATAATTGACATTGCCCTCATGCCCTTTGAGTTTAGTCTCAACAGTATTTCCCATGGCACACGGTGTATTGGTGAAAACAACTTGCAGATTGTTTGTAGAGTACGTAGTGAAATCAATGACTTCCTTAGAATGTCTCTGGTGAATGCAACTAGGGAGCTAGTAATGTCTGGATGAGTGGTAACAAGGTGGTATGCCCAAATGTATGGAGCACATAGGGAAGAAACTAGTGGTGTAATAAGTAATCATCAATTTAATGATCAGAACAAATGTTTAAAACACCATGAATTGAGCAGGTAGGCACTCCATTTAAGGACAACCAAACATAGGCACTCAATCTAATATCCTGTCATCACTAGGTAGACCAACTCTCAACTTCCTTAGTAGCATAACAACAATTACTCCATCATGTCAATATTTGCTACAATAATAACACGTTGAGAGAAGGAGTCTATGTGTAAGATGTTTGTTGGCACTTTGACAGTGACATTACTGTACTCTGTCAATGCTAGTTTCCTGATGAGACTTGGATCAATCAACAGTTCACTCAATCAAATCTAACAGCTTACTCGTTTTATATTTTGTATTGTATTCTATTATCTTACACATATATTAAGTATCAACATTACTTTGTCTTGATTGTATGAGTTTTCAATATTAAGTAAAAACAATGAAAATTGTCTCTTTCCCTACACTTATATACAGTAGAATCTGTATCCTAATTCACTTTAATTATAGATTTCTATTCACATCATGTGGACTGTAAGTTGAAGCACCTATGAAGCATAGCAATAGAGGGATTATTGTCTAATAAATATATGACACAGAAAATTGAATATATATTATAAACAAAGTATAACAAAATAAGTAATCTTACTGAACTAATTGACAGATAAGAGGTCATACAAAACATTTGACATGTACATGTACATGTGGTACAGAGAATACTACACAGGGGAGAAGTGTTGCATGAAAATGCTGATTAACCAGTTCACATTGGGAATATATTTTTTTTCCGGTCCCCCGTGCGGGTTTATTTTCAGTGAAAAATCAGAAAAAATTTCTAGCCATTAATAAAAAAAAAAATTGTCAATGAAACTAAGTCCGGACACCCAAATAAACACTTTTACTCATTGGCATTTCGAGAATTAAACGGCTAGTTTTTTAAATTACGTTTGTGTTTGTTCAGCACAATTAGACCGTTGGCAAGCTCCGATGCAACGGCCTATTAGTGACCAGCACCCGGTCGAACAGACGGCATACCCGGAGAGAGAGGAAAGGCCTCGTAAACAATAGATATAAATCCGTCTTTACAAATTCTTGGCTGGTACGTCAAAGGAACTGGTCTTGGATAAAGGGATTACGCAAAAATCAACAAAAAGAGTGACCTCGTTCATTGTTTGCAGTGCCTTTTGTCCGGGGCCACCGAACCGTGACCCCATGGACTCCGAGAAATGATTGCGTGTATACAAGTCAGGCGTCACGACGGCACGCCATGTTGACAAGTCTCCCAGTAACACACAAAAATCGGAATGCGTGTTTAGATGCTCTCCGATCCGCGGTTCAAAAAAAAAAATGCGTGTATACACGGCCTCCGACGCGAACTGGTTAATACATGATTGATACATGATTAATACATGCACATGTAGTATACAATGCAGAGACGGATATATAAGGATAAATGTTGAAAAGTATTAAATTGGGGGAAGGGGTCTCCAAAAGTAATTTTGGACAGCCCCTAAGTGAGATATGAAGAGCAACAAATGTATCCATAGAATTTGTTTACAATACTTAACATACATGTAGAGCTACATGTAGTGTATACCGAGAATGTACATGTACAGTAAGTATCCTTACTAAAACATCACGCCATCAACTAGTTTTGCCATTGCGTCTTGGCTTCATAACTAAGACAGAACAAAATAATTAGAACATGAAACATGTACAGTATATGGACACTACTACATGTACATGTATGTTGAACATGAAACATGTAGAGTATAAGGACACTACTACACGTATGTTGAACATGAAACATGTCCAGTATAAGGACACTACTACACGTATGTTGAACATGAAACATGTAGAGTATAAGGACACTACTACACGTACATGTATGTTGAACATGAAACATGTAGAGTATAAGGACACTACTACATGTATGTTGAACATGAAACATGTACAGTATAAGGACACTACTACACGTATGTTGAACATGAAACATGTACAGTATAAGGACACTACTACATGTATGTTGAACATGAAACATGTAGAGTATAAGGACACTACTACATGTATGTTGAACATGAAACATGTAGAGTATAAGGACACTACTACACGTATGTTGAACATGAAACATGTAGAGTATAAGGACACTACTACACGTATGTTGAACATGAAACATGTACAGTATAAGGACACTACTACACGTATGTTGAACATGAAACATGTAGAGTATAAGGACACTACTACATGTATGTTGAACATGAAACATGTACAGTATAAGGACACTACTACATGTATGTTGAACATGAAACATGTAGAGTATAAGGACACTACTACACGTATGTTGAACATGAAACATGTACAGTATAAGGACACTACTACACGTATGTTGAACATGAAACATGTAGAGTATAAGGACACTACTACATGTATGTTGAACATGAAACATGTAGAGTATAAGGACACTACTACATGTATGTTGAACATGAAACATGTAGAGTATAAGGACACTACTACACGTATGTTGAACATGAAACATGTACAGTATAAGGACACTACTACACGTATGTTGATTGTTGAACATGAAACATGTACAGTATAAGGACACTACTACATGTATGTTGAACATGAAACATGTAGAGTATAAGGACACTACTACATGTATGTTGAACATGAAACATGTAGAGTATAAGGACACTACTACACGTATGTTGAACATGAAACATGTACAGTATAAGGACACTACTACATGTATGTTGAACATGAAACATGTACAGTATAAGGACACTACTACATGTATGTTGAACATGAAACATGTACAGTATAAGGACACTACTACACGTACATGTATGTTGAACATGAAACATGTACAGTATAAGGACACTACTACACGTATGTTGAACATGAAACATGTAGAGTATAAGGACACTACTACATGTATGTTGAACATGAAACATGTACAGTATAAGGACACTACTACACGTATGTTGAACATGAAACATGTAGAGTATAAGGACACTACTACATGTATGTTGAACATGAAACATGTACAGTATAAGGACACTACTACACGTATGTTGAACATGAAACATGTAGAGTATAAGGACACTACTACATGTACATGTATGTTGAACATGAAACATGTACAGTATAAGGACACTACTACATGTTGAAAACGAAACATGCATAGGGACATAGTTCGATCATTGGTTCAACCTCAGCATTGATCCCAAAATTAGTAGGCCTATAGACCACTATCTGTAAACTTCCCTGGGGAGCAGGTTGTGATCTGATCAAAATGGCGAAAAAGCTCCGAAGACTCCAGATAAGAGCTGGCAGCTGTTTATAATCATCAGGAATGGCATGATATTCAGGAGGTGAGTAAGAGGCTGTTTACACCCAGAGCATTTCTGCTTCTCATTTAAAAATACTTTATTCAAGAATTTAAGTGACAGGTTGATGAAATTCTTGCACTTGGTGATAAAAAATTGATTTAATTTGCCCTACACCGACGTGTGTTAAGTGACATCAATAAGCCCACATTGTGTGTAATGACCTCTAATCATCCCCACATCATCCATCACGTACATGTACATATACCTAGGTTTCCAACGTCATCACATCCCTACATCCACCATCAGTGGAGTGTCGTGGCCGAACGGTCTAGCTTACCGGACTCTGGTGTTAGCAGCAGAATGTGGGTTCGAATCCCGGCCGTGACACTTGTGTCCTTGAGCAAGACACTTAACCATAATTGCTTCTCTCCACCCAGGGGTTAAATGGGTACCTGTGAGGGCAGAGTTGGTTGATTAGCCCTATATGCGCTGTAATGGCAGCAATTGAGCTGTATACTCCCCAGGGAGCTGAGATGGTTTCAGGAATGATTTATGAGCCTTATGAGCAGGGGTTATAATATAATGCGCCTTGAGCACCACTCAGTTGTTGGATACGTGCGCTATACATGTATAAGTCCACACATTATTTTTATTATCACCTACTCCTACATGTACCTCCAACCTCATCACATCCCCACATCCACCATCACCTACTCCTACTCCTACATGTACCTCCAACCTCATCACATCCCCACATCCACCATCACCTACTCCTACATGTACCTCCAACCTCATCACATCCCTACATCCACCATCACCTACTCCTACATGTACCTCCAACCTCATCACATCCCCACATCCACCATCACCTACTCCTACATGTACCTCCAACCTCATCACATCCCTACATCCACCATCACCTACTCCTACATGTACATGTACCTCCAACCTCATCACATCCCTACATCCACCATCACCTACTCCTACATGTACCTCCAACCTCATCACATCCCTACATCCACTATCATCTACTCCTACATGTACCTCCAACCTCATCACATCCCTACATCCACCATCACCTACTCCTATATGTACCTCCAACCTCATCACATCCCTACATCCACCATCACCTACTCCTACATGTACCTCCAACCTCATCACATCCCCACATCCACCATCACCTACTCCTACATGTACCTCCAACCTCATCACATCCCCACATCCACCATCACCTACTCCTACATGTACATGTACCTCCAACCTCATCACATCCCCACATCCACCATCACCTACTCCTACACATGCAAGTACCTCCCTATGCTTCACGTACATGTAACTCTGACCTCCTGATACATTGTTTAAATCTGCAAAACAGTATTAAATGCAGTAAATTCATGAATCGTATTACCTCCACGTCAAGTTTTTTAACCAAAGGTTCTTCTCAGAACCCTCACTACTCAAAAGAGATTTCAATACATGGTGTCACCACAAATATCACTACCATGTACATTAGGCCGGTTCAGATTTCACGTTTTTCAATTTTTGTACCCTATATACTGCTTGGTTTCCCATGGTTTTGCACATGAGAAATTCAAAAATCATATCTGTTTTGGTCTCAGACATTGGTGTAATGACCCTTGAAAGGCAAGTGATGGGTAATTTATGCAAAGCATCACTGCTGAAGAAAACATTTGAAAATCATAGGGGTCATAACATGGGCCAAACCTTTGGGTCAAAGGTCAAAAATGGTAAATTTTGACCAATACGCTTAGTATTTTGCCTGTATTTAAGGTACCTGCTTGATTTTTGCTGAAAAGCAGAATTGCTGAAGAAAATCTGAGTGCTTTAGAAACCATAAGGGTCATAAACATGGGTCAATATTCAGGGTCAACGGTCAAATGTAGTGTTTTAGGCCATTAACTACATTTGTAAATAGTGACGTAATGGTTGTTTGCAGTAAATTATTATGGTTTTTATATACTGCCTATAAATTTTAGCAATATCCAGATTGACTACCATGCAATAAGAAAATACTTTTTAATGTGATTCAAATCAACCTTTAAGAATATCACTTGCATGTTAAAATATAAGTGGTTTTAATAGCAGAGTCCTGAAAACCCTTTGTTCAAAGAGTTGAAGGAGGCCTGGTAAGGGATTAACATGGAGAACCTCAATACACTGACAACTAGGACCAGGCAGAACAGTTGGCTTTGGGAGAAGAGGGAGCAGACCATCACATTGCTCAATGAAATCCCCTCCAAGCCAGACCCTACCAAGCTATCCCAAAGTGACTACAGAGAGGTGGCAGAGCTCACCATCATCCTCCTTGCTGGCATACCTCCTCGAGGAATCCACTTAATCAGACCAGGAGCAACACATCAGGCAAGGTGGATGGCAATTAACATCTACTCCATTAAAATGTTCATGTTTGGTGATGAGATCAGGTATGATGTTGTGACACAAAACAACCTGCAGAGGATCAACCATTTCTTGGTGCTCTTCTACTCATCACATTGGATGACAGCCACCAGTGCGCTAATGCACCAAATAATGACATGTAGATGATACAGATGACAGATAAGGAGTTGGCTGATGCAGCCATAGGCAAGATGATACCTAACTCAAGAAGTGGTCATATTCAACTTGTTCAGCACAGATCCAAAAATGACCAACACAATGAAAGGCTTGATGGCAACTACCAGATGAACTCAGAAAGGGGAAACCCGTTTTCCAAAGCATCTCAAAAGGACACCACACTTGTTGATCTTATTGGGCCAGACTCACACTTCATATTCAATGCTCTCAATAATAGGTTTTAATTGGCTATCCTCTACTGTGGACACATGGTCTTGTAACCAGATTTCATGGTTGCAGAAAGATTTGAATGACATAGCAGAGCAAGGAGTGAAGATGATGAGTGACTTTGCCAACATCATTACTACTAACCCCCAACAGCAAGGGTCATTATACCAACTTACAGCTTATTTTAGCAAAAATAACCTAATTCCCCATTATAAGAAGTCACATGACTTCAGGGCTCTTGAGGCAGTATACCCCATTGTCTGAGACCAAAACGATATGATTTTTGAATATCTCATGTGCAAAACCATGGGAAATCAAGCAGTAGGGTACAAAAATTGAAAAAAAGTGAAATCTGAACCGGCCTAATGTACATACGTCTAAGTATCACCTCCACATGAACACTACTTTTATAACTTGAACTCAATGACCCGATAAGAGTCTCAGACTGTATTTGGTTATGACACAACAACTATTTATAGCAAATAATTTAGCATGTAATGTTTGTCTCATTAGATAATGAATTCCATACTAGCCACAATTTAGGGCTTTCCTGTTTTTCATTACAGGTCTTGACAAGGTAGTTTAGTCTGCACGTACGAACCAAGCAATCTGATAGAATGATGTCATCAGTTACTTGATTCAACAACAGATTCAAGATATTCAGAATAGGGGTTACAGAGGACATAACCAAGTATAGCCATGGGTCGAGGGAAACTAATTTTAAGGCACCATGGGATTTCAGTAAAGATTGAACATTTCTTGTACCTAAATTTGTAAGTCCTTCAGATTGCTTTTCTTGCCAAAAACCAATGCAATGATTTAAATCACAATATTCAACCCATATATGTTTGAACAATTTAAGCTGGCTACCTATAGATCGAAAGACTTCAAACTAAGGAGATAATGTAGATCTTGCATTTTTGGACACATTAGCAATCATTTGCATTTAAATAAACTATGCAATGCATCCAACATTTGCTTTTCTGCTCTAAAAATAGCAATGTTTGCTAGCGCAAAATACTTTCTTGCTGTGAACCGTTTAAGGTCAGGGGTGAACTGTACTAACTGTTCTAAGTGCTTACTGAAATAACGTTTAGACTTTAAAGCCAAGGTTATAAACTCTTAGTAAAAAGGTCATTATATGCATATATGCATGCATGCATACATACTAAATAAGGATTAAGAGATATGTTTAGAGATAAAGCAATCTGAATATTTCAGCTTATTTTATTGTGTTATTTATGAGGAAATAGTGAAACGCAGTCAGATGTATTGAAATGGATCTTCAGAATTTAAAATTTGAATTTTTCTACATACATTTCCTGTTTTATCAAAAATGACAGCAATTTCTTCATAGGATGTTAAACATCTTAAAACTGAATAAGGTTTTTAAATCATAATTTGTTCAGTTTCTTTTCAGTAATAACCAATGGTGTAAGCCCCTTTTATTATAGAGAGATTGCAATCAGCTGTAAAGTCACTGTGGAACTGTCAATAAATATTCTATGTTGGTGGCTAAAGATCTTTGATGTGCAATGATATAATAATTGTATTACTCACATACAACACAGGGAACGATTTCGTTCAAACATTTCGCATAGCAAAACTGCGATGCAAAAAAAGAATTTGCATAGCAAAATCATTTTTTGTATATCAATCTGTGAATTTTGTATAGCAAATTTAAAATGTACAGTATGTAGTGTGTGCAGGTGTTGTTTTTCAAGGCTTTACTGTCGTTTGGTTCATCATATGCATATAATGTCCAAATTTTACCAGAAATAATAATCTTTAGTGTCTGGAAATTGGGCCAAAGATCGTAAAAAAATTTATGTGTATCTTTCTAGGCCAATTTCTTCATTATTTTGGTAAAATTGCAGTCATTCATGAAAGTTAGTCCTGCATCTATTTTCTTTTTTGTTTATATTATTATATCGATCACTATAATCATGAAAACAAATTACCAACTGCGACGTGTTCAGGTGCTTTTCAAAGTGAATTTTGAGTGTACTTTGTGGTATGATCAAGCTTGATTTTGATTATTAAAATATTGTCGGGAAAATGAGTGGCTCACCCTGGTAGAAAGTGCGATCATATTATTGTGCCTAAATGATTCTAAACCTCACCACCACATATATAAATGAATGCTCATTTTGTTAAATGTTCAAAAACTTTTATTATAAAACAAAGTTAGTAATGCTTCTAGAGTTCCTTTCAATACAGCCGTATTGATCATATGAAAGCGCACATGTCAACTGAACACGGTACTATTGTGTATAGGGGTGGGCTCAATTGCTCAAATTGTTACAACCCCCAAACTCAGGAGAAGAAAAAATAAACATGTGCGAAGCTAAAAAACTGGGCAGTTTGTTGCATGTTTTCCATTTCAGGGATTTCACCCGTAGTTAATTCATCAGCATAAAAATATTGCATGCACATAGAATTTTGGGCATTGCAGATAAAATCCTTACAGATTGCAAGAAAATAAAGTGGCATGTACAGTGTTCACATAGTGCACACGTATCGTAAAGTCATCGTTGACCACGTACATGTACGTCGGACAGACGTTCCCCCGGTGCAGTCTGGACATACGTAAACAAACCCAGTCGGGCACGGAACCCTTGATATTTTTGGTCGGAAATATACATGTAAACGTTATTTCGGGAAAGGTTTGTGAATATGATTTCAAAATTTGTTATTATTAAACCACAATAGTTTAAAAAATCTGTCGCAATTTGTATCGCAAAATCTGCTATGTATTGTTTGAAATCATTCACTGCAATATGTCAAAGATTAAACCCTGTGCTTAACCCATGCCATAATTTGACACAACCATGTTGCATTTTAAACAAGAGTTCATCTCCAAAATAATGATGCAAAGTGATTATTTTTACACAGACATTTTAAGGAACCAACTGTATTGACATATGTGACTACAAAAAAAGGCACATTGGCTTTGCAAATGAACACTGATTGTGTTAATTTGTCACTCGTCAATCAGTGGCTTAGTTTAAACCAGACTATTGCAAGAAACTAAGCTGTGTGTCTAAGCTACATGTATGGCTGTCTTAGCTCAACAGCCTTCCATGGTTGACTGTTCTAAGCCAGGTGGCTAAGACAACTTTACTGCAATCTTCCCCAGGAACTAACCTATACAGTGCGTATATGACTTAGCTCGATATGGCTCCAACACTGTAGATATTGTCCTCTTGTAAGAGACTTAAATAATTGTAGAACTTTGTAAAAGATATAATAAAAATGACAATTAATTTAATGAAATTATGAAAATAAAAATCTCTTGTGGTTTATTTGATGAAATGAACTTAAGGTCATACAATCACAATTATAACAGTAAAAATATGGCTCACACATTGAGACAGACCTGCCTGCTTTTCACAAGTAATGCTTAAGACAGAGCTTGTGTCTTATGCATGATGACAAAAATATTAAAAACATATTCTTTTAAAAATAAATCTGTATATCTTCTACAATTAAAACTATTACGGGTAGCGAGCAAAGAAAAATTGGCTGATGCCGGACACGAACCCGCGACCTCTCGAATACCGTACGAACGCTCTACCAACTGAGCTAACCAACCCCTATGTTGGTGGGCAGTCCACTTATGCCAATTATCTATTGCTCTGTGGGGCCAGGTCAGAGGCCAAACCATATCTGCCAAGTAGCCAGGGATCAAGGCCCGGTCAGATGCAAACAACCTGGGTAACGGCAGTAGCAGGGATCACACAACTTGGAACACAAGCCTTTTACGTGGTTGTACACAAAGTAGATTTATAGGGAGAAACTGACCTGAATATTATATAAACGGGTAACGAGCAAAGAAAATTGGCTGATGCCGGACTCGAACCCACGACCTCTCAAATACTGTATGAACGCTCTACCAACTGAGCTAACCAGCTCCTATGTTGGTGGGCGGTCCACTTATGCCAATTATTTATTGCTCTATGGGACCAGGTCAGAGGCCAAACCATATCTGCCAAGTAGCCAGGGATCAAGCCCCAGTCAGATGCAAACAACCTGGGTAACGGCAGTAGTGGGGATCACACAACTTGGGACACAAGCCTTTTACGTGGTTGTACACAAAGTAAATTTATAGGGATATATATATATACATGTATACATGTATATATATATATATATATATATATATATATATATATATATATTATATATATATATGTGTGTGTGTGTGTGTGTGTGTGTGTGTGTGTGTGTGTGTGTGTGGACGTGTACGTGATTCGTTGTGGGGTCCAAAACACAATGGAACCATTGGACCCCACAAGGTAACTATAGAAATCTTGTACCCCACAGGAGAATTCTATAGAAAAGGGATAATAGAACGAACAAAGGAATACCCCACAAATCAATGTGTGTAAGAATGTGTGCCTGTGTGAGCGCATTCAAACCGGGGACGTATAACAAAAGGGACAATGGTCCCCGGTTGCTCTCACAATGGAGAACAATCCGTCCCCGTATTTTTGGACAAAGGAATTTGACAAAGGAAGTCCCCGAATGCCGGTGTGTGTGTGTGTGAACGTGTAGATGGTTCCTTGTGGGGTCCAAAACACAATGGAACAATTGGATCCCACAAGGTACATGTAACTATAGAAAATCTTGTACCCCACAGGAGAATTCTAAGGAAAAGGGATAATAGAACGAACAAAGGAATACCCCACAAATCAATGTGTGTGAGGGTGTGTGTGTTTGTGTGTGTGTTTGTGTTCAAGCACTGGCCGCGTTATGGGGACAGAGAACAAAAGAGGGATCCGGAATTACTTAGCTGTGGGGACATTTTCATTGTCCCCACAACGTTTTTAATCCCCAAAATCCTTTGTATTTTGTCCCCACAACGCCCCGTGCGGGATTGTGTGTGTGTTCAAGCACTGGTCACAAGTTATGGGGACAGAGAACAAAAGAGGGATCCGAATTACTTAGCTGTGGGGACATTTTGTGTGTCCCCACAACGCTTTTAATCCCCAAAATCCTTTGTATTTTGTCCCCACAACGCCCCGTGCGGGATTGTGTGTGTTTGTGTGTGTGTTTGTGTGTGTGTGTGTTCAAGCACTGGCCGCGTTATGGGGACAGAGAACAAAAGAGGGATCCGGAATTACTTAGCTGTGGGGACATTTTCGTTGTCCCCACAACATTTTTAATCCCCAAAATCCTTTGTATTTTGTCCCCACAACGCCCCGTGCGGGATTGTGTGTGTTTGTGTGTGTTTGTGTTCAAGCACTGGCCGCGTTATGGGGACAGAGAACAAAAGAGGGATCCGGAATTACTTACATGTAGCTGTGGGGACATTTTGTGTGTCCCCACAACGTTTTTAATCCCCAAAATCCTTTGTATTTTGTCCCCACAACGCCCCGTGCGGGATTGTGTGTGTGTGTTTGTGTGAACGTGTACATGGTTCCTTGTGGGGTCCAAAACACAATGGAACAATTGGACCCCACAAGATAACTATAGAAAATCTTGTACCCCACAGGAGAATTCTAAGGAAAAGGGATAATAGAACGAACAAAGGAATACCCCACAAATCAATGTGTGTGAGGGTGTGTACTTACACGCCATTTGTTGTGGGGTACCAAACACAATGGAACAATGGTACCCCACAGAGAATCTTTAGAAATGCTGGTACCCCACAGGGGAATTCAATAGAAAAGGGATAATAGAACGAAAACAGGGATAATAGAACGAAACAAAGGAGTACCCCACAAGTGGGCATATGTGAGAGTGTGTGTGTGTGTGTGTGTTCAAGCACTGGCCGCGTTATGGGGACAGAGAACAAAAGAGGGATCCGGAATTACTTAGCTGTGGGGACATTTTGTGTGTCCCCACAACGTTTTTAATCCCCAAAATCCTTTGTATTTTGTCCCCACAACGCCCCGTGCGGGATTGTGTGTGTGTGTGTGTGTGAACGTACACACCATTCGTTGTGGGGTCCAAAACACAATAGAACAATTGGACCCCACAAGGTAACTATAGAAAATCTTGTACCCCACAGGAGAATTATAAGGAAAAGGGATAATAGAACGAACAAAGGAATACCCCACAAATCAATGTGCGTGAGGGTGTGTGTGTGTGTGTGTTCAAGCACTGGCCGCGTTATGGGGACAGAGAACAAAAGAGGGATCCGGAATTACTTAGCTGTGGGGACATTTTCGTTGTCCCCACAACGTTTTTAATCCCCAAAATCCTTTGTATTTTGTCCCCACAACGCCCCGTGCGGGATTGTGTGTGTGTGTGTGTGTGTGTGTGTGTAAATTATCAAGTGAAACAAAATAATCCAGAAAAACGTTACTGATGATGTGGTAAAAAAAAAGAGCATGTGCATACACTGTAGTTTGCAAAGTAAATATAGTGAATTCAACTAACTATGAATACACATTCACGTACATTAGCATTTAGCTAAGGTCCACAGAACAACGCATGAAAAAAAGACCACGCATTCAAGTGTGGACGCTCCGAGGGCCTTCACCAGTGCATTCTGTGGTGTTATGGTTTTTTCTTTATATTCTCTTCCAATTTGGTAGAGAAATGTTAATACATAACTAATTTGTCATGGTATCACTTACGGTGATTGGTTTAAATTAGTGCTGTGCAGCCATGGGTTATTTTGGAACCAATGTCTGGTTCTTGGGTACCCGTAAGAAAAAATGGGGGACAAAACTGGATTTCAAGCGTACTGCAACGCCTGGTAATTCCTTGCGCGATGTATAGGCCTAACAGGTACCCGGGTACCCTTTACAGGCCTAGTTTACATAAATTTGCATAAATTATTCATTTTGCTGGATGTTTATGATTAATCCTGAGAATGGACTGATAAAGGTGTTTGTGGCTTCACAGGCATGGTCTTTTGTTTTGGGTGTTGTGTTGTGTTCCAGGTTGCCACACGCACTTTGACTAAAGGCTACATGTACAAGAGCACAATGTAAAACTTGACTCCCAACATCTAATAAATGCACACTTTAGGAAAGAGTTAAAAGAGTCAATCAGTCAATCAGAGTCAGACTATTGAGTTTTTAACATTTCTGTTCATAATTATCTGCTCCATCATTTTTATCAATAAAAAAACATCAACCAAAAACAAAACAAAAATATAACATCTTTTTAACTCTTTCCTGCTGGCACGCCATTATATCGGCTCAGGCGCGTGCCGCAATTTGACAACACGCTGATTTATCAGCTCAGCATGACATACCTGACAACGGGTCTTGTTTTGACTTGTTTTGACAACAGAATGCGCAACTAACCAATAAGAATTCGAGGTCATGCACTCCCAATGCAAATAAATATTGATTATTGACAACGGCACAGACGAAATACTACTCTGAGAGCTTCGATTGTGTTCATTGTTAATGTTAAGTACACATGCGGTTTACACACACGTTGTATTTAAAAATGGCAGCCTCCATGAAACTCACAACAATGTTGACCCTGAACAACCTTACAGTGACGGAAGTTTTGATTTTCAGGGTAAAAACGAAAGTAAAAGCTCTGAATCTGAGGTCGTATGTACCGATTGCGATAGCAATATAGCTATAGGCCTGTACTATACATGGCACCATGACGCGACCGTGACAGAAAGCAATGTCCCAGGCAAATTGTGCTCATACATGTAGGATCAGCAGTTTGGCGAATAACAGCAATATTTTAACAGATGGTTACACATGATACTAATGATTCTACCAAATATTAACAAATTATTAATAATTTCCACACTGGACCTTGACTGTTTACATTATTGCATAACAGAAACAAGTACAGTATGTTGTATCAAGGTTGCAAATTATGTTTTTTTTCTATAAACAGGGGATTACAAAGCATTATGGGTAATATTATGCCCTGACATATTCTGACATAAACAAACCACTTTTGTTTATCATACAATGCATATTTGAAGACTTTCAAGCAATAACTTGCAGATTTATTTATATATATTCTGAGGAATGATAAACATAAGTTTATATTTGAATGGCTGCATTGCATTATGGATAATCCCAAGATGATCCCATCTCAATATTCACACCCAGTGAGTCATAACCTTTATTTTGATACCTTACTCTCTTCAATTGGCAAAAGATAAACAAATTATTCATTATTTCTACACTTGAGCTTGTTTGTTTACAGTATCAAATTACAATAATACAAACAATTCCGTCTATACACGTGAAATAATTCCGGGTAGAAAGAGTTAAAGGCACCTGGCAAAAGGTTTTTTATTGATTTAAACAATATTAAGTATGTGTATTAACAATAAACAAATTGTTTGAGTGATTATTTGTCAGGATTTATATGTTTAAAAACAATATGAAGTTGTTTGGAGGGTGACTCCGCCCATCCCTTTTTGTGACGTCATTCGAGGAAGGATTCGCCGCTGATGGAACATCGACCCCCCTCGACGCCCTCGAGAATTGCCTGTGTTTACACACGTGTGGTTTGGTTTGTTATAAAAAAAGGCATTTTTCCGGCATTTTCCCAGCAATGCCGACCAGGTGTATTGCTGCTGGATGCAACAAAACAACTAAAGATGGGGTCAGCCTGCATCTGTTTCCAGCTGATCCCAAATATAGGCGGTTATGGGCAGCGAAAGTCAGGATAACGAGGGCAAAGTCAGGGTTGTAGCTACGCCGGTCGGCGCCGGTCGGGTCTAACCGGCACTCCTGCTGGCCGACCGGCACCAAACATAAATTGATGTCTTACCGACCGGCACAAAAATTGTGTGAATATTTCATTAAACAGTAAAAAAAGTTGAAAAAAGTTCATGTATTCTTCATTTCTTTGAGTTATTTGCCACTATTTTGAGGACTTTAGTCTATAGATCAATTAAAACATCGTACGATATTATAAAATAAATCTCAGTTTGTAGCGGTACAAACAAATACACTAATTAGCATTTATTTATGACGTCAGGGAAAAGACCTGGGAATCCCCCGTTATGATTGGTTGTTTGCGCCTGCACAGTGAGCTGATGCCACTAGTCTCTACCGCGTGCAAATGATGCGACGTGCTTCGTAATGTCGATATACGTAAATTTCAGGTTGGATAAGCGTGACTTCGTAAACGTCTAGCTTTCCCCCCCGATGTGCTCAGCAAAGGGAAAATTATTCACGTGCGTCCCTCCGCCCATTCATGAAAAGTTTTGTGAACGTTTTTTGGAAGTGTTTTGCTCAAAATAATTATGTCGCACTCGCAGAAAAGTATCACCAGCTTTTTCTCTTCGGCCACTAAACGCAAGGGGCCGGCAGTGACAGACACGGCATCCGGGTCAAGCGAGAAGCCGGCAAATTCGAGACATTCTTCTGCGACCACATCTTCGTGTTCGAGTACAACTGACCCGGGAACTGATCACGCTACCGAGTCTTCGGCCACTGTGGATTTATGCCAAAAACAAAAACTATGCCTGACGGCCCCGGTCGCTGTCATTTCATAATTTCATAAAGCAATGTTGTCAATTGCATTGGAGGGCACTCCTTCACATAATAAATTCTTGTATAATACTATGAAAATATCATACTGTTATACAACAAATTATGTGAAAGTGAGCCCTCCAAATCCATTCTTAAATGCTAAAACCCAGGAGCTTCACCCCTCGACCCCCACCGGGGCGTTGCCCCCGGACCCCACCTTAAGCGGGCCCCTGGACCCCCGGCCGTGAGGAGCTGCGCTCCGTTCACTCCGCTCACTACGCTCGCAATCGATAAAATTAGCCGGCACTCAATTTGGTCTGGTGACAACCCTGGGCAAAGTGGTCCTGTCCGACGTCGTTTTCAGCGCTATGCAGTGACGCTATGCAGTTTTCGTAGCACTAGCGGCATTGCTGCACCTATATCGTGAAAACTTGCATGCTTCCCCTTGGGCCTTGTTTTACGTTGTCGTTTCATCTGAAACTAGGTTACAGGTTAGGCATACATTTTGTAAGTATGTGTGCTGGCAGTTCATGACAGACTTGACAGTTGTGTATAGACTATAGTGCAATGACCAATGTGTCATTCTGTCAGGT